>PVKZ01000471.1:280000-808437 GCA_004027375.1 Macroglossus sobrinus
CTAACATGGGGCTGATGATAATGAAGACTTAAGTGTATAGGAATTGAAACTGCTCTTTGGGTGGAGAAGACTCAGAAAGGACTAATAGAAAGCAAAGCATGTGAAGAAAGTGGGAGAAGTAGAGGCATAGAAATAAACAGCATGATTTGTACAAGATACTTTTCAATGTGGGAGAACTATGAAATTCAGGCTGCTGAGAAGATATGGAGCAAGACCAATACTGACTAAGAAGTAAAATTAGAACATTAGAACAGGCACCCTCTTGGAGATGTTCTGGTCATTATCTTGTCCTCATGTGAAACATGAAGAACTATAATCACATTGAAAACCACTGGTCTAGTCTGCCCCCCACACTCCAACATACATTTTTTTTTTATTTGGGGAAAGATAAATTTCTAAAGAACACACTGTCAGAGGTAAAGAAAGGCAGTATAGCAGGGTGGTTGAAGTATGGGGATTACCATCAGATAGACTTGAGTTCGAATGAGGCACTTCCATGTGTCCACAGATAAGTTACTATATCTTTCTGAGTTCAGTGTAACCCGTGGAGACAAGAGCATTTGACTCACCTGTCTGTTAAAACAATAAGCTAATATTGGTCACATACTTACACAGTTCCTTGACCTTAATTCAGAACTCAATAATAGTAAGTAAATGAGAAAGTAAGAAATATCACTAGTCTCTTGACTCTTAACACTTCCACTGTAAGGTTAGAAAACTTATGTTCAGGTCAAAATGTAAAGTTACTGAAACATACCAAGAGTTTTGGACTTTATGGTATGAGTCAGCATACACAGAAAGTTTGTAAAGTATAGATTAACACAACTTTTCTGTGTTCTAGACAGATGTCTGGTAGTAGAAAGACATAAACAAAGATCAGTAGGAAGGGAGCCAGTAAGGGACATGCTACAAGAAGTCTCAGGGAGGAAATTAAGGGTGGAGATAGTATAAAAAACACATTTTCAAATACTATGCTCTTCTGACTTGAGGCTGTTTTTGAGAAGGCATAAAAATGGGCAGGCACATATGATTACTCAATGAGATTCATGTGTGTTTGTGCTGGTGAAGAATTGGGGGAAACCTAATTATGCAAGTCTAATCCAGAAAGGACATTTGAACTTGGCATCTCTTCTGAGGATGCTGGTCATGAAAAGTCACAATGTTCAATAACTAGGAATGCATGCAATGTTTACAGAGACTGCCTTTCATGATTCCTAACAATCCCAATGGCTGGCTGCATATGTTTCCCCAAGAGTCATACATCCTACATTCTTGGGCACAGATAGGCCAATAAGAACATGCAATTCTCTAACCTCTTCCTTTGAGAAAAGAGACAAATGTATTCTTAGAATTTTAGCATACATGCACATCTTTGTAGGTGTGACAATGAATCCATAATATTGCACTGCATTTCACAACTAAGTAGAAATGCAGAAACACATATGTAATAAATCATCTTCTGGAAAACAAATCAAATGCAGTAATTTTATAAAATGTTCATCCATTTGAAATGATGTTCCAGCCCATATCTGAGATGGTGGTCATTTAAGTTGCTTTCTCTCTGAAAAGTAAAATTATTAACTTGAAAAAAGATGAAATGAAAGGGAACTGTGGGGTTCAATGATAAAGAGCTGTTAGTCTTCTCCACTTGCTTCTCCAGCTATTTTCAGGTTTGCTTCCTGCACTGTGTTATCCAGGGCTTTAGTGAAGCTCATTTTAAATCATCCAAAACCCGTGTCTTCAAATACTTTCCCTTAAAGAAGTTGCTATATTATGGGAGGCCTCACACTTAACTCTTTATTCCTGACAGTCATCTTGAATTTGTCTTTGCTCTTTTCCCTCTCATTATTCTTTCTTTTACCTTAAATAATAAAGATATCTATGCCCTGTTTCCACTTAGTAGCATGCTTAACTGCAATTTAGCAAATATGTATAATGTTATATATATATATATATATATATATATATATATATATATATATACACACACACTTATCTACCTATCTAATATAACTTCACTAAATTATAGTTAAATTAGGCACAAGTTTCTATGCGGGTATATATACATATGTAAATATGTATATATAATTTTACCCAAGGTCAGTAGAAGAAACTTGTTCCCTGGGAAAATGATTGCCATTTTTTTAACCAGGTTCTTAAAAATGGTATTTAACTCACAAAAAGGCCGACCCTTAGAAAAAATCTTTCTCTTTTTCTCTTCACCCTCTTATTTCCTCTCTGTATGCCCTTTCACCATCTCTTCTCTTTCTCACACTGCTTTTCCAACATGACTTTCCTCCTCAATTTCCCTAACATTTTAGTATGATTTTAGAACAAATTGTGCCGTACCTGCAACACTCTAGCACAGAATATTCTGCAGCCTAAACTTTCATTGTTTTTTAGCTCTTAAATTAAGTTAATTCTAACTGAGTCTGACTCTGCAGAGAATACTAGAAGTTTTCGACAATTGGAGATGATGAGAAGGGCTGGTTGACTGCAAGTACTGTGTCTGTCCCCTTTTTACAGAGGAGATGAAGTGAGAGACTGATTCACCTAAGAGGGTTTCTAATTGTGTTTCTTCTCCAGATAAAGCTCAGGGAGACAGGAGAAAGAATTATACTTTAATTCCTCACTTGTTCTGGCCTCTGAAACTGAGCCAATGATCAAAGAGAATCTGGACAATAAGCAATTCCATCTCATTCCTTGTATTATTAAAATCATGTCAAATGACTGAAGTCCAGCTTGGAAATAACTGAACAACTAAGACACAGATATGGAGTGGGTGTGGGGAGCCTTGACTTCATTAGTTTATCAGGATCCACTGGATTGGAAGATTCCCAAGCGTATACTCTAAACCGTGTTTGCCTCTGCATTGACTAGTCTTTATCAGCTATGCCCTGGACTGTTGTACGGTCCCCTTCATCGCACACCATTAATAAAATGAGGTGTTTCATTAAATAATTTTGGGCTTCTGCATTTCCAGTCCTTTAGAATTATGACACTTTTGGTAGAACCATTGTCTTTGAGTGATTTCCAGTGGTGTCTGTCTTTCCCTTCTCCCAGGCTTCCCATGACTACATGTTTCTGCCAACTGCCAAACTAAAGTTTTCCATGGCTTCCCCTTACATTGATTTTGCAACTCCTGCCTGTCTCCTTTTACCCAAACAACTGTACTTTCCCTCTCAAAGCCTACTCTGGCATCTATTCCCATGAAGCCACAGAAGCAATGCCTTTGCTTCTCTTTCTTTCTATAATTTACTTCATAGAGTTTTTCCTATTCAATAAAGAACTTCATTCCTATCGACTTGCAAAGACCATACATTTCAAGTGCAGCCAAAACAAATCAATGTCACATGAGCTGAATAAATCCTTCTAACTACTCCAAAGAACTAATGATTTTATAGTTTTCTTACTAACTATATTTGGGTTAGGGCTGGTTACATCCCAGGTTATCACAAGGACATCTAAAGTACTAAGTTGCTACCTAAAATATATATGCCCAAAATACATTTTTAGAGGGAGAAGCTTTTTTGAAAGCCTTCTTTCACTGCAAATGTAGCCCATTTCACTCCTTACTCTTCCAATGCTCACACTCTCTTTAGCCATACTCTTGAGAAACTTGTATTGTAGGAAGAGTTCCTTTTATAAAATTCAAATTTGTTAGCTGTTCAGAAATGGGCCATTAAAATAGCTGCTATAGAATGAGTTTGATGGATTTTGCTTTGCTTGCGGAACTGGATGGGTTAACGCCTGCCAAATCTATTTGTGGCTCTGATTTGCACAATTAGCCCCTCACTTTCTCAAGCTTGAAAATATAAAAACAAACAGATAAAAATTATTATGTGACCCTGCTTCTCTTTCATGCTCTGCTGGAATACCTTGAGGCAGGTTTACCATTACTGACCGCACGGTAATTTTTTTGCACCTGGGGTGGTAAATTACTTCCAGGTGAGGCAAAATCAGATAGCCTCAACTTTTTTAGAGCTGATTAAAATGACTGTACCTGCTTCAGAAGTATACCAATCAAACACCACGGTTTGATTTACCATGGTAACGTCTCAGCCAGTGGCTTCTGCACTGTTAGAGAAAGATGTTGAATCTACCAATTAAAACCAGCAAATGATTCCCCCCATCTGACACACACACACACACACACACTCACATCACTTTATTCTAAGTGCTTGCACAGAGCCAGCTGCTGCTGAACAAAAGAAAAATTTAAAAAATATATTAAAAAAATGGAGCTTCTACTTGGTGACATATAGAATAATAAGGCAGGTTTGTAACCCTCCTGGCATGGTCTACCACTGCATAAATACAGAATATGCTTGAACTGTGTAATTGCCTTGGGTCTCATGTGACATTCATCTCCACTTGGCAAGGATACCCAATATCATAGGAAGAAGGCAATTGTCTCACTTAGGAGTTATCAAATATCTCTTAAGTTGTGCCTATGAGTTTGGTATTCTGTAATTATCAGATGCTATTAAATCACTGTATATTTTCATTCTCTGGCTTATAATTCAATACAATTCAATTTATTTCTGTTCAATTCAATTTGATTCCATCTAATTCAATTTAATTCAACACATTCATTAGCCACATACTCTATTAGATATACCTGGTATAAAAATTAAACATAACCCCTCCCCCTGCAAGGAACATAAAATAATTTATCAGCTAGGGTTTGAGGGACCTTTATAATTGCAACATGAAGCATGCTAAGCATCACTGAGTGTAACACCTGGAATGTTCATAAGGATAGTTAGATGACTGTGATATATTGGTCATTCTATTAAAATGTAGGTAGAAAATATGTCCAGGATAAGCAAAACACTTATGTGTCATACAAAACAGCTGATGCTGCTATGAGATGCTTTACTTGTAGGTACATTTGCTTCTTAGATTATGAACTTTATGTAAATGCTTGGCTATCTTGATTTTTGAGTAAAAATTGCAACTGGAATGGATACATTGCTAAAGACAAAGGAAAAAGAAGAAATGAGAAAAATGTGAAGCGTGACTTTATCTTCAATGCAGCATTAACAGTGAAACAAATAAAAATCTAGCGGCATTTTAATGTTCATTCACAAAGTGCCATCTTAAAATCACTCAGATTTTCATTATTTTTCAACATTGCAAACATGTTTGCTTTTGCAGATGCTCCAACACAAACATTCACATCCCAGACCAATAAAAATAGCAATAGTTTGCAGTTATGACCATTAACACCATTTGTAGACATGTAAAATCAAAAAAAAGATTAATCACACCATATGAAGCAGGCAATAGACTGATTTCTAAATTATTCTGCAACCTCAGGTCTAGATCCTCATGGAAGGAAAATACTAGCAGCTTGAAATTGCACAAAAGATTGTATAATCTCAAGGAAATCCAATGTAGTATATTATTTCTGTGACTGGAAGTCAAAGTCTGCCTTTGGTTTCTATGAATAGTTTCCACCAATAATATGTGACAGGATGAAATGTTTCTGCATTGCTCGACATTTCTGTATTTACTTTACTGGTTTATCAGAAGCAAAAAGCTATCTTTATCCACCTTATATCAGTGGAGGAGAGCAGTTCAAATATTTCACTTTCTCTTATTGCCTGTGTCCCATTAAATGTGGACATCTCCTCTATGCACATTAGCATTTTAAATCTAGAAAGCCCTTACTCCAGGCTAGACTTGCTTAGAAAAACAAGAATTCTGAAGACAATGGCTCCCTTTTCTGTGCGCTCTTAGGTCTTCATACCTGAATGCATCAGGTAAACTGAGTCCTCTTAACAGGGCTTTACTGTCAGTTCCCTAACAAGGAGGGAACTTGTAATAAGACACTTACGTATAGAATGAACACCAGGACTAACAAAGAGCCTGAGTTGCTGGATGTACTGTGCCTCCGGAAGCAGTTTAAAGCCAAGGTGTGATCTTCATGAGAAGCAGCATGACTAAGTCTTAGCTTGTGAAGTCTACTCTGTCACTGAACAAGGGGCCGATGTCTCATGAGGGAGGAGAACTCCCCCTGGATTGCTAGAGCTATGGGACGTTTAAAGGAAACCTGAGGTGATATGAGGCTCCTGTCACGGGCATCTTGGATGGCTATAGGTGTCTGAAGGAGACCCTCCTGGAGAAAATGAGCATCCTGCTCAATACACTGCAGGGGGCTTTGGAGAGCCTGGTGCAGGGAAAGAGCCAATGAGGTGCTGTGCAGCTTTGGGTCTGACTGAGGAATAGAGCTGGGAATCACTGGGAGAAGGAAGAGAATTTTTTAAAAAGTGGAAATTTTTTACTTGAATACCCTGAAGAGATAAACCAGACTCTAAGGCAAGGTAAAGTTCACAAGTACAGTCAAAGGGCTAAACAATGGATTCTGTGGAAACTAGTCACAAAGCACCTGCCTTGGGCATATAAAGATGCTTACTTTTTGCAGACATTGGCTTGATTTAGGAAGTAATATTTGGCTTACCAGACAAACCCACAGAAAATGAGAGAAAAGAAACGTACTAGAAATAAGAACTGAATAATCTTTGAGTGATTAAAAGTGACTGAAGCAATCACCACAGAGGGAAATTACAGACCAGGTGATGTGTAGGCAAGTTCAGCCAAGGAAAGTGCTCTTGTCAAGCGGTGGATAGAGGTCTGCACAAGGTCTGAAGCAACACAATATCTGTAGGAGCAGCCAGACAGACTGAACCTCTATGGCAAGCAGCAAGGCATGAAGTGTCTAACTCAGGCTAGAGGAGTGAGTGTGGGCGATCAGGCCCAATGTGCAGGGCAGAGCTCTCAAGGCTGGTGACTTTGGGATGATTAGGGATGAACCACAGCCAGGACCAAGTGCATTCATTGTCCCATAGCAACTTCCACTACTTCCCCTTATCACTGAATACAGTGCACATCTCACAAGCAAACTTCTTGCCCACCTTCTCCATTAGAATGCACAAAGACATGCACCACACAGTTAAATGGACATTCATTGTTAAAAAGATAAGTGTTTAATCAAGATTCACTGAACATTTCACAAAGACCAATACCATGAAAATCAAATGAAGAAATAAAATAAAAGAGGTTCAACAGACAGAAAAACTTAAGCAGAGCTAAAGTAGGAGTAAGAACAGCACTTTATATAAATTTCTAACCGATAGAAAAATATAGAAAAGTATTTTACTCATAAACAAAACAATAGTAATTAGATAAACACAGAGGATTATGAAAAACAATTAGAGATCTTGAAAATGAAAAGCAAACATACAGAGTCTTAGGTAATTTGCCAAGTGGTCATGAGATGCTGTAGAGAAAGATGAGAGGAACAATCACAAAACAAAATAGCCAAATAGTAACAGAGTAGTCCCTGGCTCCTAGATAGTCTTAGTAAAGGGGAGAAAAAGGCTGAGAAAGAACATAGAGATTCTAGGCATACTTTAAAATTTAATTAATTGGTTTATTTAGGATCTACTATGTAGGCATGGTTGCCTCATACAAAATAAGAGTCCAGAGCTCCCCTCTACAGTGGATCCAGTAAAAAATGAATTTAAGAGGGAACATGAAGTCCAGCAGGATCCTCTAGTAGAAATGAAGGAAGAGGCAGGGTGATTACAGTATTGGAAGAAAGTACAGCATACAGTGGAGACCTCATTTTGGAAAAATAGAAGAAATGCCAGTCTCATTTTTTTTTCGGTAATGTTTTTCTAAACACTGGCCAACTGAGAAGACATTATTGAAATTCTTGAAAATAAAACATATTTTATTCAACAAAGTTGGAAACCTTGTGGACTTTATGGTTAAGGGGTGATATGATGAAAGATCGATGTGGCATTGGTACAAATAAACCATGATTTGGAGCAGGGAGAGGGAGGACAGGGAAATTGGATAAAAGATTCTTGCACTATCACAGGACATGGTTAAAAAAACACGTGAGTAAAAAGAAACCAGTATTATATATGTTCCTTCACAGTCAGACAGCTCAAGTGATAAGACTAAACTAAGGCTAAACATTTGCTCTTTTGTATATGCCTACTGATTTTCATCTTTGCCTCAACTATGTCAAGTTTATGAAACCTATGCTCCTTATCATTGGTATCAGCACTTTCACTTTTCTGTGAGGGGAAAAGGAAATAAAATATTCAAACACTGCTATACTGACAAAGAAGATGGCACTTTTGATATTAAGTTGTTGGCTGGCTGGTGGCACTGTGGGCAAGAGCTCATTCATCAGTGGGGCCCACAGTCCACACGTAGCATTTGCCAAGTGGTTTCAGTGTAGTATACCAGAGAATTTGTAAATTGTATAAAAGCTGAACATGTAAAAGTCAATGATCACCTGTGCAGGAATAAGAACTTGGCTAACAATGAGATTAGGGGCACATCAAACAAAGAAATGACAGAATGTACTAATTTATAGAATAAGGGCAGGGGAATTTGAGAAGAGCAAGACAAGACTAAAAAATCATTTCAGTGTTTAGGGACAGGACCTTTCCTATATCCTATGATTCTCCTCTCCCTTCTCATCTCTTGTCTCTCCTATTGTCTATCCATTTAGTTACTCATATATTCATTAACTCATCCTTTATATTAGATCACATACTATATGTACTATTGATCCCTGCCCTCGTAGAGCTTATGTTGAACTTATGTAGATGCCATATTATAGACATTAGTGGCTATGAAATTTGTTTTGTTTTTAGGTAGTAGAATCCTCCCTCTGAATGAAATCCTAAATATTCATGAAGTTATAAAAATTGAGCTGTTCTTTAGGAGTTGGGATAGGAGAAGGTATAGAAACTCAGGATTATAGTCCAGTATTTATTCTCATAGCTATTTATATTCATTCTCATTCTCATTCTCTCTCTCTCTCTCTCTTTCTCTCTCTCTCTCTCTCTCTCTCTCTCTCTCTCTGAGTGTGTGTGTGAGTGTGTGTGTGTGTGTGTGTGTGTGTGTGTGTGTGTGTCTCTGTCTCTTTTTCTCAACCTTCCATGTTTGGAACAAGGGTATAGTTTAGTCATATTTCATACTTATTAAACATAGCATGGGCATTTCCATTTTTCAATTTTAAAAGAGGAGTTTGTCATTTCATATTTCTTTATGCATTATGAAAATAAATTCATAAATAAAAATATTCTCGTTACAATTTCTTGCTGCCTCACACCTCATGTTTCCTCCTGCTCTTCCAAAAGCACAGATGCCTTGGTGCTCAGGAACCACAAATCTACTGTGGCCTTCTTAGAATATTCTACTACAGAACTGCAGTGAGGACTAGCATTTATTGAGCACTTTCTGTGTGCCAGATCCTGTGCTAGATGTTCAAAATACTTCATGTGATCCTGATACATAAGACTACCAAAGACAGATTATGATTAGGATTGTGCAGGTAAAAAAGCAGTTTCAGAGAGGTCAAGTAATGGAACCAAAGCTACCCTCGGAGGAAGAGATGAGATGTAAACCCAGGTCTACCTGGGTCTCGGGTTCACTTGGGCTACAGTCTTTTTTACCTCTATGCCACTCTGTTATGTCTCAGTCCCTGTGCCTCCCAATCTCTCTGCATATCCTTCCTCACACACACACGCACACACATGCACACACACACATGTGCACACACCTCTTCTTTTCTTGGAAATATCCTCTCCTAACATTAAGCACTTTGAAAATACATGTTTACTTTCTTACTCTCCCTGCCTGTTGTCCCAGACTGCAGCTGCTGCTCCTGATGCCATAGTGCTAGCAGTGCCAAAAAGCTGTTTTCTTCCACTCCAATAAATACGTTTCTATTCATCTGTGAGTACATATGTTTTTTTTTTTTTTAATCTGATGGGCTCATATTATTTGAGTATGCCTAGATAATATGTTAACCTCTCCCAGGCTATAGCTTTCCAGAAACAAGCTCTCCAAGTGCCAGCCTCAGCCTAAGATACATGGGTTCCACTGTGCTCAGAGTTAGTCCTGAGGGAAAGTGTCTGAGATGAGACAGATAGGTGAGTTTGGTGAGGACATAAGTGAAACATCTGCTTTCATTATCCTAAAACAAATTTAGTGTCAATAAAAAAGTGTTCAAGTGAGATTTGAGGAAGAAGATTAACAGTCAAAGATACAGTGATATTTGATCCCACCTCAATGCCAATCTCATCCTTTGGAATATGGCTCACTCCATTCTAAAGCTTATCAGGGAGCCCAGACCCTCTCTGATTTAATTCACTCATCCTGACACCTTTTCTCAAACTTTTGTAATGTCAAATAACATGTTTTTAATTAATTTATAAATAGTTGCTCATTTAATCTTTATACCAGCCCGATCTTGCACATATAGGTGAATGACTTAATCAAAGCAATATATCTAGTGAATAACAGATGTAAGATTTGAACCCAGAGAGTTAACTATAATGATGTGCTCATTAAAGGACACTCCATTTTAGACATATGCTGAGACCTATAAACCAATCAGTGGAATTTCAAAGTCTTTTCTAAATAAAATAATGAGCAATGGCCTGACATAGTAACTGAGTATCCATGCTCTGCCATCACTTTTTGCTGTGTGACCTCAGATTACTTTCTGAATCTCTAAGAGCTTTGACTTCCTCACCTCCAAAATGGGAGTGATCATAACATGCTGTAAAAGTAGAATGAGGTAACTCAATGAAGGTCATTGAAACAGTGACTAATACTCTCTAATGTAGTGGTCTCCAACCTTTTTGGTGCCAGGAACTGGTGCTCTTATGAGAATCTAATGCCTGATGATCTGAGGTGGAGCTGAGGTAGTGATTCTAGCCCTGGGAGCAGCTGAAAATATGGATGAAGCTTCCCTTGCTTGCCACTCACCTCCTTCTGTGTGGCTCTGGTCCCTAACAGGTCATAGAGTGACAGTAATAATTGCCACTTTAGTTTGCAGTTCATGGTCCAGGGGTTGGTTCCCCCTGCTCTAATGCACAAGTGTTACCTTCAGTTATTGTTGGTGTTTGTTGCAGAATATACAATAACCTGGGCACGGCTTTTTAAAGGACTGAGGAGAAACTAAAGCAAAGCAAAGCAAAACTAAGACATAAAACATATTCATCTGGTGTGGATTTCAGCTCTTGACAATTGTTTTTATATCTGCATTGCAAGTAGAACTCCAAATACCTATATGTTCATAGCAATTATGTTCCCTGGAGTATCTCTCCACAGTGGGCAGAACACCTTAAATACACTGTATCTACAGATCAGCACTTCTGAGATCCCCTCAGATTCTGCTTCCTACCCACACCCTACATCTTCTACCACATTCCTGCACCAAGATCTTGGAAAGCCTCATCAGAGCCAACAGCCTTTGTCCCTCGGCTACCACTGTACCACAGAAAATTCTGAGCTCCACTTCCTGCAGGAAGGGGGTGCTCAATTTTCACTTCCTTCATCGCAATTTCATCATCTAACATAATTATTTGGCTAATTTTTTTTTATAAACTACACAAATACTTGGCTTAACTTTTAGAAGGTTACCAATATCGTCTAAAGAGATTGTTTATTCCATTCCAGGTGGGTTTGATAGTATTCCTAGATCTCAAGTTCATAAGTTGGTGTGTCCACTCTTGTCCCTTCCTCCTCCTTTTTCCTTTGCACTCCTGGGTCTAGGTCAAATATTCCACACAGTAATTAGTCCATTTGCCAGCCACCAGCATAATCAAGGAGATGCTGCATTCCTCTAACTCACTGCAAACAAACTGTCCCTCCATTCATTTCCCCCTTCTAAAGTGGCAATTATTACTGTCACTCTAGCATTTTAAAAGAATATTTTGAGAAAAAAACAACATAATAAACACAAAGTTGCTTTGAGCTCTTCAAAAAATGGATTTCACATTAAAGTGTATTCAAAATTATTTGGTTATTTTCATTGACTATGTCTTCAAATTGGAATCATCTGTGTTCATCCATAAACGGTATAGATGGATGGCCTTGTAGCTAAATTTACAGCTTTGCTTAAAGAAAAAAAAAAGTCAAGACTGAAGGAGCTAATCCCAAGTCTTTTATGGAGTATGCATGGCTATATCCTGAATCTCAGGCCCCTTATGCAGCATGAGGCTGAGGCACAATGTTTTACTTTTTGTTTTGTTTTGTTTTCTGATTGCTTTTTGTTGGGTAACCATTTCATTTGCTATTGTAAATAGACCTGGGCATTCAGTGCAGCTACTCTGGGGGTGGATAGGGATTATTAGCAGCTGCTACTGGAAGGAAATCCACCAATTAGAGTAATCAGCACAATAAAAAAAAAAAAGAAAAAAAAACACTTATTAAATGCCTTCTGTTTTAAGAAACACCTGGGCAGCTTTAGAGAGGATGAATCCTCTATTTGAGCTTTTGTTGCCAGTGTTTATGTAATTTGCAAAAATTTCATTTGGAAGATTGGACTGTAGGAAAAAAAAAGAGTATTCTTCATTCGTTTCATCTTCTTTCATTCTTAGAAGATCTGGCTCCTACCCTCACTAACCTTCTCTAACTTCCTGCATTCCAGGTCAACATGGATAGGCTGGGTCCAGAATTCCATAACTTTTTTCTGTTGAGAGAGGGACAAGAAGGTCTCTACCTTACAGAAATCAGTTTGTTTTGGTGACTTAATTCTCTTTTGTTCCTGGCTTTAGCAAGAAGAGAAGAGCAGCTATAAAAGCTGACAAGACATGAATATAGTGCCTGGATCTGTCCTTCATTCATTACAACTTGACAAGTACATTGCCTCATTCTCATCACCTAGAGAGTGAAATTTTTAAGAAATCAGGCTCTGGAGTCAGATATGCCTAGGATTAAATCTTATCTCCACCCTTTAGGGAGTGGGTGAACTTGGGCATATTACTTGACCTTTCTAAGTCTGAGTTTCTTTATTGGTAAACTAAGACCATGAGAGCCGCTCCCTCATAAAACTACAGTAAGCATTATCTTAAATCATGCATGCCTAATGTTTAGTTGATAATTATTTGTGTTGTGATAGATATACCATTGCCATTAGTGATTTCGATTAAGTGCAATGCAAATGCAGCGGAAAACTATCAAACACTGCACAAATGAGATGGATAACATTACAGAAGCAGTACCATTATTAATTTTATTTGTATTTCTTTAGCTCTTTCTTGCTTTAGATCTATTTTAGAGGTGACAAGAGGCATCATAGGAAAAGAAATTAAAGAGATTTTTTTAGGAGCTTTGAAATACCTAACATGGCTGAGAAATACATATTTGTAAAACACTAGTACAAATTTAAGTGAGAATTTACACAAGCACAGAGATTCATTGAGCTTGGAAAATATGATTGCAAAAAGAGAGAATTAATTCTGCTATTCTTCCTGCCTCATAGAAGAAGTGGGGATGGGGACTCCAAATCAAATAACCTTTTTTTCAAATATGAACCTTGGAGTGAATAAGCGATCAACTTTTCCATCAAGCATCTTAATTCCTGTCTGTCAGATTTCCTGCTATTTTGTGGCTGGAAATATTATTATCTATCACTCTTTTGGAATAAACAGGACTAAGTACATCTCTCTGACTCTTGTTCTCTTTTTTTACCTGATAAGCTTTTTTTGAAAAGATTCACATTTTTACCTGATAAAATGCCATTTACACTATGAATGCCAAAAAGAGTGGTTAGTGTGGTAGTCGAACACCACTCTCTGGGAGGTAAGATAAGTCTGGAGAGGAGCAAAGTAGGAGGAAGGGAGGGAGGGCAGCGGGTGAGTTCCAATTAGCATTCCTGTCAGTTCTTACTTGGTGAAATTGTGGGATCATAGCCTTTGTGGATTAGGGATTAAGAACAAATTTGGATTAGTGAATATTCCTCCTCTGGATAAATGTCTGTTGAGGATTTAGAAAACACTTTTCTAAACCAGTTGGATATTTTCTTAACATGCCAGTATTTTTACTTTCCTTTAATAATTACATTAACTTCTATATAAAAGGCCTAATTTTTTTTTTCACATTTAAAAGGTGAAACTTCCCCCACTAGTTTAATCGATCCTCTTGCCTCCAATCTCTGTGCAGCCTGGGAGATGAGCACAG
Organism: Macroglossus sobrinus; assembly: GCA_004027375.1. Lineage (NCBI taxonomy): Eukaryota > Metazoa > Chordata > Mammalia > Chiroptera > Pteropodidae > Macroglossus > Macroglossus sobrinus. The sequence goes on from PVKZ01000471.1 coordinate 294,005, forward strand.
GGCCAGCTGGTGCAATCAGTCAGTGACCCCACTGGCAAGGTTAGGCCCATTATTCTGCCAGCACTGAATCCAATCTTCAGGGATCACAGTGCAATAAGCAACCGGCATCCATGAGTTTCCGACAATCATTTCTGAAATAGACTCAGCACTTGAGAAAGCTCACACATGGCTTTGCTCCTCACATTCCATAATGTCTGATATACAAATTATAGGTGGAGGTAGTTGGGTGAGCAATGAAGAGTGGCCAGGGCTTAGCTGTAATTCTTCCTCTGTGAGTCTTTTGGAGAAGAACAGGGGCTTCTGGCTCCCTGTACCAGTACTGCTGGCAGCTTGGCAGCTTGCCCACTGCAAGTGATTGTCTAAGCAGTTAAAGTCTAAGAAGTCTTCCTCTTTAAGTCCCTCCATGCTCACACCAGGGACACAAGAGATCCATGTCAAAGGCAAATAATACTCTTAGACAAAATAATGATATACGAAGAGGGATAAGAGGGAGGGATTGGTTCACTGTGGCCACCTCATTTGCTTCCCTTCTGGTCATTATTTAGATTAATCACCAGCAGCAACTTCAGACCCCACATAGACAGAAAAGATAAGAAATACAGTAGTTGAGAGTGCAGATTCAGAATCTAGAGTCCGTGGATTCCAAACCTGGGCTCTAACCCATATAAACTATGTAACAATCTCTCAGTACCTGAGTTTCCTCATCTGTAAAATGGGAATAATTATACTGTCTGCCTTGCAGAGTCATTCTAAGAACAGAATGAGTTAATATCTGTGAAATATTCAGAACTATACCTGGCATAAAAGTGTTATCATCATCATCATTATTATTTTCAGGTGAATAAAGATAGGTATTACCTGCATTTTTCTACATATGTAATTGAGACAGAAAGATTAGGTAACCTGGACAAAATAATAGGGCTAGGAACTCAGACATATCTGCCTCCAGAAGGCAAACTCTTAACCATGAAACAAGACACCTCTCTTGATCAAGGTGAGTCAGCCAGCTGGCACCAAGACATCCTACCCATCCCCTGACACATAGTACAGTCTTGAATTCAACAAGTCCAGTTATGGAGTTCCTACTACCAGTTAGGCTTAGTTATGCCAAAGAATAAGACAATGTAGGTTGTTGACAGTATCTGTGGGGGAAGCAATACATATAACTATGAAAGGAAAAACAACAGAAGCAGTCGAATAAAGCCTGAAGAAAGATGCCACCTGATAGCCCATGTGAGGTCCCCTCTTCTGCCACTGCCCCTGCTACAGAGGTCTTTCGGTGCCTTAGTGCTTGGCTGCTGCTGGCCTGAGGACCTTTTGTTTATGAGCAGTTCTGCATCTCCCCTTTACCTAGACTTTTCTTCTCTAAAGTCTTGACAGGGTAGGTAGATAGGTGGATATGAGCTGGAGGGAGAAGGAGAATGAAGGGTGCACAAGGCCCTAAAATGAGCTCAGCAGAATATACACAGGTATCTGGTAGCTTCTGGAGCCTCTCTCGTACCCTCAAGGTCAGAAGCCAGATACCTAGGTAAGATACCTGGCAGTGTCTGGAGCCTTTCTGAGCTCCCCCTATCCCCAGTGGCCCGGCACCCCCTCCCACCATTAGTTACTGCAGATAACCATTATATGACCTTACTCTGGGGGCACATTACTGATATTGGCAAAATTAGTTAACTGTACATATGCCTACCCCAAAAATACTTACTGTGCAGGCCTACAACTTCCCATCTACCAGCACACTCTGCACAGGCTCCAGCTTGGAGTAGAAAGCTCAGGGGGAAGAGCTAGGAATTTGCTCCACTCCAGGTAACAGGGACAGAGGGAATACAAAGAAACCCTGTAGGCTATATAAACTCCCACCCTTAACTTGCCTAGGCATTTGAATTTTTATTTACTTTCTCCAGTGTATTTGCTTTGCTCAATTTACTTAAAATCGCTTCTGCTTGCTACTTTTCTGCTGGCTTTCTTCTCAAATCGTCAGACCTCCATGCTCTTTCATAGGCATTCAAGGGTCCAGCCCAGGACTCACAAAACACAGCCATTTAAGCTTCGGTAACAGTCTCATCTGAAATAGCACATCTTCCAGACTCTTGTCAGGGCATTATCTCCTATGAGCACCTCCTTTGAGCACACTTCTTTTTTGAAGCCTAGATCTCAACCATTAGCAATTATTAATGTAATTTTGTGTTTATGTCTGTCTCTTCGCTTGATGATAGATAGCATCCATAAAGGCAGGGGCAGTTTCTCTCTTGTTCCAACAATGTGTATAGTACCTGATATACAAAATAAATTTTTACTGGATGCATCTCCTCCAAGAACAGAACTGCGTGACACCTCTCTTCTCTCCTGCCTTCTTTGTCTAATATAAAGTTATTTCAGGAATCTTCAAAGAAGGATAGATTTCAACAAAGTGAGCTTGTCTACATGGCTGTGAGGACTGGCTCTAGAATGTTCTGCTGCTCTAGGAGAACAGAAGCTTGAAAACAGGGCGCTCTCAGAGTCCTACTCACTTCAGATCCAAGGCCTGCATTTCTCTCAAACAACTGGAACTTGGGCAGGAGACCTCCTGCTGCTTGCCCATGCTGAATGATTATTAACCAACCAACCTGCCATTCATCATTGCATACCATTGCAGGAAAGAGAAGCCTACATTTCCCCTCCCCCATTCTCCTGCCAGTACTTTCTCTGTAAACCCTGAAGTCACCAGACTGTGTCACACTGCCAAGTGGCCTCAGTTAGGTAAATGCCACTGAGCAAATTTCCTATTGCCTTTGGGATAGCCCAACTCAGAAATTCAGAAAAGGTCAGTGTGAGAGCTGGGAGGGAGACTCTGCATCTTTCAAATTAACCTGGTGATGAGGTTGGAGATCCTGCGACTATTGCTGGAATCGCCCCACAGGAGACTCAGAAATGAGATGATAGTTTGTCCCTGAGGGGAGGCCTCCTAAGCTGACAGCTCCTCTTCCATTAGGTAGAAGGCATGCCAAGCAGACAGGAGCCTTAAAGGCCGCCCGCCTGACTGAGCTAAACAAAAATGTATATTCCTTCTCTGTCTCTTCCTCTCCCAGATTTTCCCACACTGCCCCTCTAATTAAGCACGGCACTAACTTTCTCATACAAGTCACATCCCCAACAGCCATGCCACCACTGACATAAGTAAAACCTGGTCCCAGGCAAGTGTGATGGAAGCAATAAACATCTCCAGTGGTGCTGATAACCAGAGAGGTCACAAACGTAGGGCATGCTTCCCTCACTGACTACCACTGCAAGAAATATTTCACTGACTTCAAAAGAAATGATTTTAGGAAGGAGTTGATCTTCTACTTACTGGAAGTGCTTCCTCCTGTCCCCTCTTCTTCGCAATCCCCATCCCTGCCTGGACCCAACCCTGCTTTCATAGAAGAGTGTAAAATGGATAAAAAAAAAAAAAAAAGAAAAAAGAGACAGACTTGGTGAGCTTTCTCATGAATATTAAGTCCCAATAGAGATGTCAGGGTGAAGAGGTCAAGGGAAAGACTTTCACTCCCCTTTCTTCTCAGAAATACCCCATATCTATGAGACCCCATATGCTCTCCATTACTGGGCCATCTGGTGACGTCTTCCTCAAGGAGTCATTGGGGAATTTTTTTTTTAGACATACTTTATGCTCTGATTTTTCTTTTTTTCTTTTCTTTTTTCATTTATTTATTTATTTTTTGTCAGATGTGCCTGACTTTTTCTTTTTATTTCTTGTCAATAGGTATTTGAGGTGTGTAAACATAAAGTCAGGAGGCTGCATCACTCACCCTCCAATGATATTTTCCTTTAATTATATTTCCTATGACCTGGTCATATCTGAAAAACTGAATTTACTTTTCTTTGAGCTCATAATTAACAACAAAATAAAAAGTATCCTGAGCCATTATACAGAAGCCTTTTTTCTCTTGCATAAGATAGACTGGAGTATCCTATAGGATATACACTGACTCTTCACATGCCTCCCCACCTAGCACTGTGCACAAATGAATACTGAAGTAAAGAAACTGTGGCTGCCATGTGTTGTAGCAGCTGCTCAAAAAGAAATAGCTCTTTAGTTCTACAGATTATATTCATTTTAGTTTTGTTTGTTGCTGCTGCTATTTGCTTTGGTTTGTCTGTTTATCTGTTTTGAGGATGTTGGATGCTAATGCTGAGACCTAAATGACTTCTGTTGGGGTTTCTCGATTCCTGGGTCCCTGAGCCACTGTCACTGCCATCTGGACTCAACCATCCACAAATGTCAACTGTGTTCACACTACTTTCTCACATGCATCTTCAGAGGAACTCTGGAATAATGTCAAGAAAGGTAGAACTATTTCCACTGTAATGGGTGAGACGAGCCTGTTCTTTTTCTGTTTCTAGAAGCAAATACAGTAAACTTTCAAGGGCTTGGTGGCCCGGCTATTTAACCTCAGGGTGCAATACTGGCCTCTCTTTTCTTGGCACAAACGAATACACATCCATTCCCCACAAAGAGGCTGGCATTGTGTGGAGTGTGGACCCAGAAAAATTTATAAAGCACAAAAGATAATCTGTTCTTCAAGGGAGGCTCTTGGGCTCTTCTTGGGAGCTAGAGGGGGTGATGAGGGGTGGAGTCATGCCTGTGTGAAGTGCACTGCTGCTTCATATACCTTCAGATTCAGCAGAAGAGAGGAAGCTTGTGTGTTGGTTAGGCATCAGTGTGTTTTGAGACCCTCACATGCACTCCTAGACTGAGTCCTCCAAAAGGCAGATAAAGAAGAGCTTCTTCTTCCTAAGAGTTTAAATGTAACTAAGAAGAGTAGGTGTGCAAACATAAGCCTAAGTACACACAGCTATAAATAATAATAATAATAATAATAATAATAATAATATGAACTAATTAAGAATGAAATGCTTGGCAAGTACAGAAAGTGAGAGTATTAGGGCTACAAGAGCGATCCAGCCATACCCTTAGGACATCACATGGTCAGTTCACTTTGATCTCCAGAGTAGTTCTCACATGGATCAAGGATAGAATGGAGTCCTCAGAATTATACTAAGGAGTAGTTCATTGAGAAAGACAAGTTCTCTTTTCGTGGCCTCTGAACAATTACATGAGAAAATAGTGGGGTTCCAGAGAAAGAAAATTCACCAAAGATGCGAGTCTTTAGCTGAGCTAGCATATTTTCCACCCCAGTCCACTAGGGGCAAGAATGAAGCTGTCATTAGGTAACTATTATTTTCTCAGGAATTTTAATGACTGAGTTCTGACACATTTCCTTAGTTTTGAAGTCTGAGAATTCTGGTTTTAGAACTTTAGAATTCGGGCTTTAAAGTGGATAATGGGGTTTGAGACCAAGTCTTATATGAAGAGGAAAATGTCATCTGTGGTATAATTTTCTCCAAAGGATAGAAACAAACATTCATAAGGGATATTCAGGAATCAGCATCAGTTTGGCCCAGATACATTGACTGAAATATGGATGAAAGATTATTTAGTTAACTGGATAAGACTCCTTTCCTGAGCATTCAGTACCAGAATCTTGCTCATTCTTCTGTGAATAACTAATGTTCATTCATATCATAGTCCATAAGTTCACAGAAGATTGGAGTTAGCAAAAAAAGTTAAAAGATACTAGATAGTTAGAAGACAGATAGATAGATGATAGAGATAGATAGATAGATGATAGATAGATAGATAGACAGACAGATAGACAGACAGACAGACAGACAGACAGACAGACAAAGACAGGGTGAGAATTCAGCTGCCTTCTCTTCTTCATTCCACAAGGCCCTTCTTCCTAAAGACTGCCATGTATCCAACCATGCTGGTCAGGAATACAAGGTAAACAGGGGTGCATCATCTGGAAATGATCTCTGTGCTCAGCATGCTCCCAGAAACCTGTTATCTCCAGAACAGGTGAAAGCCTGATACTGTCAAAAAAAAAGCGGGAAAAGCTTGCTGCTTAATATTTTTATTAATGGTATTAAAATTTCTTTGCATAAGTTATTAATCATTAGGTTATATGAAAGGCTTATGTTTATTCAGAGGATTATAATAACTCACAGCAGTAAAGATGCATGTTTTCTCCATTGGCCAGGAGAAATGCTATGGTGTTATATAAAAAAATACAATTTTGTTCTTTCTTATTTATTTTTACTTAGAACAGTTAGTGCAATTTAACAAACATTTATTGATGTCTCTCTGAAAGATAAATAGCATATAGTGTTTACTATGGAAGAGCTCAGAATCATAACACTAATGACAAAATGACAAGATTTATTGGGCATTTGCTAGGTGCCGATCTCCGTGCTAAGGACTTCATGCTCTTTACCTCATTTATCTCAGCTCTCAAAACCATCCTACAAAGTTGGTACTATTATTATCTCCACTTTGTGGAAATGGAGGATTGGATATGTTGAGCAACTCATCTAAGGTCATGTAGTAAGGATGGTTATAGTCTAGTTGGAAAGAAAGACAGATACACAGGTAAAATTCCATTTTATTTTCTTAATTGTATATAAGCAACCACATTTCTATACATAACCTGTACAAAATCAGGACAGCAGCATCTCTCATCTTTTTATTTTCCTATCCAAAACACTGCTGTGGACTCACTGATGGATTACCAGAGATAACAGAAGTTCAGAAAGAGCTCAGAAAAACATGAAAAAATGTGCTTCAAGCAAACCTGTCTCTGATCTAGCTGCACTCAGACTTAGCAGCTAAGGACATTCTTTGCCTTTCTTGTTGAATTATGTTCAAGGAAATATTGGACTTACCATAGAATAGAATAGTAAATGGCCACTGAAATCATCTGTCTGAAAAATAACTGCTCGCTTAGGAAATCATAATACTGTGTTTGTAAAAGAAGCTACATATAAGGAAATGCACCAAAAGAATAACTTCAGATACCACTAGGTGTAGAACTATAAACTGGAAAAAGAAATGTTATCAATTTTTAAAGAGGGTAGTCTAATTACCAATATACTTGTGAGGGCAAATTCCATTATTCCTGCCTGTCCCCTACTTTCTCTCTTTGAATTCCTTTTCCATTTTTCTTTCTTCTCAGCAACACTGTCAGCATCACCTTTTACCACACTTCTTTTATATCTGCAACTGCCTCACAGAGCTGCTAGTGCTTAACCCTTTAATGAGTACAAAGAGATGTGTAACTGCTTATCTCGGGAATGATGTCTCCCAACAATAAATGGAATGAAACAAACAACCTGATAAGAAACTCTAAAGCTATTACTACACAATGAAAAACACCCTTTCCCTTCATCTCACTGCAGGCCTCTCTCCCCAGGCAGTGCTCTAGGGAGGCAAACTCAGAAAAACACAGGCTGCCCTGGAATGCAGTCTCATTAGAGGACTTGCACTGTCTAGAATCGTGTCATGGAGACTGATTTTCCTTGTGCCCAGGAAACATCCATGAGAGCAAATGGAGCTTTCATTTCCCAGCGCTTTTGTCCTGTAGTGTTCATCATCTCTCATAGCTGTGGGTCACTTCAGGGACATGGTTATAAAAAAATATGTATCTAGATCCATGAGAACACACACACAAGAAATATGAAATGACAATATTTAAAAGAAGCATATCTTCTCTTGAACTGAAACACTTAATGATTTCTACAATTTATATTTCTTCTGGCCTCAGATTTTTCATCTCTGAAACACTAAGTGTCCTGTCTGTACTGATTTCAATGTACTGCAGCAGCAACATAAATCTTAACAAGCAAAGGCCTTATATGTTCTTGAAAGAAAGAGACACACAAGCAAAGTTATGTGCTCTGATTATGGGTGCTGAGATTAGGAAAAACTGAGTAGTATTAAATCATAGCAAAGCCTCATAGTAGGTACTGTATAATTTCAAACGCTAGCGTGCGCGCGCGCGCCAACACACACACACACACACACACACACACACACACACACACACACACACTTAGAGATCAGTATCCATTCTTTTAAACTATTAGAATGGCAGCACAGCTGCTTATCCCAATAAGAGTGAGACTTCTTTAACCAGGAAAATGGTTCTAGGACAAAGTGGCATTAGCCAGATAATGTATATTTCACCAGACTAGAACTTTTTATTCTTGGTATGATTCGTCAATCTTAACTCTCTCTTCCCTTGTAGACATCAGTTGATATTGCTAGGACAACAGCAATCCCACACCCCAAATAGCTGAAGTTGTGACTGTTTTTTTCCCTGCAAACCATTTATGGGGAGAATTATTGAATCATGTGCTTGAACTAACTCAGAAGTAGTAGTCAAGGACCATAAAATGGGTGACCATTTTCAATCATTTAGAAACTATAAGTGATCTCAAATCAACAAACTGTGAAAATTGCCAGCATCAGGGTCTATGGCCCCATGTATGGCCACACATGCCCCTGAGTCCCTTGCTTCATACACATTAAACTTCAATAATTGTACAGCAATAGGAGAATTTCATAAGGGAGTTTGGTGAGGTGTAGTCTGCTAAAAGCACCCTACCTCGCCTGTGTTGATAGACAAGTGGTTCTTATTGTTAAAAGTTTTCTGTTAAATGTAACAGGTAGTTAAGATTGCTTTTATGTTGTTTGTTTGTTTGTCTGTCTTGTTTTTGGCAAACCCTCTAACTAGAGTCCATGTGGTCTGAAGGAGAAAGAATTAGGTCAAATATTCTAACAGACCTCAATCCTTAGTGGCCATATAGGAGTTTGGAGAGATACAAACCAAAAATAAACAATAGCAAGTACATGAGAGTAAACATAGGATTCTTCAGAATACTGTCAAAAGAAATCTTTCTCAACTTCCCTTTAGGCCATACTGTGATGTAAAAGGATTTCTAAATTCCACTTTTTTCTCTGGCATCTTAACAGCAGCCCCTGCCTCTAAAACTCCCCACTTTTAATGATAAATGCTTTACACTTCTACTTATGTAACAGAGACAGAAATTAAGTACCTTAGCCCAGTGTAGGAATAAGCTCAATGAGTAAAAGGATGCTCAGAAATATATATATATATATATATATATATATATATATATATATATATATATATATATATATATATATATATATTTAACATTAACTGTATGCCAGGCAAAGTCCTGGATGTTGGGAATAAAAGGTAAACAAAAGAGACATGAACCCTGTCTATGTGGAGATCCGATATTATTTTAGTTTGGTGAAATTGTTCCTCTTCAGCAGGAAGAAACACATCTGGAGCTTCTGCAGGGAAGTGTAAATGTAATTCTCCCTTAGGTATGTTCAGTTACAGCAGCCATATTTGTTTTTAGAAATGTGGCTATTCCTCTCAACTAATAATATAGGGTCATGGCTCTTTCCTAGAGAATAAGAAAAAAAGGCATGCTATTTGACATCTAAAATCAAAATAAAACATGTCCTCTACCACCCTGTTCCATTGAACTATTTGTCTTTTTTTTTTTTTTTTTTTTTTTTACTAATACCACACTATCTTGACAACTATAGCTTTATACCAAGTCTTAAAGTTGGTAGTGTCAGTGTCAGTCCTCCAACTCTATTCTTCTATTTTGATATCGTATTGGCTATTCTGGGTCTTTTGCTTTTCTATGCAAACAAACACTTGAACCAGTTTACTGATATCTACAAAACGATGTTCTGGGATTTTGATAGAGATTGCATTAAACCTATAGATCAAGTTGGGAAGGACTGACATCTTTACCAGATTAAGTCCTTCTATCCGTGAATATAGAATCTCCTTCCATTTATTTAGTTCTTTGATTTTGTTCATCAGAGTTTTCTAGTTTCCCTTATACAGATCTTGTACATATTTTCTTAAATTTATACCTAATTATTTCATTTTAGGGTGTACTAGTATAAATAGTATTGTGTTTATAATTTTATATCCTACTTGTTCATTGCTGGTACATATAAAAGCAGCCCCTCTAAGTTCTGACCCAGCTGAGCTCTTCATTTTGGTTCTAGAGTAAAGCATATAGATATTTATCTGACATTTGAAGCATAAGAAAGAGATGATGTGAGTCACCTGTCACTCACCAATATTTTAAATACTGTATAATTATGAACTTAATACAGTCAACAGAAAGGCAGACCCTTATAATAATTAGATTATAATCATGATATTCATTTCCCAAACTGGAAATCTCAAGATGAATAATAACAAATTGCATAACTATATTTAGTGTTTTATACTTTATCAATCTGCTAATATATGTAACTTACTTGACCTTCACAACATGACAAATATTCTTATTTTACAGATGAGGAAACTAAGCCCCAGGGTAATTCAGTGACTTTCCTAAAGTCATACTGCAGTAGCAAAATTAGTCCTCATATATTCTAGTTCCAAAACAACTATCTTCCTACTATCACTCAGAATTTTCCAATGATTCAGGAACAGTGGTGGGTGTTTGCTCTAGCTTCTGACATCAGTCACTATCCTTTATCTGCTCCCATCTAACATGGAGAAGTAGAAATCCAAAATCTCAAGTTTGCTAATGATTGCACATTCATACTCACTGAGTGACAGAAATATATCTTAGGAAATTATAGTTAAATAATCCCACAAGTCAGCACATTAATGCCCAGAGACAAAAATAAAATGTATGACTGTCTAAATACGCTTAAGATTATTCTGAATACATTTGAGAGGATTTGGCAAACTAGTCCTCTGCTCTCAGCACTTCAGACCCAGTCTAGTGAACATCCTTCATTTCCACATTCTCATCTTCAGCACAATAGGCTCCTCCTAAAGTTCTCTCTTATCCAAAACACAAACAAAACCAAAACCAAAACCAAAACCAAAAACAAAAAATCATTCCCCTGAAAACAAGTCCTCCCACACACACATTATTAAAAAAAGACACGGCCAAAAAAAAAAAAAAAGTGTGTGAGAGAGAGAGAGACAGGCTGATATGTGCATTTAAAAAAAAGAATATCTCCAATCTACATAAATGTAACTGAAATCTTTTTCTTTTTAAATACTAGATAGAGCCAAGTTCTAGCTTGTTTATTTTATAAACAGAAAGCAAAACTCATATTTATTGTATGCCTACTATATGTCAGGATTTGTTAGGTGCTTCTATATACATTAACTAGTTTTGTGACTAATAAGTCTTTTGCAACAACCATGGAATAGCTATTGCCTCTTTTTTTATACCAAAAAGAAAACTGAGTGCTCGAGTGCTGTGGTCATGATAATACAGCTGGCAAATGGTGAGTTGACATCTGAACCAAAATCTGAAACCAAAGCACATGCACAGATACAAATCTATTTTCTTTTCTCAAGACTTGAATAGGTTGATTAAATCACCTATTAGTAGAAGAAAGGATTCTTGAAGAGGCTGAAGAAGTTGAGGGCAAACAAAATTTTGTTCTCAAATTTTAATGGCTAGAGAGTTTTATAATGGATTGTGCACCACTCCTTACTACACTGGCGCCTGGGGGCAGGGGGACAAAAAAACCTCAATATAATAAGGCTCACAGGGAGAAAGGGGGGATGCCTAAGACATGGCTACTGTACTCTACTAATTTCTCTGGAGAACCATAACTAATACTGTAGCTAATATCTCACATTTGGATTAGCCTGAAGTTAGTCTTAACTCTACTTTCAGGGCACACTAGAAGTCCTACTGGGATATCCAGAGATAACTGCTACAACAGTGGTGTCAAGCATGGCAATAGCAGCAGCAAGCACTGATTGACCACTGATCACATTTCAGGTACTGTGCTAAATACTACACACACTCACTTAATCCTCCAAACAGCCTGATGAAACAGCTCCTAATATCACCTCCTCCTTTTACAGTTGAGAAAACTGAAGCTCAGAGAAGTTACGTGACTTGCCCAAGGTGGAGGCAGATCTCAAACATCCTTGTTTGATTGAAAACACCATGAAGTACTCATGGAAATAAGAAGTCAAAGAACCAACTCTCCTCTCTTTACAGTGAGAACATCTCCATTTTATATTAAACTCTTAGAGAAGACCATCTTGGAAACATCATTGGCCAAGTAATGCATGGGGATAGCAAGTGAAGTCAAGAAAGGTAGATTGGTTGAAAAAACCCTTCAACTCTAGTGAAAACAAATTCAGATTGCCTTCAGTCACCTATATTTGAGCAGAGTGACTCAATTATTAATACAGGACAAGAATCCTGAGGAACCTGGAAACCAAAAAGGCCAAACACATCCCGTTCTTTCTTGACAATGTCAGTCATGCAGGTAGAAAATTAGTTCCACTTGGCCCCATGCATGTGCACACATGCGCATTATGGTATTCTGTTTGCAGAACTGCCTATTTACATAGTTAATTTGGGATCTATTTGCAAACAAAAATTAGTTTGATGCAATTACTTTGTGCATGGACATGAAGTTATCTGCTTCAGCAGTTTAATAGCATCGAGAATAGCAGCATAGGAGCATATGGCTTTCTGTATATAATCACAATATTACCTGCACATATTAGTTACATAGCAGTTACATTATAATTAGTGTGGTTTTCAAGCCATTCAAAAGAAAAAAAAAAAAACAAGTATTTTAATTAAATCAGCAAGGTGTTCGGAGCTGAGAGAAGTGGGGAGGTTTGTTAATGATTCACAACATTTCATCCACTGAAATGTGATGTGCATGCCAGCACCTATCTGGCTCCCATGTGGGGAGAAGCTTTTCTGGTAACAACTTTGAATAATATTTTCCCATGACCTTCTGTCTAAAGATTCTCAGCGACTTTCAGACTTCTCTATAGGACAACTTAACTCATGGAGTCATAGACAACTGTTAGAGCTGGAACATACTTTAGCAATGATCTGGTCCATCTGACCATTCTCCAGAGAAGCAACTGAGACCTGGTCAGGCAGAATAGTAGATTCTTAATTACAACAGTTGAGTGAAAAATACTGAGACCAGAACCCAGGTCTCTGGCTTGCATTCCAGTGCTGATTTCAGTAAACCACATACATGAAGACATGACTTTCACACTTTTTGATACTGACAAAAATGCCCTATTCGGTCTACTTCCCCAAAATTAAGAATTCACATATATTAGATGCCATTAGAAAATAAAATGGCATCACACACATCAATTGATAATTCATGAAAATAAAGGGATAAGGAGCTTATCCTAAGTCATTGAAGGAAACGTAGTAATATTCAAATTTCTTCACATGGTATCTAGTACTTGTGCTTTTAAAAGCATGTTGCCTCCTAATGACAGGAATTCTTTTAATGTGTTAGAGTGGAAGGAACCAAGCTCTGTTGTTCGAATTCTAGATATTCCATTCACTTGGTGACATTGGTTGGGTTACTGAACCTTCTCACGATTTCTCTACGATATTAAATCACACATTTAAATGCTCCTCTCTTTTCATTTTTTTAAAAAAATTTTTCTTCCAGCAGGCACTGTGTTAACATGAGTTTCAAATTAGAAGAGGCAGTGACATAATCTTGAGGTTGATATTGCCATCTCATCGATGGGTGGAGTGGCTCAAAATATTCCTTACACCCAATTTCCCCCATGCTGCCAAGTACAATATTGTCTCCATCCTCTCTTACAAAGAAAATGTGAACTTGGAGCCTAGGGGAGGAAAGCCACAGGATGCTGTTATTATCACCAGGCCAATTGAGGAGAACAAATAGCATCTCAGCATAATCAGCATCCTATTCCAAATCGTTTCTGTCCTCCTTCCTAGTATACCATTTAACACTCCATGCAGAAGAAACTAAACATCTTAGTTGCATAAGACAAGAAACAGACCACAGTAGAATAGGATAAGAGATCACTGGTGTCCATCAGAAACAAATGACCATGTAATAACTCTGTAATTACATGGTAACTAGAACTGATTGAGCCTGTAAATTATATCCTTGTCACCTCTGGGTAATGATGCAGCTCTATCTCCCATCTACAGAAAGCAGCAGCACATGGTCTGTAGTCACTGAGAGATAAGGAAATTCTTGGCTGTTAAAGCAGATATGCTGCTGCTGATAGGTGATATAGAGGCTGAAATCTGGGATTTAATGATTTTTCAGTTGAAGCATTACTGCCTTGTCATCCATAGCAATACATTCATTACACAGCCAATCGTCTTCATCCTTAATAAGATAAATTGATTACGGTTCCCAAAATTAGAGATGAAAGAAATAGGCTCCCCAACACATGCACATAAATGCTACACATGTACATGGGCTCACACACACACACACCAACAGCCAATTTATACTCGCCGAAACATTTAATCTGCAGACTTTTGAAACATCACTATTGTGCATTTTTCCAAATATTTTAAAACTGGAAAAAATAGTCTCTTTTTATGCAACATTCTCTCTGGAGCCATTATGCAGAGATATTAAGAAATTCTGTGTGGTATGTTATTCAGCAAATATTGTTTGATAGCCGACAGTGCATACAGCATTCTGCTAGGTGTTAGAGAGGAAACAAAGAAGCATAACACTCAATTCTCTCCCTTAAGGATCTGAGTCCACTTACACAGATAATGTAAATACACAAAATAATGCCACAAAGCAGTACATAATTAACCACCATATGACTGGTACAGACAATGAGGACTACAAAAGTGGAAAAAATGGGAAACACACTTTTGGGTCATGTAATCATAAATATAGCTTCTTATAGATTAAATGAACATCTAAGAGAGCCAAAAATATCAAGTTCATTTAAGGTCTGTTAGAAAGAGACATTTCAAATTTCTCTCTATTCAGAGCCCTCTCAGTTCTTCAAAAGCAAGTCATCAACAACAACAAAAACAGATTTTTTCATTAATGAAAAAGAGAAACCCTGGGAAGAAAAACATAACAAATGTGAGCATAAGCAAATTTAAAACTGTGTAGCCAAGGTGCTAGGGGGACCAGAAATATAATAGTATCTTCAACATCCCTGAAGTGCCTGAGCATTTATAATTTGGGTAGATATGTAGATAATCTGTATGAAGCAGTAGTAATGGTTCCTGATCAACACAGGGATTTGGCAGCTAGGCCAGGACCTGGAGAATTACAATCATCAACTTAAGAAACTATAAGAGCCTTAATCAAAGCATCTAACCAAAGTGCAGTTAACATGGGGCACAATCTATTGGGAGTTAGTGGGGGTGTGTCTCTGAGATAGTGAGGAGAGGCAAAGAGTCAATCCTTCTTTCTACTCTTTTGTCTCTAAACTCCCAACCTTCTAATCAATATTCATAACTAGGTGTTAAAGGAATAGCACCATGAAAGAGTTACTGTGCAATTATTGCTGAGGGTTAAACAAAATGGCCTCTCGGATTTTACCTCCATGTAATGTAAAACCATGTGCCATCATCCAGTCACCTACTTAAGCAAGCTTTTGACTGGCTGAAGAACATTTTCAGGGTAAATGTTATGAATGTCTGTGGCTAGAAGATCAGCCAGTCAAAAGCTTGCTTAATCAATATTCCTAACTAGGTGCTAAAGGAATAGCACCATGAAAGAGTTACTGTGCAGTTATTGCAAGGTACACAAACACACTTGGTATAGAACTTGAAGTTAGTGTCATTGAAGTTCAGGACCCTACAGAGATCTCACCTTAGATTGATAGTGCTTGCTGTTAGTTGATTTCTGGGTAAGAATGGAAAAGAAAAGGGCATCTCTTCTCTTTTTGCATTTATCCATGGCAGAACTATAAAAATATACCCTCTAGCCTCTGAAACAATGGGGAGTTAGCACTCCTCCAGACCCTAAAGAATTTTGAAGCTCTCAAAGGCTTTTTCACTCTGGAATAAATTAGTGGTATACCAAAGAAAATATCTTCCGCAATCACCAGAATTCTTGTAAGGTTAAAAATAGTAACTCATTTTGAGAATGTTTCAAAAAAAGTCCCAAGTTAATTGTGTGATTTTGTATATGTTACTTATCTCTGGGTCATCACTTCCTTATTGAAAAATGAAAGGATTAGATGAGATAATCCTTAAGGGTCTTTCCTAGATTGAACAGTCTATGAACTAGAAAAGCTGTAATGATCAGTTCTTCAAATACTAATGATGAATAATCACATCCTCAATCTCAAGCTGTAGATAAAAAAAAAAAAAGGTTTTAACCAAACCATTAAGTCTATAAAACAATTCAGTAATCTAAGCTTCTAACCTATCTCTGACTCATAAAACAATTTCTTTCAAAGAAAAAGGAAGACCTTGGGGACTGTACCGTGACAAATCATTGCTGATTTGCAGAGGTCTTTGTTTGATTTCACATTTAGGAACTGTATTGGTAATTGTTCTGTGGTGAAACCTGTTTCATGTGCTGCATCTGTTTCCCATGACACATTCCTCCTGCAAGGAAGTAACAGTATTGGGGGAACTTCAAATTGCTCATCAGTAAGTACGTCTTCATTTGGCTTCAGCAGACAGTTCTTTCTGCTAAGACTGGACATCTCTCTACACCTGCATATCTCATTTTATTTACAGTGGCCGCATAATAGATATCTCCTCCCCTGAAAATAAAGCTTTCTACTTTGCATTGGAATCTTTCTTCAATAGCTGCTGGAAACCATTATCACACAATAATGTCCTATTCACTACTCATGTTATCTCTTCAGCTAGGCAGATTGCCAGACGTTTGACTGCCTGACACCAAGCCCATTTGGTGCATGACAAAAATAAAACCTTACATTGCCTGGAAATAACATGAGACACACTCATCATCTAACCAGGGATGACTGGGGTACTTTCTCTTTTGGAGGAATTGTCAGGCCTCATGTAAATCATCCAGTGCTTTTGCCTAAAGTCATGAGCACATTCTCATTATGTGTGTACAGTGGACATGAAGAAAAAGCTTTTGAACGTACCACAGTTCTTATGAATTCTATGAGGTCTAAAAGACTATGTGTCTATGACTATAGCTGGGCCTTGCTTTTCTTGAGTTAGATTCATTGGTCCAAATGTCATTTCTGTTAAATTCAAAAACATTTATGGAATTCTTACCAAGTGCTGAGTACTGATCTAGGTGTTTGAGGTGCACTGATGAATATAGCATTCTTCCCTAGGAAACTTTAATTTAGAAAGTTAGGCAAAAAGATGTACCTATGATGTCAACATAATATGATGAGATGTGAATAGGATGTTGGCAGAGGACCAGGGAGGAACACTATATCCAAGCTATGATCTCAAAGGAACCTTCCTAGAGGAGATACCATTTGAATCAGAAGCCTTAAAATACAGAAACTAAAAACAAAGAAAAAAGATGATTCAGAAGACATTCCTCTGTGGGAACTTCACAAGTAACTTCACAAGTAAATGGATATTGGAGTGGAGAATGATGAGTATGATTATATATATTTTTTTTTTCATAAAAATATATTTATGAAAGTCTGAATCAGTAGAGCTTAAAGAAGAGTGATGGTCTCTACCTCTCCAACCACTGTACAATGCTTATTTTGGATATGTTGAAATTTAGGCACCTAAATTTCACTGGTTTGGATGTATACAACATGTAGTTGGAAGTACTTTGATAACATTCAAATAAGAGATCATATTCAGAGATGGCAATTTGGGCAGCTATTCAACAGCAGTTAAAATCCAGTAAATAGATAGTATTTACCATGGAGAGGACTAACAGCTTTGGGTCATAAACAAAACCAATGATTAAGAGATAGTAAGAAATAGGCACACAAGGAGACAAAGTCAGACAGCTGGAGCAGAGTGAAGGAAAACAGGCTAGATAGCAGTATTATAGAAGCCAAAGCTGTAGAGAGTTTCAAGAAGGGGAGAGGGGTATATCAATTTGAATACAGCAGTGAAATCAGCGCTTTAAAGTACACTTTGGATTTGTGCAGTTTGGAACCTTTGGTCAGAGCACTTTTCATAGAGGTAGCAGTTAGAATATAGATTCCAATTAAGAAATTAATAAAAATGAGGAAGTAGATTACTCTTCAAAAAATCAATTAAGCCTATAAGAAAGTAAAAGAGGAAAGAAGGGGCTTGAACATGTTATTTTTGAGGAGTGGGGGGTTGTGGGAAGCCAGTAGAGAACAAGAGGATGTATAGACTTCCACCCACAGGAGATATTACAACAAAGTCTGGCTCTAAGTGAAATATTTTCAGTATCCAAGACAAATGCAGGTATAAATCTTTTATAACCCTATCCCCATCTCAGATCTCTCTTCTAAGTCCTAGGATCATATTGCCTCCCTGGCATCTCCATTTGAAAGCCCAATAGAAATCTCAAACTTTATATGACCAAAATAGAACTCTAGATTTCCTACCCTGAACCCTCAAACCTATTTTATGTCATGTCTCCCTATTTATTACTGCAGGTTCTCTAACCAAAAGCCTTGGAGTCCATTCCCTCTCATCTTGACTACTTTCTTTCTCATACCCAACATCTAATTTGTCAACCAATCCTGTTGTTTTTACCTATGAAACAGATCCAAAGAATGACTGTTCCACATTACCCCAATTTCTATACCATGGTCAAAAACACCATCATTTTTCATCTGCAATACGGCAACAGTCCCATTACTGTTCTTACATCCAACATGACCCTTATAATCTACTCTCCTTATGTTTCCAGAGTTACTCTTAGTAGACAAAAATCAGAACAAGTTACCACTTGGCTCAATATTTTTCCTGACTTCCCTTCATATAAAGAATAAAAGTTAAATATTTTCAAAGGTCTACAAATCCCTCCTTTGTTGTGGTAAATTAAAATATTGGGGACAGTCATTTATTCTTTTTTTCTCCCACTGTGGGCAAGGTATGCTTTCCTAGTCTTGGATTTGGGGCTTGAACATGTGACTTGTTTTGGCTGACAGGATGTTAGTAGACAGGGATGCGAGCAGGCTTGAGGTTTGGAAAGTTCATGGGTTAGGCTCTCCTCTTGCACTCTGGTGTTCTACCTAGAGAATTGGGCGTAGCCTGGGTCCCACAATAAACATAGGTGAAAGAGGCCTGAGCCCAATCTTGTAGTTTACAGCCATCACAGCCAATCTACAAATTGAAAAGTGAGGGAAGAAGACCTCTATTGTATGCTCCTAAGTTTTACCTGCAGCACTGTTTTGGCAATAGCTGACTAATTTGATGATCTAATCTCCCCTGACTTTTCATCTCTAAGCATCATTTTCTTCTTTCTCCCTTACTCCAGCTAAGATTGACCTGCCTCTTCTTTATCCAGACTCCTGCCAGAGGGCTTTTGCACATGTAGCCCCCATTTCCTACTCTACAATATCCAAATGATGCTGTTCTTTACTTTCTTCATTCTCTACGTCAAACATCATCCAAAGACATCATCCATCCCTCCCTTCAGATATTTCCTACCTCTTGATTTGGTTTACTTTTCCCATAGCACTTCATCATATAACTGACATACTATACATTTAGTTATTTTTTTAGCCTATAGGCTAGAGTCTATAACTTACTTTTGTACATGTAGTCTGATTAGTAGACGAACAAACATAAATTTAGGTCTCTTATTTTATAGAGCAGTATTTTATCCAACTGTTGTATGTGTGCCATGAAGTAACATGTGAAATGATATTAGGAGATAAATGGATAGATTTATTGGACAGATTTTAATTATATTTTATATAATTAAAATATATTTAATTTTATTTTAGGTTGAGTAATTGGAGGATAATGGTGGTAAAAATAAGCATTATGAAGCAAAGCAGACACTGCTTAGGTGCAAATGATCCCAGTCACCTCTGTAGCCCTTGAGAGCTGCTCTGCATTACAACAGAGTTGCTCTGTGACTGATGTTTACAATAATGACCTGAGTAACAAAATAAGATGAATGATATTCTCTATGCTTTACTCAACAAGACAGAACAATAATATATTCTAGAAGAACTCTATCAGAAAGAATTGTAATGTTTTAAGTTCAATTTAAAGAATGATAGCTCAGTTATATGACAAATTCATTCATGTGAAACACCGCTGGTTCCTCATAAATAAGATTTTCCTATATAAATATAAGGATTTGTAATGAGTTTGCTGATTATTCTTTCTCTGTGAATAATGGAGAGAATTGATTTTATACCCACTCTTCTTCTCTGACACACTTCCTTCCACCTTTATATTTTTTTCTTTTTCACTTAAAAAAGGCAGTTTGTAAAAATAAATAGTTACAGCGATAAGTTAATCTATGCCCTATTTCCTATCTTTTCACCACTAAAGGCCCATATAATTATTTTTCTGCCTGATGGACTATACAGACTGAATTTGCTTTGTGATAATTATGAGAGCAAACAGAATTTTAGTTTCCAGTTCAGCACGTATGTAACTTGGAAATCATTACTCCCATCAAACAATAACAAAATGCTAGGAAAACTGAAAATCAGCAATTCTTAGATTCATCAGAGAACCAAGGTCACAGAGCAAACTACTGCCCCCAAAATTGAAGAGACAGGTGGGCACAGAGTGTCACAACTTATAGGAGTAGAAGACCAGTAACAAAAAACTTGCAGGAACCAGTACTGGGATAGAAAAATTTAAACTGTAATTGATAAATTTTTGGAGACAATTTATCACTTGGACAAGTTTGAGAGTTAAAAAGTCCAGGGAACCCCATTCTTACAGGTGCTCCCCCAACATGTTTATAAATATTATCTCCAGGAGCCCTATCAGGTTTTCACAGTGAAGAACAAAGAAAATCCTTTCCTATTTCCAGTAGTGGAGAGGGAAGGTAGCCACTTTGAAATATACCCAGATCATTCTATTCTTGACAAGGCCTTATCTCAAGAGAAATAGTTTTACTGGAGTCTAAACAACCTGGGGAAAAGGAAATACCCAATGTCAGCTCATCCTATCTCACCTACAGTGGGAAAACAAAACAAAGAACTTCGCTTCAGAATACATGTAAGTGAGAAGAAAGTGGGGTGAAATATGCCACATGTTAAAATAAAGGAACCACCAACCTAAAATTCTGGATCCACAAAACTGTCCTCCAAAGATGAAAGACAAATATTTTCTCAAGTGATCTGTTGCTAGTAGACCTGCCTTGCAAGAAATGTTAAAAGAAGTTCTTTGGAAAGAAGAAAAGTGATGTAGTTTAGAAACTTGGATCCACATAAAGTGATTATAATTTTGTTTTCCCATTTTATTTATTAAAGATATCTCTGTCAATCAGAGCTTCTGGTCAGCATAAAAAAATCAGCACTAACCCATCAAACTGATGTCGTTCCAGCCTAAAACAAAGAAACTTGACATTTCAGCTATCATTTGGGGCCTCACCAAGAGGAAAAACAAGGTACCCATTAGAATTTTGAAATGGTGATGATAATGGAATTCTGCAGGAGTCTATGGTAGAAACAATCAGGAAACTCCATATTTTTCCAGGGCCTTGGACTAAATTGGAATAATTCACAGGATGAGTTTGTTTATCCCATCTTACTATGGATAAATCAGGAAGCAGAAGTGTGGATAAAGTCTAAGCAATTCAGACCTCCACATCTTATGACACCAGGAAATGGGTGTCAGAGTGAACATGAATATGGGGCAATGGTCTTTTAACTGCATCTTAATACCATCTGTTGATTCTATTTGTTTAAAATCTTCTTTGCCCAAACCAAAACCACAATCCATAGTACCATTTCCTTCCTTAGAGACGAAAAAAAAGGACACAATTGCCTTTCCCCATAATCCCTCCCTACAATCAAAATCCAAGCTAAAACTGAACAAAGCAAAACCTCAGCAAAAAAAAAAAAAAAATCTGTCCTGTTCTCAACACCAATTGCTGCTGATAATATCTGTGAATTGTTAGCATTGTAACCTATTCACACTCACCAACACACACTAGGATTTTCTTCAGCACATTTACCACCATATAAAAGCAGATGGTGAAACTATTACAGATAAAAGACCAGCAGAAGGGGAAAAAATGCCTCTGATGAAAATACTAGAAAGAATGGAGGAGTTCTATATTCTGGGCACTTCTTTAACCTAAAGAAGAGTTTCAGTAACATGATCAGGCAGTAACCTAACAATCAGGAACATCTCACAAGGAACTCCAGAATGATTTTCATACATAACTATTTATATTCCTGATGAATGACACTTTCTGGGAAGGTAGAGAGCAATGGTCACTAAACAGCTGCTTAGGAAGATTTCTTGACAATGTGGAGCAAATGTTAACCCAAGTGACATACTGAGATCTCACTGCAAGGGAGATGTATTCATAGTAACAATATTATTGGTATTAGCAATAATTATAATAATTATGAACATATACACAACACTTTTGTATCTACAATGCACTGCATTCACCATAATGATTAGCATCAGCAGTGTACTTTATATTTCCCACTCTCTGCTCATTAATTAGATAATGCTGGCAACATCTGTGGGCAAATGTTACTACTCCCATTTTACATACACAAGAAAGAGAAATTAATTGACTTACCCAAGGCCACAGGTGAGTCTTTGACAGAATCAGAGTTCTAAGTCCCCAAATCTCTATTTTTATCGTTACTCTTTGCAATGGTTGATTCCATTTGAAAGGGAAAGGAAAGTGCTTAGGACATGAAATTTCATCTCTCCCATTTCTTTTAAGCAGTTATTAAGTGCCATTGAAGCCACACTGAATCTATTTTCATTACAAACTGGGGAGGGGGTTCATTCCTCAAAAATCATTCTACTGTAATGGTTCTCATCCTTGGCTCAGCCCACACCCCCAGGTCAATTCAATCTGTCTCCTGGGTATGGATGCAACCATCAGTACTTTTTAAAGCTCCCCAGACAATCCTAATGAGTGGGATTGAGTGAGAAATGCTAATCTAGAACAGCAGCTCTCAAACTGTTGGGATGAGAATCACCTGGAGGGTTTATTACATCATAGATTGCTTGGCTCCACTCCCAGAATTTCCTATATGGGGTCAGAAGTGGGGCCCAAAAAACTGCATTTCTAACAAATTCCCAGGTGATGCAGGGGACAATTCTTATTCCATGACTGCACTTTTAGAAGCACTAGTCAAAGGTATTTTAGATGCAGATAGAAGAATTACTAAATTGTTTCCAAAAATCCCTTCAAGTTTAGGCACTGAGATTGATAACTGGACAGACTAATATTAGTAGTTATGATGAGTTAGAGAGTGGCCAAATTCTGGGCTCACAGGAAAACTCAATTATCTAGTATTCCTTACAGGGAGGCTGACTGCATGTATTAGTGGAATATAGGGAGGAATATCACTCTCGGGTCTAGCCATAAAATGTTCTGTTCAATTTTCCACAATCTCCCATTGCTCAGTCTTCCATCCTCTCTTTTTCTCATCTGTGGCTGGATGCCATGGAACTCCAAGACGGTAATGCCACAGACAGGAAGGAACTCAGATCCCAAACTCATCAGTTAACTAAGAAACAGTCATTGGGTCTGTCCAACTTGCTCCAGGCAGTAAAGGGAATAAAAACTTTATTGTATTTAGCCTCTAAGATCTCAGAGCTTGTTTCTGCAGCATAGGCTAGCTCATCCTGACACACAAATGATGATTGGTATACACTGTTGGGGTTGTTCCTAACCTTCTAAACTCACCTAAATTTGACAGACAAGTGAAAAAGAGGCATAAGAAAAATATTCAAAAGAAAGTGACAGCCACATGCCTCAGATGTTAAGAATGTGACTGAGTCAGAAGTTGACAACTTCAGAGAAAACCTAAAATATGCCCATCCCAGCATAAGTATAACAACACTATATCTGAATAATCTCCTAGTAGTTAAGTATACATGTAAAAAAAGAGATAGCAGCTCTGGGTTAGTTACACCTTACACAGGATTTTCAAGACTGAATGGTCAGGAACAGAGTGTCAGAAACTGATCTATGTGACAGTGAAAGGCACAGCCTATAAATTCTTAAGAAAATAGCTAAAAAAATTTGTAAAAATTAAACAAATTCTGTGCTCCTCTTCTCTCTGACTCTTCAATACAGCACTCATAATGATGTTATTGACTTCAGAAAAAAATCTAAAACAAGCCTATAGGATAGAGGGGTGCTACTGGTGAACAGTCCCTACAAGTCCAGAAACCTGGAGCACTGGATGTCTGTGTGGGGTACATTGTGTCAAAAATAATCAGAAGAACAAGCAATTCTGGCTGGCTGTCACTAATCCAGTCAGTCTTCCAGGCAAGGGTAACACCTTTGCCAGGGCTTCTGTCCTTCTTGCAGGCCCAGCTGTGACCAGAGGGCCCAATTTCACAGCTGTTAGGTTTTAAATTATACTTATGTTTCCCAGTTGTAGTGCCATATTATTCAAGTTTGTTTGCCATCAATTTTAATTAAGAGAGGTTTAATTTTCCAACATTATTTTGGCTCTTCCCTGGCCCAACATCCACATCAAGAGATGTTGTTTTCTCACCAGCCTCCACTATGGTATGTGCCAGTGACAATGGAGATCCTTTCCCATTGGCTTCTCATAAGATATGGCATGCAGAGGATGCAACACATGACTGAAGTCTATAGTTAATTAGTCTTTTCTGAGTAAAATTTTCTCTCTTCAAACCCAGGTCCCCCTTTTATTCTCTATGGTATTTTTTCAAGTCTTCCCACAAGCTTCATATGGAGCCACCCTGAGGAACTCAAACATGATTCCAACCTGATTATCCAACATAGCCCTATCAGCTGAGACAGCAACATTTATCACATTAATAGGAAGGATAAAAGAAAACTGGGATCCCATCCAACAGGAGTGTTTTTATCACATGTTGCACTGTCTTATAAATCCAATTATCACCAGCTGAATATCTTAACAGCCCTTGAATTGTAGCTTTCAAATCTTAAAGGACCACAATGCACATTTTCATAGATTCTTTCTGCTGTACATTAGTCAGTACATTTAGAGGCATCCAGTCCACATGATAACTTCAAGGCTACAGCTGCCTATGGAATGTTTGTCTTGAATTTAACCAACAAATTTAAGAGAATTTAAAACTGGATACAGCCATTGACTTTATTCTACTTAACAAATATGAGCTTCTAATTTCACTTCATAGTCAGAAGTAGCAACTTAGAAGTTAAGTGTTGTAAGGGTCCTAGGTGAGCTCATGGAAACTAGCAGAAAGTAGGGGCAGTGTCTTTTGTAGGGCCACATGGGACTAAAAGTTTATTTACAAATTTAGGGAGCTGTGATAACAATATCATATGGACTCTGAAGAAACATCACTCAAAGTTACAAATATAAAGGTCTGAGAACAGTAGTAAATAAAACCCAGTGGCTTCTGCTATGGCAAAGAAAGAAGACTGGCAAATATTCTGCCTACAAAAATAGACTATGAAGTTGAACAAAATTGACAAAGCAACAGTATACGTGATGTGAAAATTGAGTAAGTTATACAACAATCTGAGAAGCATATATTCCCATAAAACTGATGAACTCTGGTGAAGAACTGTGGATATTGCCTGGATAGACGTAGAGGATATTGTGCTGAATGAAATGAGTTGGATAGAAAAAGACAAATATTGCATGATTTCATGTACATCTAGAATCTAAAGATAAACAAAATAAACAACAACAACAACAAATGCAGTAATAAACTCCTAAATACAAAGAATATGATGGGAGAGGGTTTGGGGGGACAAAAACTACAAAGGGATTAAAAGGTACAAGTGGATAGTTGCTGAATAGACATAGAGATGTATATTATAACATGGGAAAGATGGTTAATAACGTAAGGAGAAAGAGGGGTACTAGATTTGGAGTGATTGCTTTGCAAGTTATGTAGATCTCTGATCCTTAGGCTGTACAACTGAAACTGGTGTGCAAACTATAACTGAAAAAACTAATCAAAATGCACAATGTAAATACAAGGAACTATTGTTTATTATATTTCAATAAAGCCAGAAAAAAATTAAAAAAGAAGAAAAAAATATCAAAATTGTATAAAAGGACATTATCCTACAGGTCCTATGCTCATATGTGACTATAAATAGATTAGAAAAAATAGTATTAACAATTTTGTGCCAACATATTCAACAATTTTGGTAAATGGACAAATTTCTATAGACACAAGTTATCAAACTGACTCAAAGAGAAATAGAAAATATGAATAAAACTAAATCAAACAATTAAATTAATAATTAAAAATCTCCCCACAAAGGTGTGGTTTCACAGAAATATTCTGTCAAATGTTAAAAAAATAAAATATTAACTTTTAAAACATAGACATAGATAGAGCACTACTCAGTGCATTCTATTAGTCTATTATTGCTAGACAAAGAAATCACAAAAAAACCCTACAGATCATTTTTTTCTCATGAACACAAATACAAAACTCTTTAAGAAAATATCACTAAGCTGTATCTAGCAATATGGAATGAAAATTATATACTAACACCAACAGGGATACTTATTACAGAATACAACTTGATTTAGTATCTAAAAATCAGAAATATACCATGTAATAGAATAAAAGAAAAAGTTACATGGTCAGCTCAATAGATGAAAAAAAAAATGTTTGGTAAATTCTAACACCGGTTTATGATAAAAACTCTCAACTAAGAGGATTAGAGACATCCTCAACCTGATAATAGTATCTATGAAAAAACCCACAGCTGACATCTTATAGTCATAATAAAAGACTGAATGCTTTTTCCCTAAGATCGGGAAAGAGGCAAAGATATCCAATTTTGACACATCTATTCAACACTGTACTAGAGGTTCTCTTCAGTGAAAGATCGAGAGAGGAGAAATAGAGAAAAAAAAAAGTTATCTAGATTTACAAAAAAAAAAAAAGTAATAATAATAAAACTGTCTTTATTCTCCAGTGATATAATTCTGGATGTAGAAAATTCTAAATAGTTCACAAACTATTATAAACAATTTTGCAAGGCTGAAGTAAATAATATCAATAAAGAAAAAAATGAATTGCATTTCTGTATACTAACAACTAACAAACCAAATATGAAATTAAGATAACAATTCCATTCACAATAGTATGAAAAAGAATGAAATACTTAGAAATAAATGTCTACACAGAAAACTATAAAACAGTATGGAGAGAGATTAAAACAGATCTAAATAAATGAAGAGGCATTCCATGTTCATGGATTTGAAGACTCAATGTTGTCAAGATGTCAATTCTCCCCAAATTGATCATTAAATTTAATGCAATCCCTATCAAAGTTTCAGTTGGTTGGTATACACTGACAATCTATTCCTAAATTATGTGTGGAAATGCAAAGAATATAGACTAACAAAAAGAACTTTGAAAAAGAAGATCGAAGTTAAGTGACTTATACTATCTGATTCAAGCTTACTAGAAGGTCACAGTAACCAATAAAATATAGTATGAAACAAGGATAGACATTTATTTAGATCAATGGAATGAAATTGAGATTCCAGAAATAAATCTCATTCTCAGGAAGAAAAGAGTCATAAATCTCATCTATGGTTAATTAAATTTTGACAAAAATGCTAAGACAACTCAATGGAAGAAAGACAATATTTTCTACATATGGAGCTAAAACAGTTGAATATCCATGTAAATAAAAATGAATTTAAATCCTGACCTCATATCATACACAGCAGATAATTCAAATTGGATCACAGATTTAAATGTAAGTAATAAAATACTATAATACTTTTAGAAGAAATATAATAGAAACTCTTCATAACCTTGGACTAAGCAAAAATAGTAGCAAATGAATGAACTATAAAAGAAAAAAAATGAATTGAGCTTCATTAAAATTTAAAACTATTGTTTAAAAAAACACCATTAAGTATATGAAAAAATAAGCTAGAGACTGGGAGAAAATATTTGCAAATCATATATCTAATAAAAGATTTGTATCTAGAATACATGAAGAATTCTTATAACTTAATATAAACAACATGATTAAGAAATAGATAAAAGATTTGAATAGATCCTTCACCCAGGAAGATGTATATGAGGTAATAATCCCTGAAAAGATGTTCAATATCATTAGGCATTAAAAAACTTCAAATTAAAACCACAAGGAGATGCCCCCTTTGGTTCATATACATCCCCTAGAATAGCTATAATAAAAACGAAACACAAAAGCAAGTGTTAGTGAAGATGTGGAAAAGATGGGGTATTCATTAAGTGGCGGAAATGTAAAATGTTATAGCCACTTTGGAAAAACAGTTGGCAGTTTCTTTTAAAGTTAAAAATAAACGTACTACATTATCCTATGATTCCACTTTTAGGAACCTCCACAAGAGAGAAAATATATATTCACATAAAGACATAGGTGAATGTTCATAGCAGCCCTAATCTGGAAACTATCCAACATTAATCATAAAAGTCCAAATCTGGAAACTATTCAAATCTCTAATAACTAGTAAATGAATAAACAAAATGAGTTATATTTTTATAATAGAATACTATTAAGCAATATAAAAGAATGATTCCTGATACATGCTACAACATGAATGAAACTCAAAAACATTATTTAAAAAGCCAGATGCAAAAATCACATACTGTACAATTCTATTTATAGGAAATGTAAAGAAATGAAAGTATATAGATACAGAAAGCAAATCAATTGTTGCCTAGAGCTGGGAGCAGATATTAAGATGAACAGAAAAAAAAAAAGGCACAAAGGAACTTTCTGGAGTGATACAAATGTTCTGAAACTGGATTGTGGCTATGGTCATACAACTCTATAAAGTTACCTACAAATAACTGAATTTTACAGTATGTAAATTATACCTTTACAAAGATATCAAAAACAAACAAACAAACAAACAACAAAAACAAAAACAGCAAGCTGAACTCTTCACTCAGCTCTATTCTGAAGTCATTCACAAGTGTTCCTCTCTTCTCTATGGGAGAGGCCATGCTTCCCTGTACTAGACTATTCTCATCATACATACTCCCTAACCCTTTCCAAATAATCACTTAAGCAAAACATCTGAAAGCTATTCAGCAGTCCTTTCTCTTATCTCTATGCTAGCCTCTTCACGAGTCCTATTCTATCATTTTGAGTTTTCTGTTCTATTTCCTACATTCCACCCCCCACCCTGCTACTGGATTTATCATTTTTATTATTGTATCATTTTAGCATTTTTGAAATAGCCTTAAAGTAGTAATTTTAGATACTCATTTTATAAATAACTGAAATATTCAATTAATCAAAAAAGAAACAAAGAAAATAATTCAAAATTCTAACCAAATCTACTACAATTATGGCAAATAAGACAGTATATGTGCTTGAATAATTATGAAGTCTGGGTTAGTACTAGTTAAGGAGAAACAAATATTTAGAAGTGTCCTGTGGTTTCTTCATGAATATATGCTTTTATATTTAGACATCTATCTAAGTCCCTTTTAAAAACTCATTTCAACTATGGTACATTAAAATTCTCAATAATTGGCAGATGGGCTGGGCTTAAGTCCACTTTTGCTTTTATGCAAAAAGCATTGACTAATTACAGTCAGAAAGACAAGACAGCTACTTGACAACATTTTGTTAGCCATTAATTAACTTTATGTTCTTAAAAGTAATAAAATTGCATTTATTTTAAAAGGCTTTATGATGAGTCTGAAGCACACAACTTAACACTTAATTAATACCATCTTCTATTGTTCTCTAATTCCTTCCTTTCTTTGTTTCACCCTCTCTCCTTCCCTCCAGAACCCTATTTTCCATACCTAAGTACAGTGTGCATTAACTGTTGTAGTCACTCCTAAAGAGTACAAATGAACCAAATGGCATCAATTCTGCCCTCAAGGATCTTCCTGCAGAGAAACGAAGATGAAAACAGCCCTTAAATGACTATGTTATATGGATGAAAGTAATCAATTATGTTAAGGAATTTTAGATAAAAATCTAAACACTATGAGAATCCTAATGAAAGCAATGACTGCTTTCAAACAGAGAGGTAACAGGTCTTAGGACATGTAGACATGTGGAAGGGAGGACATGTAGACATGTGGAAGGGGGAAAACCAGTACTGACATGAAAATGATCACCCTAGAGACATAAAAGCAGAAAAATGTAGGATATATCATTGAACCACATGATGCACTAGAAAGCACATGAACTCTGGAATCAGAAGGATCTGGGTTAGAATAGTAGCTCTACCACTTTCTAGCTATGTGAGTTTGACAAAGTTACTTAAACTCTGAATCTTAGTTTTCTCAACCTTAATATGTGTATTATAATATCTTGGTCATAGAATTATTATGATGATTTGTTGGGATAATGCTTATAAACTCAGGTACACTGTAGGTAAAAAATGTAAATCATAAATGTGAATATCTTTTTCTTACAAGAAAAAAAATGTTAGGTATAAACACTCCTGCTGAGGAAACAATAGGAGAAACATTTATCAATAACTCATCCAGTTCATGGGGAGGCACTAATATGACCTCCCTGCCACCATCTACCTTGCATTTCTTAAGAGAGATGCCTGTGCCATTTCATTCCACAGAGCTTCTAGCATTCATATGCCTTCGAAGAGAGGTCTACCTATCAAATTTAATTATTTTACTTTAAGAAAATTCTAGAAGCATTGAAACGAACCATTGTCTCTAGGACTTCCTCATTTCAACTTATTTATTTGTTTGTTTGTTTGTTTATTTATTTATCAGATCACAGAATAATTATACAGTTTTCACTGGAGATTGTTTCATTCAGTTCTTCAAATATTTATGGAACAAATTTTACAAGTCATAGAACTAATCGCTGTAAAGATGCCAATTGTATAAGAAATGATCCCATGCTTATTGCTGAGGCTTATAATTAAATTTACAGACAAACAACTCACTGACAAATAATGTACATAGCAATAATGCCCATATAAGATATTTAAGTATTATGTCACTTCCTTGTAAAGAATGAAGATCAAGGTACTTAGAGTTTATATATAGAGAAGTAATTGACACTAATAGAAATCTAAAGGTCATATCCAAAAGCTGAGGATATAACCAGAGTCACCTGGCATCGAGTAAATGATATTTCTATCAGGAAATTCTTAAGAAGGATAGCATGTGGCTTTGCCTTGAGAAAAATCATACAATTTTATAGGCAGAATAAAGAATGGGAAAGTTTTACAGAGATGCAGAATGATATTGGCAAAGTTCTAAAGATGAGGAGATGGGAGGAGTGTAAGAGACCCTTCAATGATACCATTCAGTGGCCATGAAGAGTTTATGTGGGAGTCTAGTGGAAGATAAGACAAAAAAATGTGAAAGTAGGGAACTTAATAAAGAGCCTCACATGCCAGGATAAGACAAGAATGGCCATTGAAGAGGAAATTCATTGAAGTTTTTTCAAGGACAGAATCGGCACGATCAAGGCATTCTTTTTACACAAAGAACTATATCATAATACAGAACAGATGGGAAGCTTGAACTAGAAATGAAGAAACTAGTTAGGAGGCCATCCTAGTAGTCCAAGTATGAGTTAAGTCACTGGGAAGAGCAGTGTGGGGGGAGGATTCTGAAGAAAAATGACCTTTGAGCTATATCAGTCATTCCTATAACTTGATATCTTGATCCTTAAGCAGGTGGTCTAACCACAGAGAAACAGAATCCTTACCCTTGTCCTCCTTTGATATCTGAGTAACAAAGATAAGCTGGAAGTTTGGGGTTTTAGTTATTTTACACATTAGTTGAATTTTAAATGCTTATTTTTGTGTCTAATATATTTTATAGGAAAAAGTAATTTCTGAAACATTTATGCCTAAATAGACAGTAAGTACAAAACTAACATGAAGCAAAAAGCTGATTGGGATTAAGGAAGTCATAAACATTTAGATTTTTTTGAATTGCAGAATTATCTGTATGGACATCTACAATCTAGTTACTGGCTTAAGAAATTGACCTGTTCCTTTTCACTCTTGCTGTATAGAATTGGTATAGTGCGCATGTGGTCAGTTCAGAGACCTTCCACAACTATTTGAACCACACAGTCAGCAGTAAATGCAGAAAAAAGGGTCAACTCTCTCTGCAGGGTGAGTTTCTCAACCCTTTTCCCATTTATAAAAAGGAAGTGTAGCTCACTACCAGCATTCATTTAATATCATACATAGGAATGCTGCATTTTCCAGAATTTGACATTTTTAGTGATTGAGAATTACTATATTTTCTAAATGGAGATACTACTAAAAACAGAATGCTATATAGATTGATGTCATTTGTTTCCAAAGACTATCAATATACTAGAGTGATGAAAAAATAATAATGAAAGCGAGATATTTCATGGTGAATTTTTGGGGTAAGATTAGAACTGTAATCTGTGAGTTATCTTTGAGTAAACACTGTCGTCACAAGCACTGCTGGCAAGTATTCTCGGGGCAAACGGGAAATGGGTTAAAAATCAAAATATGCCCTCCCTTTTCCATCTTCCTGTTCTTCTGAGAACTGGTATCACAATCACCTTCCAACAAAATTGAAAAGGCAAAACTAATCAATGATGGATTTTTTTAATCACAAATATAATAACCTATCATGTCTCTTGGAAAAGAAAGAGGGCAACAGGGAGGCAATTTGGTCCAGGAATTTAATAAAGGCATGCTTTCCTCATTAGGAATCTCATAATGCCATCTTTCAAGTATAGCATGCAAAACATAGCTCACGAAAGCACTCATTCAGGGCTTGGAAGACATCACTGAGTGTTTCCACTCCATTTTCCTAATATTAGAAGGCTCCAGAGCTTTGTGGGGAGCACAGCAACAACACTGGACTGAGCACAGCCTCAGGGCTGGAAATGGTCTCTGCAATAGAATTTTATTCTCCCCCTCCCCCATCCCCTGCTTACACAGCTATTCTTAACCCCAATTTTTGCTTTACATCAGCACATGCAGGTACATCTCACAATCACTTCCATGGGATTTGCTGTTCCAGTCTCAAATTGTACCTGTGTTTAAAGACAGCCAGGTACACAGTGAAGAGTAGACCAATAAAAGTCAGGAAAAATTAGGACACTTCCCTGGGCAGCAGGAAGGACCCTTGCAGGCACTGGCGCATTTCAGGAGAACATACTGTGTATTTAAAAATGCTTTTTAAAAAAGATACTAATTGCAGCTTTTGCTAACAAAAGACAGAGGGACTTCAGAGGTAAAGCTTCTAGGCTGATGGGCAGAGGGAGGATTGGGGGTTGGGCAGTAAGACAGCAGGACACAGAATGAGTGTAGGCCACCTTCCCCAACATGCTGATGCGGTGTCTGTCTGCCTTTCTTTCATGATGTGAATTTCCATTCTGGTGTCCCGCTGGTGAATTCTCTCCAGTTATAAAATACTTTCATATCTTCATTTGTTCTTAATTAAAAAAAGAAACTCCTAGGGCTCCCACAACAGGAAAAGAAAAGGGGAAAAAGTGAGGAAAGAAAGAAAAAGAAAGGAAAAAGGAAAGGCCGGAAAGAAAAAGAGAGCATGCTTTGATTTGTTAAAATCAAATGGCCAGAGAAATTGATGTGGCAAAAGAGAAAGAATAAAAAAGAACATAGAATCACTGAAAGTGGTTTTAGTCTTTCTGAGCAATGTGGATTCTGTTAAATGGCCATGTTTTTATAAGGAAACAGGGGCATTTGTAATGCTGGGGAGGAATGGCAAATGATTACAGAGTGAGGCTTATTACCCCTCAGTTCTCACATACGCTTTGCTTTACTATAATGGTTCATTCTTTCAACAAATATTTATAAAAGCCCTATCATGGACTGTACACTACTAACACTTTATATTTAAGATCTGAGGAAAAAATATACAGTCATCAATATTGATATTTGTAAATTCCTAAGTCCTATCTGGGGTCAGCTACTGTTAAGTACTTAACATCCGTGGGCCGATGATATACACAACAGTCTGGCAGGGAGGGAGTGTGATATTCAACATATAATTAGAAAACCAAAGCTCAAAAGATTTAAATAATGATAATACATTTTTATAAAATACAAACCTTGTCCAAAGCGATGCATCTTAAGTGGCAAGTAGCAAAGTTGGAACTTAATTCCCATTTATTTTAGATATATTTTAGTACCCATTCTCTTTTTACTATTTCATGACCCTGCACCATGGAATCAGGTATATAGTGGGGAAATCTAATCCCAATGCCACATTTACTCATACTTAGTGCATTCAGAAATACTCTCTTGCCTCTCCTCATTTAGGGTCTTAACAGAGGACTAAATGGGTTTTCCCTAATTTCCTAATTCCAATATGAAGGCCTATTCTCAAATCTAAGCTGGACCCTATAAATTTTGTTTGTTTGTTTGTTTTGTTTTGTTTTTGCTTTCTTTGACTTCCCTTACATCAAATCTAATCCACTCAGGATTATTCCCACCATCTATCTAGCACCTACCTTCTCAAATTGCAGAGATTTATAGGTAACAGTTCATAGTTGTCCTCCTAGCTCTGCTCCCATTATGATGCCACGTTATGTACCTTAGCTGACCTAAAATTAACTTCAGTTCTGTTTCACTCTATATTTGACATTATGTATTATGATATGCCCCAAATTCATAAAATTTGAAAAATGCACACACAAAACCAAAATTTACAAAGCAAATGCAAATCTTAGTAGATAATTATTCCTTTACAAGAGGATTCACCATAGCCTTTCTTAAATTGGAAGCTTCTCTGATGCATTTATGATATTACTTGATTTTCCCTCCAGGGATATATTCTTTGCATAAATAAAGCAAAGAATACTGCAGTGAAAAGGAGCATCAGAAATATTTGCCTGGAGAACTCACATGTTGGGTTGATTCATTTAGCCCTTAGCTGCTGCCAGGCCCCAAATCACTTGTTATGTTCATAATATTTAGCAGGAGTCATGCCCTACTGACTCCCCTAGTTGCCTTCTTGTACTCGTAGCCTGGCATTGAACGCCAGTCTTATCTGTACTCACAAAGCGTTCTGGTATGAACTGCCACGGTTCCCTTATTTCCATATCACCAGACAAGCCTGCAAAACACTGAGACTCAAAAATAAAGAGCCACTCTGGAGAGACAAGCTTCAATTCTTGATTAATTTTTGCATTAGAATCATACTCTGTAACAGTCAGAATATGTTATGCTATGCTGAAATAACAAACAACTGGAAAGTTTTAGTGACTTGAAATAACAAAAGATTATTTGTCTCTCACATTAGATGTCCATCACAGGTCAGTGGGCAGGAAGAGGGCGAAGGGCTCTTTTCATCTACATGCTTGAGGCCCCAGGCTGATGGACTAATCACAACCTTTAAAGCTACTGGTTATCATGACAGAGGGAAGAGAACTCTGGAGGACCCCACACTGGAAAAAAAAATGCTAATCCACTTACCAAGTGATACATATCACTCCTAATTTTCTTTCACTAGCCAAACTAGTTACATGCCCTCTCCTGGGAAGAGAGGAAGTAGAATCCTACCAAAGGAAGTGCTCAGGATGTGAGAGCCAAAAACTTTCAGTGAGTAGCACCAATAATCATCACAGTCTCATTAGGGCACCCTAGGGCACCTGAGGCTGCTCTATGACTGCAGAAGACAAGGAGCTTTTAGGTCCTGGGACCATGGGGAACAAATGCATAAAGAGAGTTCTAGATGATTCAGGCTATATTAGTTCTGTAAAAGAAAGAGATTCCTAGTGGTATCTCTGATTACTCCATTCACTTAAACCTTGCTAAAGAAATGACTGCAGAACTCTTCTGAATTCAGAATGGATATCTAGCTACACCTGCCCTGTGGGACACCTCCTCCAGGAGTGTCTCTAAGTGTGAAAACCAAGTCTTATATGTCTTGCTGAGATGTCCAGTCCTGCAGAGACATCTTTGTCCTATGATATTGTTTCAATAGAGGCTTTAATTCATATTAAAAAGAGACTGTCCTCTCACATTCTCTCAACTCTTGTTAGATTTTTGAATAGATTGAAACATTTTCTACATCCAAAATTCTCCTTCTCCTTCCAGCCTTTCCACAAGTAAAAGAAGAAAAGAAACACAAGCAAATCAAATGTTCTCTGTTAAATCAATGGTCATTCCTCTCTGAAGCTTCCTCACCATTTTTTCTTGAGAAATGCAGATACAAGTTCTCCTTGGGGGAACTGGTTTATTTTCAAGCCATGAAAAGACAGCAAGGTAGATTTTTGTCAACTCCTATATATACTTAAATGCTAATATCAAAAATCCTTAATAAAGGAATTGTCAAGATGCATTACCCAAATGAGATGAGTCTTCTAAAAGACAAGAAAAAGACAGGAGAGAGAAGGGAAAGGGGGCGGTACTTCTGTGAACTATTTTCTATAAAAGGGTTACAATGCAAAGATGTCTCACTTAACTGCATTAATGAGGGCACAGGCAAATACTAATAATCAAAATACTCAGATGTGGTTAAAATCCTTTAATTTGCATTTCTTACAAACTTTTGTTTGTTTAATGTTGCTTTAAAATATCTAAGGAAAAGTATTTTCTTTAGAGAAAATAGGAATTTGAGTCAGATAGTTTGTAAATCTAGGTGAGCTATTATATGCTAAAAGGTCTGCTGTGGGTCTATGTAAGTGAGATAATAGAAGAAAAAAATATGAGAACTTCTTTCTCCTGTTGAAAAAGAAAAAGAAATATAAAAACAATACAATGAGCATGCTGGACTATAAAAACTGAAATGGAAAAAGGGAAGGAAACTTCTTTGAATTCCCACTATATGCTGGGAGTATTATATGGGAGCATTATATATACTTTATTTAATACACACAAAAAAATGTATGAGATATCATTCATATATTTCTTCCATCCAACATTCATTCATTCACTATTCATTTATTCTAAAATAATTAACCAGGTTCTTATTCTCTGCCTGGCACTATTAGAAAAGCTGATGACAAAGAGAAAATAGAGAGAGATGCTGCCCTAGTTATTTGCTATCTAGAGAGATGATAAGTTAGAACATAATGGCCATAGGATGAGAAAACTGAGGCTCAGAGAGAATGTGCCTTGCCTAAGAGTTTCTAGATATTAATTGGTAAAGGAAAGATTCAAGCTCAGGTCTTTCTGACACTACCTAAACAACCCAAATTATCAAAATCTTGCAGACTATCAGTTAGCTGATAGAATTCCATCCCCAGATAGATAAAATCTCAATGCTTAGGGCCTAGGAACATATTTTTTTTAAATCTCTCCTTGGTGAATCTGATCTAATGACCTGCTATACTAAAGCTTTTAGTACCCCAACACCATCCTAACCATCATCAATTTTCACATCAAATACAAAAGAATACTTAAGTCTGCTTCTCTCAAACACCTTGTTGTCATTCTGGGTGAGAAGGTATAGAAGTAACAATTTCCATGGATAGGTTTATACTTAGGACATCTATTCTAGATGTAACTAAAAAAATTGTCTCTATTTCAAACGAATTTCTCTCCATGCTGCTCAGAAGACAACCAATAATGTCATTACGTAAAAGGCCCAAGGAAAGTAGTTGTTTTATCTAACCATCCACAGCTACTTGAAAGATGAATAAATCTCCAAGGTAGCTTGAACCTCACAAGTTCTGAGTGACTGTGATCCTACCATAGATATGCCTATGTTCCAGCTGATATGATGCGTGTGTGCGAGTGTGCAAGTGTGTGTGTGTGTGTGTGTGTGTGTGTGTGTGTGAAAGAGAGAGAGAGAGAATGAGAGAGAGAAAGAGAGAGAGAGAGAGAGAGGGAGAGAGAGAGAGAGAGAGACAGGCAGAGAGACAGAGAAAGACAGAGGCAGAGACAGAGACAGAGAGAAACTTCTTCAGAGCCAAAATATAATAAGCCTTCCTTTAGCTTGTTACAGATACACCAATCAAGGGAAATCAGATTTCCAAACTGACAATAAAGTAGCACAAAGACAAGTGATGTCAGTGATGAGGTAAGGAACTTAACTGGACAAAGGAAGAAGAACTTGCACAGATGAATCATAGGAGGGTGCAACTTAAACAGAAATTTGACCAAAAGGAAGAAATAGAAGCTCAAAAGCAGCCTCCATTTTTGTTACTTAATCAATAAGATACTTGTTGACAGATTTAATGAGATTACAAGGAAGGAGAGGATTTGAAGCAATTCAAAATGGTGTCTGTATTTTAAATATAAATACACACATGCATTATTATAAAGAGTAGTCCAGAGGTGAGGTGCAAGATAAAGTGGCAATCTAATTTGTTTTTTGCCTCCACCACTACCCTAAACCCAGCCAACCCTATATACACACATATTTCCTCTCCTTCCTTTCCTTCCTTTCTCTATAATTCCCTTTGTAAACATTCTAAATTATTTATATCTAGATTGAAGGAATCTTTTAGTCTGACTGAGGCCAAAGTAATCAAAATATAATTGTGTTATAGATATGCTAATACATTATGTTAATGTTTGATTAAGAAAACTCAGGAACCTAAAAACAGAATTGGAGAGCTGAGCCATCCAGGGGCTAAAAGATGGTCAAGAAAAAGGACACAAGAGAAGCTTGTTTGAGTGTTTAGAGAACACTCTGTGGCTGAATGAAAAATATATTCTCAACAAGAAACATCTCAACAAAGCTAGTGGCTCTGTAAGCAGTAAATCTGGGGAAGGTAACACTGGTTAAAGAGCTTGTTAAGTGTGGGAATTGGTCCTAGTTTTTTCCTGTGTAAAATTGACTTAATCTTCAACTTTATAAAATTGTTACTAGTATTCCCCCCATTTTCTACATGAGTTAATTGAAGCACAGAGGGTTTAAAATACTGATTGAGGATCAAAGAGCAAGGAAGTGACAAAATTGGGTCCAACCCCAGGCAATCTGGTGCCATAAAATTTAATACATAAATTGAGATTCCTAGAGAGACTTTTTCAGAAGAATCATGGGTATTAAGAGATAAAAGGTAAAAAATAAAAATAAAAATAAACTAAGTTTGTGCCTACTGATGGGAGAAAGTTATGCAAGTAATGACTAGAAGACTCCTAATAAACACAAAGGTACCATTTCATTTTTTTACATGCTGTTTAGAGTATTAATTGTATTACTTCAGAAGAAGTTGATATAGGAGGTTTATCTAGGGCCATTGTCACTCAAAACCTACCTTCTTATCCTCTTTACCCCAAATTTTCCCTGCTGATATCCTCTTAATTCAGTTGCTTATCAGTAAACACCCATGCCTGAATTTTCATTAAAAGCTATAATATCTTACTATAGTAATGTTCCAAATAACTGAAGACTTATTCAATTTGATGGCTTTTGTGCAATAAAGGTGCCACAAATAGCGCATAAGAGAATTTTGACCAATACCATGTCACTTCCCTTCTCATACCTTCAGTGACTCCCTGTTGCCAATGAAGGAAATCCGCAAACCCTTAATTTGATATTTGAAGACTGTCCAGGATCTACAGGCACCATACCTCCAGTCCCACCTACTAGTCCTTCCTCTCAGCAAATCTAATTCATTCACTGCATTCTAATTAAAATCGGGATTTTCCTTCTGCAACAGCAGTCAAATCTTTCTATTTATATAGACTCCAGACTCCCAAATCTGAACTATCCTTCTGGGTTCAGTTTAAATTCACATTCTCTGTAAAGGTTTCCTTGACCATCTATGTCTATGTATTTACTCTTTCCTCCACTTTTATAAATGTCTGTTCTTAAGATGACTTGACAATTACTCCTGTAATATCTTGTCATCTCATTTTTCACTGATGTCTAATGTGCATATGTTGTTATTAATCAGCTTTTTTGGGGTATGTTTATGCTTTGTCTCTGCAATAAAATTTCTGATCTTTAGAAGGCTAGTACCAGGCTATATCTTTATACCATCTTTGTGGCTCTTCATCATTATACTTCTACCATACATGATACAGAGTAGACGCTCAATAAATATTTTCTGCTACTTTGTACACAGCAGACATTCAGTAAGCATTTGCTATGTTGAAGGGACATGTGATGACCCACATTGACATAGAAATATATGATGCTGTTTTTTTTCCCTTCTTTAGTAACCTAGAATCCACATGTGTGTCCTGTAATTCAGGTATTCCTAAAACTCTGATCTTTCAATTCCTCTTCAGTCTCTTTATTGCTCAAGGTCTCTCTCACTTGTCCTTCCTCAGCAGATAACTGTGAATGCCACAAACATGCAGAAAATCATTGATTACTCTTACTTCCTCCTTATATATTGCATTTTCCACAATGTTTACTGAAAAATTGATTACAATTTTCCCGCTCTATGTGCTTATGAACTACAAGAGGACAGAGATTGTTTCTTATTTATCTCCATGTCCCCTGGCACCAGCATAGTATCCAGCACATAGTTTGTGCTTTGTGTATTGAATGAGTGAATAGATGAATGATGAAATACAGACTGAAGACCAAAGCATTTTTATAAATTTGTGAAGTCTGTCATTAGTTCAGTGGAGAATAAGATAAAATTATGTCACAAAATGGGATACAGAGTCAAGTTAATATGAAAAATGTACTTCTACACATTCACCATGAATGCTCTCTAAGTTCAAGTCATATCCTCCTGTAATTTATTGAGTTGCCAAAATCTCTTAGGGGAAATGCTTTACGGTAAATAAACTGGAGCAACCTTCATGGGAAGAATAGCATTGGAATAATGAAAGCAGGAACTGCAAAAACCACGTTGAAAGATGAGAGTTTGCTAAGACGAAAGTTGACAATATGGAAATCCTTTGCTGGCACAGAATCCTTTGGGTTTGACAAAAGAATTCAGATGTATGCCTGTCTTTGAGAGGAGGCTCCTGAGACAGAGCAGTAAGCCCAGCACAGAAATCAGAGTCCATGAAAAAAAAAAAAACAAGAAAGGGAGAATTGGGAGTAGGGGTCATGCCTACTGGAGGGCCCTCTGAATTTCCATGTGGATGATCCCTTCTCTGAAACTGTAGACTTGCTGTAGTGCTCCGCAGTAGACACAGTTATTACTTTCAGAGCTGCTTTGGCTCATGGTTCCCTTGATGTCTTAAGAGATATTTCATTAAGCCAGGTGAAGAGAAAAAAGAAAAGAAAAAAAATGTCATGTTTGAAATCACCAGTATGGAGAAAGGGGAGGAGGAGAAGAAGAGAGAAATCAACCATAAAAAGGAAAAAGGAAAATACAGCCAGACATATAAAGCCTGTCAAATCTCTCCGAACTGTAACAAAAGCAAAGGAGAGATAGTTTCTCTTTAATGAATGCTTTGATCAACCACAGTTGATATAATAATTATATAAAACTAGAGCACGACAGAAATAAGATGTGTTTTTCTCTCACATAGCCTGTAACCTTTGTGATTGGTTCATCTATTTAAAAAATAAAATAAAACAAAGCCCTTAAAACAGAGGCATATGTCAGGAGAGAACCTGTTTTTTTTTTTTTTTTCTGACTTACACAGAGAATTTGCAGCAATGCCTGCATCCCTTTTTCTCCCTGCCTTAGATGGGCTGATCTGCTAGCCAATGACTCTGAAAGTGAACTACTGGTGATAGAAATTTTCTTACACATATCATAGTTTAATTTCTCAGGCTAATCCACTGCCTAATAGCACTCTCTTTTATTCCTTCCTTACTCCAAGCCTTTCTCCCTACTCTCACCAATCTACACATAGTTGGGCATTTCCCAAGTAATAAGATATCTCGTGCTGCTGGTGGTATTGACTTGGCTAATCTTCAGAAAAAATAAGCATCATTTTTTTTTTTAAGAATGATACTACCCCAAGCTGTGCTCTTCAAAAATAGCAGGGAAGAGAGGTTGTTGCCATGAGAACAGAGGCTGCCACACAAACAAGAGTAGCATATTTCTCCCATGAGGGCATGAGTAGAGCCTCCCCCTTGCTTCTACCACCATCAGAGCCTCTCCTGAAAGTTTTCTTTGCCCGAAAAGGAAGAGGGTCCCAAATGATGAAGGGTTAATCCCTTTCTTCTTAACTTTTAAATCTCAGTTGAAGAGTCTGATTGAGCCTAAAATTATTAACATGACAATTCAACTAGGCCTGACTGATTTTGGGGTCTAGAAAAAAAAGAGAAACAATGCCTGCATCTTCATTCAATGTCTTAAAAAGTCTACGGACTGGGATATACTTAAACTACAAGCTAATAAAAAGTTGATAATGGCAAAAAACAAAGCAGCCTCCCATAATATCCACTGTGGTTTGGTACTCTGCCAGGTATATCCAGTGGAACATTGAGATGGGTCCAGAGAATGACATTCCTACTGCTCATATTGGCCTAATAGTAACCTTATGCTGGCCCATCAAAGTCTATCACAGATATGCTATGACAAGAGCAGGAAGAAGATAGAGAAAGAATTGGCATATGGGAAGATGGAATGTGAGAGAATCTACAGGGAGAAGATAGGTTATACACAGAAGGCACACCACAGCCATGCTCATTGACAGAGTCTGAGATTGTGTCTCTTTAACTGCAGTTGATTTAAAAATAATCAATCTGTGAATAAAATCAGGTTTATGAGAATAAAAAAGTCAACCAGCTATTTGTAAAATGCATAAAAATAGATGGTTGATTAACAAGCGTTCCTTTTGCAAGAAATGGTTTTGGAGAAAGATGGTGTCCCTGAGAGGGTTCCCCACAAGTATAGACTTGCCTATGAGGCAGGACAAGAAAGGCCACAGAAATGCAGCAGAGCTGGAAGCCTTCCTTCCTCCATGTGCCAGATGCTGATTTATTGGGACTAGAACAATTTGTCTAAAGCTGTAATTTTAACCACCTCCATGCTGAGCAGCCAATCAGAGGGCTCACTCTACGAAGCTTTTACGAGTCCCCATAAAAGCAGCAAAATGAAAACTCAGGGGCCCTTAAAATATACTCCAAGGGTTTCTGCAGTGCAATTGGAGGCTTTTATGACTCCTGTCAGGACTTTTATGACCCTGTAAAACCAGGCAGCAGTCTGGCCTGCGATGAAAAGTGGCCCCGCTGTCTTAAAGTCTAAATGGTCTGTACATTTACAAGGCCTTAAGGAAAGATGGAGCAAACACGGCCAGCAGGGTTGCCCTGAATGAAAGTAGATGTGGGTGGGGTGGAAGGACTGGAGACTGAAGGGAAGCAAGGGAAGGACAGCAAAGGGAGGTAGAGATTAAGCATAAGAAAAGCACATGAACATGGCCTGCACTTCACAGCACTCAAATGCCAAAATCCAATACTATTCACTAAACACAGGGGCTAAGCAAAAAGGTGCCTTCATTGGAAAGGTAAAAAAATGTAGCCACCAGGGAATCATTGCACTTTTTAAAGGACATCTTCTCATTATCATAACACCTGCATTGGGATGAGGTGGGGGAAGGGAGAAGAGAGAGTAAGTAAGAGAGACAGAGACAGAGAAACAGAGAGAGAGACAGAGAGAGAGAATATGATTAGGGGCCAGAAACTCAGCTCAGAGCACTTTAAGTGCCCCACATGATTAAAAGAAAGTTTGTCAATTAGGGTTAGAAAACTTTCCATCCAGCTAGAGCATGCATAGTGCCTACAAACCATGCATATTCCCACTCCTTGGCTAACATTCTTAGCTCAGGACCATCAGAGCTCCTCCTGAGTCACTGATTGAGACAACCTGATTCTGGGCCTTGAGCTTAAAAATCTTAAATAATCCAAATCTGTCAGCCAGGCTCTGCGTTCTACCTGTCCTCATAAAACAAACAGACAGACAACTAAATACAACATTCTCCAGCAGAAGTCATGAACAGAGGCTGAAAAAAGGCAACCCAAGTGTTCCTAGTAGGAGTTCACAGAAGGGCAAATGAGGAGCTTAGTGGGCCAGGGAGGGTGTACTTCTAAGCAGGTCCAC
Organism: Macroglossus sobrinus; assembly: GCA_004027375.1. Classification (NCBI taxonomy): domain Eukaryota; kingdom Metazoa; phylum Chordata; class Mammalia; order Chiroptera; family Pteropodidae; genus Macroglossus; species Macroglossus sobrinus. The sequence goes on from PVKZ01000471.1 coordinate 337,596, forward strand.
TCTGGCTCTCAGGCATCCACACACAGAACCTGAAGAAGGCAGGGAAAGTGATGGATGCTGACTTTCAACCTCAGATGATATCAAAGAAATAGAAGGGATGATGGGTTGTTATGTCTCAGGTGGAGACAGCTACCACTGCTACTTTGCCCCCAGAGAATCCAGATCAGTGAGGGATACAGTGAAGCTGACAGTATTCATAAAGTGTGACTGACTGTTGAGGCTTTGGGTTTTCCAGATTGGAGAAGACAGAAAGGAAAGCAAGTGATAGGTCTTAATGCATTATTGCTCTGTGGAACTGATCCTTCCATCTAGAGAGACAGATGTGGCAGAATAAGGGAGGTGATGAGTCAGAGGATGGGCTCGGGAAGTCCTGGCGGAGGGCAAACCCAATTCCATAGGGCAAGGTATACTTTAAAGCTATAGAAGTGACCAAGGGTCAGTAATTATTCCTCGTCAATCTTACATGTTTCCAGGAGGCTTTTCAGAGTAGGAAAAACAGGTATGAAAAGAAGGAAATGCAACTGTAAATTCCAACACCCTTCTATGTAATTCTGGGCAATTCTCTCATCTTTCTGAGCCATTTTTCCTCATCTGTAAAGTGAAGATAAAACAGCTGCCCCAACTGGTTGCTCTAAGGATTAAGATGAGGTATGTAAGGTAGGATTTGAGCATCATCTTAATGGGTTGGTAACAGTTTGCAGTGCCCAAAGGAGAGAAGCATTTCCCATAAAGGAAACCTGTGCAGGTCAGCACAATCCATAATTTAGGTACAGTAAGATATCTGTTATGCCTAGAATATTAGCTCCTTGTAAGGAAAGTTTGAGGATTAAGTCATTGACTCAAGCGTGGTGGGTACTGTGCTGGGTATGAAAAATGCTAGGCAGTGGGCTCAGGAAACAATAGCATACAAGACCAGCAAAGTGGTTGCTTCTATTGCCTTGATTCTTGAGATCATCTAATTCATTCCCTTCAGAGTAGTCAGAGTTGTCTTCTTAAGGCAGAAACTGACCATGTCCTTACCCTTTTAAACTCCATAGGCATTTGGTGCAGCCCATAAGAGAAAGTAAATTCCCTAGCAGTCCGATGAGGTCTCACATGTTCTAGCTTCTGCTGAGGTCCAACCACGCTGATCTATTAACCTTGACCCTTTTGCTCATTGTTCTCCATTTACATCTCCATCTTCTACACACCAAACTCTCTTCCACTCACAAGCTTGGCCAGTGCCATTCTCCTCCCTGTAGCTTTTCCCTACCAGAATCCTCCTCACACACTCAGGCCTTAACCTAGACATAGCTACCAAGCCACAATGCCACCGAGACTTAGTGAGACAACAGCTGTATATTTGCATCTCTTCAAAACTGCATTGCTTCTTTAAAACACTACTGGTTTCTCAATTCTTATTTTCCACTTTTGTTATTCACATTGGAATGTAAACCCCATCAGAGCAGGGCCTATTATCACAGGACCTGGCTTGGTGTCTGGCAGATAGTATGAAAAATAAAATTATGATAAATTGATGAATAGACCTAGAGTGGAGACAGATTGAATAGGTATGGTATGCCCTGCTAAGTGGTCTAGATGGGTACTCATACTTGGCAAAGAGTCATCAATGGTGGATGAAGGGCACTGGCTTAAAAGAAGAGATAGATCACTCTGGCCATACTGTGGAGAAGAATGCATTAGAAGGTATGGGATCTGATTCAGGGAGACTGACTTATTTTGATAATTCAAGGAAGAAATGACAAGAGTTTTACCTAGTGCAGTGGCAAGGAGAATACAGATGAGAGATACAGTCAATTAAAACTTAACTCAGTAGATAGGAAATAGGGAAGATTAAGGAGTCTAGGATGACACTCACATATCTTGTCTGGGTGACCAGATAGATAATGGGTTTAGAAATAAGAATTAAGAGTATTAAGTTGAAAATAGAGTCCATTTTGGGCTTTGTTAAATATGAGATATATGTGAGACATACAGGTAGAAATATCCAGCAGGTGGCTAGAGAATTAGTTCCAATATCCAGAAAAGGCCAGAAACATAATAGAGGAAGTTAGTGACCCAAAGACTACAATCACCAAAGTATGATGAAATAGTTTTTGGTGTCTTCAGAGAGCCAGAAGAGACTAGTGGGCTTATGATAAAACCCTAAAAAATGTGAGCATTTAAACAAACACAAAGGAGTTACTGCATTTCTAAACAAATTTCTGCCAACACACCAGTCCACATTAGTTGGCCTTATTACTGTGCATTTACTGATATCACTCATTTTATCACCAGAAAATTTAATAAATATAATAATTTAATAAATTGTATTGAGTGCTTACTTATTTAAGAGGTTAGATATCCTCCCTGTGGGGTCCCATGATACTCTATATGCCTCCATCAGAGCTTATCACTTTCTACTATAATCTTTTTGTCTTTCCATTAAATTATGAGCTCCTTGAGTTAGAAATTATGGATTTTAGGACTCCTAGCCCTGCCCATGGACTATTCACTCAATGAATACATGAAGTCTATTAGATGGGGAGGACAGATATATGCCTATAATATTAAAGAATAAATTGCTCTCCTCAAGGACTACCAAACCCAGTGTACATGTTTCATACTATCGGCTAACTCTGTGTTCTTGAAAATATTTTCCTTATCTTTTAGAGACATGAGTCTCTATTGATTTCTATTTTATATCTATTGACGTTACTTTTTGGGCTACCCTTTCCCAACTTCCTCACTCTCCTTTAATTTTTGATAGCCCCAAATTCATAGACTTGTCTTAAACTATATCCATCCCAAGAAATCTGCACACAATGTCTTCATCTATGGCTTGCAAACAATGATTACAAAAACATTATCTTTACCTCAGAACTCTCATATACCCAACTGTTTCCTGGACTTGCACAATTGAAGCCATGGAGGCATTTCAAACATAAAATATCAAAACTCAACTCAATTTACCACATATCCCATGTCTCCTGCTCAATCACCTTTTATCTCACTACTCATGCCAAAAATATGGGGATTGTTTTAGATGCATTTCTTATCCCTCAGATATAACTGATGACAACAAACTGCCAGCCCTACTTTCCATTTTATTATAGTTCCCTCCTATTTACATTAGTCCTGCCTTAGATAAGATCTTTTACCCTCTTGGATGAATGTAATAGGCTCCTAAGGAGTCACCAAACTCTCATGCTCTCCTTTCCAAACTACTTGCCAGAGTAGGTATACTCTGATGCAAATCTATCCCATATCTCCTTCTTCCTCCTGAGGTTTCTTCTTTTCTTTGAGATAAAATCTAAATTTCTTAAAAAGTTTCCAATTTTTCTGGGCATTAGAATCACTTAATGAACTTTCAAAAATTCAGGTCCTCATATCTTACCTCAGATCTACCTAATCAGAATGTTTAGTAGATAAACCCCAAAAGTATACTGGTGCATGTTTGCAAAACTCCAAACGTTATTACAATGTACCTTAATCAGTGGACTCCTATTTGGGACCCACTTATATATTAGGTACATTCTGTAAAATTCCCAGTTTCTTTCTCCAGGAATTTCCAATTCATCCATTCTCCTGCAGTCTCATAGTCAGAGAAATGTTGTCTAACTTGCCTCCTAGCTACAATCAAAATGGCAAAAGTGTGGTGCAAGTGTAGGCACCAGACTCAAGTTGACCAAACCAATTTTCTTTCAAAAAGAATTTGTAATGAACACAGAGAGGCATTCAATCTTTCCAGGTGGCTGGAATATAACATATAGCATCTTGGATGATGTCTTACCTTCTGTATTCCATCATGAGGACTGGAAAAGTAGATAAGCTATTCTGCATAATGAGGAGAATAAAAGATCAAGAAAACAGTAGAATTGAGATACCGAATAGAATTTCCTGTCTTTAGTGACAGTCTATTTAAAAGCAAAGCCACAACCCTGTGTTTGTACTGCAGGAGACCATCTAATATTTTTAAGGAAGTTTCTTTTTGTCTAAGCTAGATTGAATTCTTTTTCCATACATAAGTCCAAAATCACACTGATTAATAAACATTTACTATAAGTGCTCCATTCATTTTACTGCTATCTTACCTGTCCACTGTCAAAAACTCTCTTCCTCGTAAATCCTCTACACTTCCACTATACTAAACTACCTGTCATGACTACTTGTACCTGTTGTTTCTTGATTATCTTCTTGTGTGCATAGTACAACATAACATGTCTAGAATGCCTTACCGCCTTTCTTTATCTGGGTAATTAGCCTTCTCATCCATGATTTTTTTTTTCAAGGACCACCTCTTCTAAAAATCTTTAAAGGGATGTTTAAATGTAGAAAATTATTCTTCCTCTGAGTCCTAAAATAACTTATATCTGATGTAGCTTTTGTAACATGGTATTGAAATTGTGGTTGATTTTTTTCTTCTTTGAACTTAAAGATGAAGGCTAAGGGTTACGCTCTCGTAATCTTGGCTCTCTATCATTTAGCACAATTCTAGGTACAAATAATAGCTTCATTTAATGTTTATTAAATAAAGGGCTGAAGGACTCATTTAATTAATTAATCATCTATTAATTATGATTTAATAAGAAGAGGGTGCCAAATGAAGAATAGGTTGAAAAGTAGCTGTCCATGGTCTGTAATGACTCAATCTCTGACCTCCAAGCAAAATCCTCTTGTTATAGAACAACTTTCCTCAACTATGCAACAATTCCCCTCCCCTACCCCCACCAGACTTTAGAGAAAAAAAGGAAGTCAGATGGAAAAAAAGAGAGGCCCTTTTAAATTCTGCTTCCACAGCATCTCCTCAAGATCATATAACCCATCTCTTCAAGAACTCCTAAGCAGCAGAAAGGGTATTGCATCTTCTCTATAATACACACTACAGTACTAAATGTATAACTAACATGAATCGAACTTAATGAGTCATCTAGCCCATTTGTTGCACAGTATTGTTTTTCTTTGTACCTGAAGTCAGTGTTCTTGCTCAAGTTAGTGAGCGTATATATCACATAAATAGAATATGACTTAGCAGGTTTTAGGTTTAGCACCAACCCACTCTAAAACCAAACATTCAAAGCGAAATACTCTTTTCTCAAGTAGAGTGTGGTTATGGACACTAGTTTAAAGATCTCAGTCCCTGCCTCATAGGAGATGAAAATGTGATCCTTTGCTAGCTCAGACAAAAATCTTCCATACTACATTAGGCTTAATAGTAAATTTTGTACTCGCAAGCTTTTATCAAAACTGTATATCCAAACCTTAATAATGCAGGAAGTTGGACTGTTTCCCCTCTCTGTTCAGGTTTACATCAATAGAATCAGAACTAATTTCTGATCTGAAACTCAGCAATTTTAGCTGGCTCTATAAGAATACATATTTTTAAGGCCCTGCAGAGGACTAAAGGAACCTGACTTTATACAGACACACACACACACACACACACACACACACACACACACACACACACACACGCCAAAAGTGAAAATCTTAATAAAATAAGCAAAATGATGATTCTATGAACAGAGAAAACTACCTTGGTTCTACATTGGTCACCTTAAGGATTATGAAACATATAAATAGAAGCTTAAAAGCAAATTCTCCAGCATCCTATAGCTGAAACGTTTTCAATTTTCATTCTAGTTTCTGACAGCATACAGACACTCACATATGTAGCATGACCAAAAAGGGTGTCAGATTTAGATTTAGGTTGGGAAGAGAGTCAGATTTCAACCTCAGTTCAAATTTAGAATTTGCCATTTATCAGCTATAAGGCTTGAAAATGCTTTAAAAAATTATCCGTAGTTTTTCCTCCTATGAAATACAGTGAATAAAATCTATTCCGACAAATGTACAGTTACTTTTGAGAATAAAAATCCATATGAGATTGATTCTTCCACCCACATCCCAATGTTACATAATAACTGTAAGGGTTACATTGTTTTGTTCCTAATATTTACAGCTTCTCTCAATGAAAGATGTCATTGATGTCAGTTTGGGCCATTTAACTAGCTTTGTCCAATGTAATAGGAATAGAAATCTCATGTGTCACTATAAAATGGAAGCTTTAAGAGCCATTGCGTGGTTCTGCCATTTTTTCCATCTCTGGAGTAAGACTGTACTTCTTAAATAATATCTACTTCTTCAAACTTTGATCTATTAATTCAATAATTAAATCTGTGTATGTATATGTGCAAGCACAGGTATATATACACATTAGATAGATGATAGATAGATAGACAGACAGACAGATAGACAGAGGTGGATAGAGAGAAAATGCAAACAGAGTTGCATGCCACCTTTGTGCTGGTAAGCCATGGACATACTGGGAACACTTGTTATTGCCTCATAATTTAGTCAAAGCTTATTGATACATCTTAGAACCTCTATAACCTAATTTTCATTTGAATACTCCACCAAATTAACAGATGATTTCTATTCCCTCTAAAAAAACATACTGAAAGTCAAGAGTTATTAGACTAATACTAAGAAGATTAGCATTTTTCTGATCTCAAAAGTTAGGTAAAAAATTATCAAGAATCAGTTTTTTATGCCATGTATATCTTCTATAATTTCATATTATGATTTTATCCTATGAAGAGTAAGTTAAATATTTTGGAAAGACTTGATGAGAACACTAAAATCACTTTAAAAAAATCACTAAATAAATTTCTGTTGGTTTTCCAAAATCAAATGGTAAATATATATGAAAGTATTTTATAAATGACAAATTGCTGTATTGATATGTCAGTTAATACTAATTTGTTAATTAGTATATTTTTGAGCAGCTACTTTTTGTAAAATAACATACCAGGGATAACATATAACTGTCTTCAAACCTGAGTATCATAAAAGGAAATCAGCAGCAGCATATTCATCAACCTATCTCGTGAATGATCATAGTTCCAATAATCTCAATTGCATCAATTAAATATCAAAAACAAAAAATGGTATAGAATGTTCTAGACTCACTATAGTTGGATTTGCAGGGTCAGGAAGGCAATGTCTCTTTTTACTTTATTTGATATTTATATATCTTAGTTTGTTTATCCATTCCAAAATAATCCAAGTTCATTACTATAGGCTTAAAATAAGGAATATGTGATATAAAAAGTAAGGAATAATATATATTAATATTTGGTATTATGTTTTAGCTATCTAAAGTCTACAGAAAATAGAGGGTTCTTGTTAGAAGCATTCTTATCAGAGGCCTCATTACCGAAGCTTAGCTGCCTAACCACCTCTTCCAGCAATCAATTTATCTTAAAATGAAGGTACTGCCCATGGAGCCACATTTCTCAATTTCTCTAGAAAATCCCTCATGTAAATGAATGAGGCAACTTTCATTTCCCCGACATAAGAAAAAAATTATCTTAGGCAAAAGAGATGATGACAAAACCTGTAAACTTACCTCACAATGTCTAGAACCATCAATGCATGGAATGTTTTTACAAAACCACCAATCAATTTGTCATCAGGCCACAAAGAATAGTTCTGTTTTAACTTAAAAAATCCCATTTCAAGATAAAAAAAAAAGAGATCAATGTTGTATTCCCAAGATTCTCAGCATACAGCCAGAGAAAAACACCAGCTCCCTAGGGACGGTAAAATAGAGTCAGTACCCTCAGTGCAAAGAGTTAGCACCAAGTGTGCCCATAGAATGAGAAATATAACCATATGTTTCTTAAGGGTTGATAGCATGATAAAGACATCTATATGCTTCCAATACTGAGCCCATTGTCTAACATATAACTAGTGTTCAGTAATTACTTCCTAAGTGAATAACAATTGACTTATCAATTGACTGACTGATGAACTATACAAATGAGTAAAGCAACACATTATTAGAGCATTTTGATTTTTCTTTAGACTCATTATTTGATAGAAGCCTAAATTATGTGAGTATCACTGCCTGAACTGGTGAAATTGTTATTACTTTTAAGGTTTACCTCACACCCAACTCATCGTTCAAGGCCTAGCTCTAATGTTACCTCCTAAATAAAACTTTCTCTAATCCTCAGAATGTGGTCTGTATCTCCAGTTCCTTTCCACACCATGAAATAGGACACTGAACATATATTTTAAAATTTACTTTGCAGCTTATTTGCTTAGCTGCAAAAACTATGTAATGGGGCAAAATTACATCAAGAAATGAAATATGATGGGTTGCAATGGAATAGAATAGAAAGCATAGAATAGAACAGAATAGATTAAATAGAAAATATCACAAAGCTTCTCACATAACAAAGTAAATACTTCTGTGTGTCTGTTTGTATGTGTGCACACATGTATGAACACTTGTCTGTTCATTGCAATTAAAATATGTGTATTTCTGTACGAAGATATGAAGAATTTTATAAAGTACTGATGTAGATAAATAAGCCAGACATATCTTATTAACATCTTGTCTCCACTACTAGCTATTAAGTGACATAGACAGGTGATTTTGCCTTTTAGAGCATCAGTTTCTTCATTTGTAAAATGGGAGACTGGCCACCTATTTTTCAGGACAGTGGTATGGATTAATATCAATAAAATAGTGTAAGCAAGGTATATTTGGCATAATAGATTCTTAATAAAAATGTTTATCTCATTTTTTCCTCTTTGTTAACACTATAACTTTGTAAGATAATTAATATAACCTTTTTTTCTCCTTATAATTGTGTAGGTATGTCTCAGATTTCCCCTACTAAAATGTGTTTCTTAAGAACAAGGAATAAACTTCTAGTCAAGATGGCAGAGAAGTTAAATGTTTTGCTTGCCTCTTCCTATGACTATATCAAAATTTCAACTAAATTATAGAACAACCACTTGAAGACTAGCTGAACAGAACTCCTATAATGAAGGATAAAAAGAAGAAGCCACCTTAAGACATGAGGAGTGGAGGCATGAAATGGCTAGTCCTATACCCACGCATAGAGGTTGACAATAAGAAGGGATATCTTGGCTGCAGAGGTCCCCACTGAAGACTGAGGGGTCCTAGACCCATATCAGGTTCCCCAGCTCAGAGCACCACTGCCAAGGACAGGAGTCCCAAAAGAACTGCTGTGAAAATCAGCAGGAATGCAGTCCAAGTGAGATGGGGGTTTGCTAGAATGCCAGAAATCCTCTGGCTCACATACAGACCCCCTTGTACACAAACACTTGCCATAAGTTCTAGTGAAGGGACAGCACCTAGAAAGGTGCCAGGAAAAAACATGTAGGAACTAAATTGCCTGGCTTCAGGGCAAGGGCTGGAGGGACAGTTCCACCCAGTGCTAGGGGCTGCCATTGTTTCTTTGTTGAATCCTTGCTCTACTCTGCCTGCAGGCATTGGTAGGCACCAAGTCTGGATCTCTATTAACTCTGTTAACACCATTCTTTTTCTACCTTGGTGATTCTCTGAGACCTCCCCACCCAATTTGTACATCTAGTTGAAAATTCTTTCTGAGGCTAATGTATACAAAACACCAGCATGAGACAGGACTGAAGACTTTTCTAAAATCTCACAAAGGTCCACAAAACCCAAACAAGCAATGGCTGGTAGCAGCATACGTTATGCTTCTTGCTAAGCATCACTAAGCCTGGCACTAATGGCAGCTATCCTTGGTTTGCAGCATAGCCTCTCTCAGATTCCTCTAAGCTCAGCACAGACAGCTACCAACTACACGTCACTTTATAGTTCCTACCAGGTAGCCCTAGGCTGGACATAGTCAGTGACTAAACTTTACCTGCACTGGAGCCCTTCTCAAAAGGGCCTAGAACCAACATACCAGGTGGCCTGCTTTATACCACAACAGAGCAGCACCCATTTAGCTCAAGAAATAACCACCAACAATGTGAGCTCAGTAAGCACAAGCCCCACTAAAGTGAATTCTACTCCATGGGGTCAGCCCCTGAACAACAGCTTGTCTGCTGAAGTCTTGGCAAGTCCTCACAGTCAGTCACCCTGAGGGTCGATCCTACCCACAAATATGCCAACAAGAGTCAAGGCTCAACTACATGAGAAGAGTATACACGACCCAAACAAAGGACATCCCTGGAGCACCCAGTGCCAGATAACAGAGAGACTGTGCCACCAGGCCCCACAGGACACCATTCTGCCAAAATTAGGAGATATAACAGATCTACATAATACAACAAACAAAAACAGGAACAGACTCTGAAACAAACTCAGAAACAAACACAGGAAGGCAACCAAATGAAGATGCAAAGAAACATGTTCTAAATGAAAGAACAGAAAAAATCTACAGGAAAAGAACTAAGTAAAATAGAGGTAAGCAATCTACCAGATGCAGAGTTCAAAACACCGGTTATAAGGATACTCAGGGTAAGAATAGATGATCAAAGTGAGAACTTGAAAAAGAGATAGAAAATATTAAAAAGGAGGTAGAAAACATAAAAAAAGAACTAGTCAGAAATGAAGAAAAAATAACTGAAACGAAGAATATATTAGATGGAATCGACAGCAGATGAGAGGAAGCAATGGATCAAATTAGTGATTTGAAAGTAAGGAAGAAGGAAACACCCAATCAGAATAGTAAAAATAAAATAATTTTTAAAAATAAGGATAGTTTAAGGGACCTCTTGGACAATATCAAGCATAATAGCATTTGCATCATAGGAGTACAAGAAGGAAAAGAGAGAGCACAAGAAATTGTAAACTGTTTTGAAGAAATAATGACTAAAAACTTCCTTAACCTGGCAATAAACAAACAAACAAACAAACAAACAAACAAATAAATAAATAAATAAATAAAGTAGACAGACAACCCCAGAAGTGCAGAGTCCCAAATATGAAGCACTATACTAAAGAGACCCATACTAAAACAAATCATAATTAACATGTCAAAGATTAAAGACAGAAAATCTTAAATGGAGCAAGAAAAAAGAATTAGTTACTTACAAAAGAGCTACCATAAGACTGTTAGACAATTTCTCAACAGAAACTTTGCAGTTCAGAATGGATTGGCACAAAGTATTAAAAGTGATAAAAAGCAAAGACCTACAGCCAAGATAACTCTACTCAGAAAAGCTATCATTCAGAACAAATAAAGAGCTTCTCAGACAAGAAAAACTGAAGGAGTTTATCAGCACCAAACCAGTATTATAAGAAATGTTAAAGGGGCTTCTTTACGAAGAAGAAAAATAAATTTTAAAATGTGAATATAAAAATACTGCAAAGAAAAACACTGACAAAGGCAAATACACAATAGAAGCAGTGAATTAACCAACACTAAAGCTACTGCGAAGGTTAAAATACAAAAGTAGAAAGATCATATGTAATTAAAACAGAAAACTAAGTGATACACACACAGAATGAGTAAAAATTAATGACAAAAGCAAATGTAGTAGTGATTATGGAATGTGTTTATAGATTGCTATAAAAACATAACTTGGTGCATACAAAGCACATGCAACTACAAACCAAAAATCTAAAAGAAATAAAGAGAAAGGAATCCAAACACAACATTATAGTGAGTGAACAACATACAAGAAAAGAGAAAAAAAGGATAAAAAAGGAACAAAGAGGAATAAAAAAACAATCAGAAAAATCACTAAAATGGCAATAACTATATGCTTATCAATAAGTTCTTTAATTATAAATTAAATGCTCCAATCAAAATACAAATGGATAAAGAAGTGATACATATATACAATGATATGTTACTCAGACATAAAACAGAATGAAGTCTTACCATGAATGGACCGGGAAAGTATTATGCTAATTAAAATTAGTCAGAAAGACAAGGACAACTACCATATGATCTTGCTTTTATGTGAAATCTAAAGAACAAAATAAATGAACAAGCAAGACAGAAACAATTCATAGGAATAAACTTATGGGTACAAGATGGGAGGGGGCTTAGGAGCTGGGTATAAAAGATTAAGTGATTAAGAAATACAAATTGGCAATTACAAAATAGTTATGGGGAGTTAAGGTACAGCTTAAAGATTATAGTTAATAATATTATAATAATTAACATATGGGGTCAGCTGGGTGTAAGACTTACTGGGGAAATCACTTTGTAAGTTATACAAACGTCTAACCACTAGTCTGTGCACCTGAAGCTAATAGAATACTAAATGTCAACTGTAATTGAAAAATAAAATTAAAATTAAAAAAATTAAGCCAGTGGCCTTTGAGAAAAGCAGATTGCTCTCCATAATGTGGGTGGGCCATTTCCAATCAGTTGAAGGTCTACATAGAACAAAAAGGCTGACCTTCCCAAAAGAAGAAGGAATTCATCCAGAATAAGATGGCCTTCAGATTCAAACTGCATCATTTCTTCCCTGAGTCCTGCCAGCCTACCAGGCAGATTTTTGACTTCTCAGCCTCCATAACTATGAGCCAATTCTTTAAAATCTCTCTCCTTTTCTCTCTCTCTCTCTCTCTCTCTCTCTCTCTCTCTCTCTATATATATATATATATATATATATATATATATATATATATACATATATATATATATACACACACACATATATATGTATATGTATATATGTGTATATATATACATATACATATATATATACACATACATATAAATATATACATATATATAAATATATATTTAAAAATAGAATCATTTATTTTTTCAACTTATTGTACCTTTTTATAGTCAGACAATGTTCTAGGCAGTGAAAATAGAGCTGTAAATGAAAGCAATAACAAATCCTGGACCTCATGTAGCTTTTATTCCAGTTGAGAAAGACAAACAAAAAAACTAAGAAATAAGTAATATGCTGGTAGCTTAATGTATTAATGAAAACATTAAGAAAGAGGTGAGAGGTAGAAAGTGCTGGATGAAAGGCAGTGTGATTTTAGATAAAATGGTTGGGTTAAATCTCACTTTTGCGAGGTTAAGTATAAATGGGTTCCATATACTCCAGGACTTAATAAATGTTTAATTAACTAATCAACTATGCAAAAGAATTAAATTGATTTTTTTTCTTGGATGATACACAATAATCAACTCAAAATGTATTAAAGACTTGAACATAATATGTGAAACCACAAAAATACAAGAAGATAACATAGGGAGGAAGCTCCTTGATATTGGTCATATCAATGATTTTTTTGGACTTGACAACAAAAGCAAAAACAAAAAAGCAAAAATAAACAAGTGAGATTACATTAAATAAAAAGTTTCTGCAAAGGAAATCATCCACAAAATGAAAAGGCAATGTATAGAATGAGAAAAAAATATTTGCTACCACATATCCAATAAGGAGTTAATATCCAAAATATACAAGGAACTCATAAAACTCAATAACAACAGAACAAATAAACAAAAAACTCCCCAAAACAAATAAGCCAATTAAAAACTGGACAAAGAAACTAAATACACATTTTTCCAAAGAAGAGATATATATGGCCAGCAGGTACATGAAAAGGTACTCAACATCACTAATCATCAGAGATATGCAAATCAAAACCACTATGAGATATCATCTCACACCTGTTAGGATGCCTATCATCAAAAAGACAAAAGATAACAAATGCTGATAACAATATGGAAGAGAGCTAACCCCTGTACACTCAGTAAAAATGTAAACTGGCATAGCTATTATGAAAAAGAGTATAAAGATTCCTTTAAAAATTAAAAATAGAACTGCCATATGATCCAGCAATCTCACTTCTGGGTAGATATCCAACAGAAATGAAAACAAAATTATCTCTAAGAGATATCTGTACTACCATGTTCATTGCAGCATTGTTCCCAATAGCCAAGTGTCTGTTAGTGGTTGAATGGATCTAGAAAATGTGGAATATGCCTACAAATATACACACAATGGAATATAATTTAGTCTTAAAAAAAGGCAATTTTGTCACTTGTGACAACATGGATAAATCTGGAGGGCATTATGCTGAGTGAAATATGGCAAAGAAAGTCAAATACATCATACTATCATTTATATGTGACATCTAAAAAAAGTCAAATTCATAGAAACAGAGTGATAAAGTGATTATCAGGGCCAGAGGGATGGGGGAAAGAGGGAGAATTTGGTAAAAGCATACAAACTTTCAGTTGTAAGATAAATAAGGTCTGAGGATCTGATTTATAATATGGTGTCTATAGTTGATAACACTGTATTCTATATTAAAATTTGTTAAGAGAGAATTTAACCATCATCATCAAAACAAATAAAACAAATTAATAAATAATAGGTAAATATGTGAGCTGATGGATGTGTTAATTAACTCAATGAGGAGAATAGTTCCACAATGAATATGTATATCAAATAATCATATTTTCACTTTAAATATCTTATAATTTTGTCATTACACCTCAATACAGCTAGAAAATAATTTAACCAATTTAAAAAAAATTGTTATAAAGCAAGCATTATAACAAGTGTAGAAATGGAATGGAACAAAAACAGTTCCTTTATAAGTCTTCCTGTAGTTTGTGAAGTGATTTAAAATCTGGGGGAAAAATCAAATGTTTGTGAAAAGTATATTTAAAGGCTGGTAAGTTTAAAAAGAATATAAAATCCAGCACAGCAAATGACTTTCATCCAATTTCTGCTATGCCATTTTATGTTAATAGCCAACATAAACATGTCCCTAGAGGCTGTATCTTTAGTGGCCAAAGGACCTGTCAGAGTTGATGTTTCAACTTTGAAACAGTTTCCAATAAACCAGATGGTATTCTTTGGAAAATAGTCTAGGTTTCCTGACAGATGTTTATAATTCAAAGCAAAATCAAACCCAAAGAGATTTAGCATAGATCAGTCCAAAGCAGGGTCAGATTTTAAAGGTCTCCAATTCAGAGGAGAAAAAACTATGATTATTGATTAATTTATTCTGTTTATTAAGTATTTATTAGGTGCTAGGGGGCTATTTAGAGTGAGAAGGGAACTGAAGAAAACTAACATCAAGTACTTATAGAGAGATATATCATCATGATAGACACTATATATCCTATGTCATCCTTACAACAATCATATAGTGGGTGTTTATGAGAGAGATCGATGATAATTCACCAAAACTTGCATTCTCTTCTTCTTGGGTGCTTCATTAGATACTGTTTCCCAAACTCTCCTGCAATTGTATATGATGCTGAGATCAAGTTCTACCTAATGGAATGAGTGTAGAAGTGACATGAATGACTTCCCAAGCCTAGCCCATTAAAGCCTCCTTCATGCTCTATGTTCTCTGCTTCACCCAGCTAGAAGTGGACACCCATGTCAAACTGTATGGTGGCAAATGTTAACTAGATTTTTTATGTGTGTGATGATCTATTTTTACAATATGTACAGATAACAAATCAATATGTTGTATACCTGAAACTAAATAACATATTTCAATTACATCTCAAGAAAAAGAAATAAATAAACAAACAAACAAATAAAGGATGTTAGACAATGGGTGGCAATTATTTTAATTATAGGTCACTTTTTCATGAAAAGTCATGTTAGATCATGAAGAAGTAAATATCACCAAGTATTTTTGGACTTTGAACTGGATTCAATAGTTAGTTTGAATTTTGAGTTGTTTAACTTGAGGTTGTATGTATTCTGAATATGTGAAGAAGGGTACAAATATATATTTGGTAAAAATAACAAAGCTAGAATTGGTAACTATGTTCCAAGGTATGTGTACCCTCTGGTCCTTTCTTGCCACAGAGACACTGCAGAGGTACCAGGGAACACAAGACAAGCAAAAATATTTCCATAAATGTGTTTTATTTTAATTGCTTACACAGCTTCATGACAATGAATCATCTATCGGTTTAGGAAGAAGTGCCTTCAGATACTCATCAAGACCACTCTTGTCTATGATTGGAGAGGGAGTGAGGAGAATGACAGCTGCTGGCATCCAGATGTGGTCATACAGAGATGCACTGGAGCTTCTTAGGTCGAAACAGTGTCATCTATTAAAAACCTAGCTAACCTGAAACACGGTTTCAGTGCACTTAATCCTATCTTCTCTAGTCCTCAATAGATAGCCTTATACAATTCAGAGGAAAAAAATATAGAGTATTACGAAACTGACCAAACTGTTCAGGATTTGTCCACCTTAATCTTAAGGCTGAAGTTACGTTTACTGAATGTCTACTACATGCCAAATTTCCTCTCCTTCACTTATTTTATAACAAATAGGTATCAAAGGAGATTAGCAAGGTTATAAAGGATAGAATTATTTTAAAATATTACACACACACACTCACACACACACATACACGTCCAAATTTCAGAACTATGAAATCAAATTGAATAGTAGGTACATAGGAAGAACAAAGTACTTCTGCTAAGTGATATAGATTCCGATTCGAACTTCTAGCATGCATATACGTACCTATGTGTGTGTATGTGTGTACGTGTGTATGTGTTTACATATACATTGGGCTACTTGAAAAGTCAACTCTTGCTCTTCTTTGCCCCCATTACCCTCCATAAATTGCTTTTATGTCTGTTGTAGAATTTATCACTCTGGATTATAATCATTTGTTTATTTTTCTTTCCATAACCAAAGCTTCTTCCATTAATAAATCCAAAATTCAACAGGGTCCGGCACATCACAAAAGATCATTAAATACTTGGGAATAAAATAGTATATAAAATAATGGTGTTGTTTCATATGTTTTTGAAAGTGTAGTTAAAAACTCTATAGAACACATAAACATTTTTTAAATAATTATTTTTTAATTCCATAAGTAAGTCTTTGTAAAAAAAACTGGGGGTATTTGGAGGTGGTCAATGGGATGATATAATTTAGTTTTCTGTTTTTAATTAAAATGTCCATTTTCCAGTCGATATTTGGCAAATAGACATTGTTTATATCTACCAGGACTGATGGAACACCACCATCCAGGCTGCTTTTGACTTGAGAATAGAATCCAGCATATTAAAACTCTTTGGAGAGATAGTAAATTAACCTTATCCAAGATATGGCAGACATCATTTAGTCAAAAGATTACCTATTGTTTAAGGTCTGGCTACCAATCCAATAAAAATTACCAATTTCTATTTCAAAATTTTATGAACAGAAATAACTAAGGCATCCAAATAGTTTAATATTTTTTTTTAATTTTAACATCTATTCCCTCCACTCCCCTACAGTTGTTGTGCCTATTCAATTATTTTTAAAACTATAATCCATATGGTTTCAAATCAACAAGCAATTAATTAACATATATTGATAAGGGGCAATTTGACTATGACACATTTTACTCAGCATTCATAAAATTATAAAGCTACCTTTCTGTCACAACCTGATTGTCTATATTAATTAATAAGTGCAAAGAGTAATGAGTTTCTTGTACAGAATGTACCTATATATTCACAAAGGGCTATTATCATTAATTGCCAGTTAATAATTAGATGTCACCAGTTCTATAATATCCACAGACTTGTGAATGCTTGAACTATAATGTCTGAGCATAAAGTACAATCAAAAAGTGGGTGTCAAATGCCTTTTGATGTTATACTTTCTTCTAGGCAGAAAGAATGACATCTTAGTGTTGCTTTCTGGGCACTTTTGAGTTAATAATGAGGCAAGTGTCTCTCATACATCCTCAAATAATACCCCTTACTGAATTACCAGACAATAAATTAATGGCCACTGAAAGACTGCCTGATCACATCTTAAGCACGAGCAGTAGGGAGGGTTTTATAACTTTCTTTCATAGCATTTCCATAGTTCATATGGGTTGTCCTTTACTTTGGCCAAGAGGTTTATCCAGTTTTCTAATGCCAATATAGCAAAACACCTTAAATCACTACAAAGCATTGTGAATACTCACTGGTTTCTTTACATCTTAAGAAATTATTATGATGATTGCTACTAATGCCATCATATGCCTCCTTTAGTTTATATCTCAGACTTATCATGTCCTAATACATAAAAATCAGTCAGCCTTAACTCTTCCCTTCATTGGAGAGATGGACTGTTTTAGTACCTAGTAAGCAAACTAGGACATAGTAAATTATACTTACATTTGACTAGGTAACCTCGACTTTCTGTGTTTCAGTGTATAGCATGGACAGAATAGAATATGACTGCTACCTGTCTATAGGCATGTGGAAATATTAAAGAGAATATACTTGAAAAGCCCCTTAGTTTCATGGATTCAGGAATCCTACACATGATTCCTAACTATGCTTCCAATTGTGTCATCTAGAATAGGTCATTTCACCAGTCCTCTAGGCCTCAGGACACCATCTGAAAAATGAAGAAATTAAACCAGAACCTTGACAAGATTTGAGTTATTTAAACTGCATTCTAGGGAACTTGTTTGCCACAGATGTCAAGAGGTGTTTCTGATGAAACGGTTCCCTAGTCAGTTTCACTCAGGTATGCAGGTGAAACACTCGGTAAAACATAAGTGAACACATATCAAAACCAAAGGATTCCTCACAACTCTCAAAGCACTACTGCACATTGCCAGTCTCCAAAATCTGCACATTGCCTTTCTCCAAGATATACACAGCATTTAAAAAACTTAGTAAACTATGGGAACATATTTTAGTAGAGTATGCAGTAGTCTAATTTGGGAAATAATAGCATGAAAAATTGTTTTCCAATCCTGTTCCATAGAGCCCTGGGGTTCTGCTGTGGGGGCCTCCAGGGCAGACACAGCAGAGGGAAGAATCTCAAAGCTTATCAGCTCATCAGCCAGAGCAGGTCTACTTTTGTGTTTCTTTATTTTGTTTCTCTGCTTTAATTTCTTGATATGGAATAATATTTGTTCAGAACAGATCCTCTGACCAGTCATTTGAAAACCACAGGACTAGACTGACTAGACATTCTAAAGTCATCCTTATTGTAAATATTCTATTATTCTATTACTATTTTGAAGAAAAATATATAATATGATACAATATTGAAATTATTAGCTTCCTTGAGTTTTTTAGATTCCTTTATTATGATTTTCTTTCAGGTTTTCCAGCCCATACTGTTGCTTCTTCCACTGCCATTTCACACTTTGTATTTAAGAGGATGGGATACATCTTTATTTCGAAGCAGCCTTTTTTTAATCTCAGCTGAGTAAGAGATGTGTACTTTCTTTTGAACATTCCAGAAGTTACATCTAAACCTGACTTCACATGGCTCCTTCCTTTCCTTCTGACCATGGAAGGCCCTTAAGGAAGGGCCTCCTCCTCGGACATCACTTCGGCTGTTCTGACAGTCCCTCTTGAATTTGTAATTAACCCGAGCACCTTCCTTTTCTCTTTAGCTCATGATTGATTTTCTCCATAAATTATTTTGGGCTGTTCTTGCATATCAGAGGCCACATTATACTGCATTGCTAATGGCTATTTGAAAATGGGGGAAAAAAAGTACCCCACCTTTTTTTTTTTCTGGAAAGCAACTCACATTGAAAAGGATTACAAAGACTTCGACTTCAGCTCTTAACAGGACATCAGATTTTTATAGTATTGTGTCAAAAAAAAAATCTCCTCTTTCTGACTATTTTATTATTTCAGCCCTTACTGGGTATATTTACACAGGCCTTTAACCATGTCATGTTAAGTGCAATGTTCAAATAGCTTTATATATTCAGAGTTAAAGTAAATTAATCAATGAACTAACAAGACCTTAAAAAACCTTTATTTTCCTTTTTGTGAGTGAAGCAGTCACTCATAGATGTTATGATTTCTGTTGCCTAGAGCTGAAGAAGTGGAATGCACCTGAGTGACTGGTAAAGCCCAATCCGAGAACAATTAAAATGTACAGCACCATTTGGCAGGGGTAGAATAGCTCTGGCATGACGTGCACCAGCTCAGTGTTTTCACAATAGGAAGAGCAGATGCTCTTGGGAAATTTGGCAGCACAAAACGTGGAAAGACAAAGCACAGCATTGAAGGCAGATGATGTGGAACTGTTAAGCTTTTTTTTTTTCTTCCATTAAAAATTCAGCAAACTATTCTACCATTCTTTAACTCAATCAAATGGCAGTGAGAAGTACGGAGGCAGAGAGCAATCAATGCACGTCTGAGGGATGGGCACTCCAGCCTCAGTGTGTGATATGCCAGATATATTTGATTTCCAATATGCATGTATGCATAGGAAGCTTCCAACGGATGGAGCTGACATTTATCTTCAGCATCTAGGACTGGTAGGGCTGGTCACCCCTGTGCTCATGAGTGAGAGTAAATGTCAGGAAAGATTAGTGGCCGTGTATTACCCATACAGGTGGACATTTTTCATTCTCTGTGTGTTTCTCATGCTGCTCTTCATTTAAGTAACAGTTGTGAGAAATTAAATGTACCTGTGCTCCAGAGGGAGCAGAATTATGGAAATGAGAGCTGTGATATCACATGGAACTTTTTGCTAGGATTCTTTTCAACACAAAATACTCTTCACAACACGGGTTTGCTTCCCTCTTTACATCACATTCTGAAAATATGCCCTCTAACTATGGATCTTGAAACTCCAGAGAGTATATTGGACTTTATTATTTATATTATTAATTGGATCCATTCATTTGTGATGATAATTACTCCTGAACCAGGATGGGGTAAGGGTATGGAGAGAAAACTGACTTTGAAGCTTCCTTCTAAATTATGCGTGTTAACCAGTGTGCCCATCTCTTAGTTAAAAAATGAAAATGAGAAGACAGGAAGAATTTTAAAAAAGACATGAACACATCGATGAAGAGAACATTGAAAACTGTCAAATGTAAAAGGCAGCTTATAAGAGGTGACTTGCTTTCGAGTAGACTAGACGCCTCTCATCAGGCCAGTTGGTAGCAGAGACAAAACAGAAGCAAGAATAATCAGAACAACTCATCCCCTTTATTCACATGCTCGGACTAAGTCCTCCTCTTATTGCTTCAACTTTATCCCATTAAATAGATTGAAATCTGAATTAAATGACATTCAAGATTTTCTAGATTAAAAAAGAAAAGAGCAATCAAACTGCACCAATCTCATATTTAGAATGTATTCAATTGCCACTTAGTTCTTTCTGAAAGGGTAACAAGACCCCATGGAACACAGGTTAGGCTTCACTAAAGACACTTGGTGTTGATGCTAGAGGTACTCGATTCTCTGATGAGGCCCTTGGGGTCCAAAGTCTAGTTTATTGGATCCCTGATCTTGCACAGGGGATACCACAAAGCTCTCCAAAAATATACAGGAAATTCTAGGCAGAACTTCTTACTTTTTCTGATGACCATAGAGACTTGAAATTCTACTCTAGAAATTCACCCCCTCATGACCCTCTTCCTTTCAAGTGTTACAGCAGTAAGTTGAGGGCTCTCAAATCCAACCCATACACTTCCTCACAAGAAGGAAACTATTGAGAAAAGACATTCACACAGACACAGACTGAACAGCACAAAACAACCACAGTTTTAAATCAGGTGATAAGCAACTACAACATGCATGTCAGGGGGGCAAGATACGTACACACTCCTATGCTCACCTTTCCATAATCTCTAGAGTGTGATTCAAGAAAAGATGGCCTCCAAAGATGACAAATGTATTCCTGTAGGGGTCCAAGCTGTTAAGCTCATCTTGTTTGTTTGTTTGATTTTCACTTGTTTTTGTGATTTATAAACCTAAGAAATCAGACTTTTCATAAGAAAAATCCTTATTTGGTTCTTACCCATTACATGAAGGTATAGAAAGTAGAAAGATGCAGAAAATATACAGGGAGAGAAGAATATTTTCTGAATCTGAATATTTTCCAAGACATAAAATTGATCAAATTATACATTTGAAGATCATCCACAGAGAACAGGATCTGTCAATGTGAGAAGACCCCTCTGAGGAATGCAAATTAAATGGGGTGGGAGCTCAAAGGATGCACTGCAGATATAGAGGACTTAGAATATTGGTGATATGCTTTAGTCTTTTCAAATATTTTAACTACTCTAGACTGTGTCTTAGTTCTCCACGTAAATTTGAGAGTTTTGCAGGTTAGGCTGTAATAACACTAGAACTTAAGAATTAAAATATGTTAAGAATGTGCCAGGTCTTGCATACATGTTATGTCATAGAATTTTCACAGTAACACTATAAAAAAATAATTCTATGTTTCAAATGAGAAGACTAAGACAAATAGCATTTAGTGACTTACCCATGTTTGTGTTCTTATAAGTGACAGGGTCAAAATTTGAACCTAGACAATCTGACCCAAGAGCTCATGCTCATATCTTATAGTCTATTGTTACATTACACTTATCTTTCAGGTATCTTTTAGACATTATACCATGTTCATGGTAGATGTTAAATCAATAGTTGCTGAATTCATTAACATGAGAGCAAAGAGGTATACATTGACATGTAAATGATAAACACATAAATGCTGATCATCATTCAGGTTACCTACAGGACAAATATCCTGGAATGTTAAGCAAGATGCAAAAGAGTTCCTTTATTGATAGTACTAGGTTCAATATAATTGGGGTAACAAGTTAACACACACATAATTTTATCATAATTCATTCACTCTCATCTATTTTTTTTATTTATTCAAATATCTTAAGTGCCTAGTTTGTGCCAGTCACTTTTCTAAACAATGCAAGATGTAGACGAATGAGGCCCCTCACTCCTGCCCTAAAGAGTTCATCACTGTTGGGTGGAGGGGCAGGTATGGATTTTTCACAAGAGAAGCACTAACAATGTCACACAAATTCCCTATGGATTGTGAGAAACAGTGAACTGAATCCACATACTGTGGAGAGAAGGCTATGGGGGAGTCCCCACATTTAGGGTCCAGAATTCCCCAAAGCCTTGAGTTATTAGAGTAGTCTTGTGCTCAACTCTGTTCTCCACTCCACTGAAAGTTCTAAATAAGCCAAAGGATTAAAAGGGACATGAGATGAGATCTGGCCTTGTTTTTTATTTCATTTCCCTTTCATGTAATCATCTTGCTGACAAAATTATAGATATAAACAGAGGAATGAGATAACCCTCACCAGGGTAGTACTTTCTAGGGAAATTGAAGTCCACTTTAATGAATTCAGAGCTCTTTCTGGGTCCTGAAGACACATGAAGTTAAGTAGACTGTTAAGTGCATAGTATTAATTTTGTTGTTGTTAGTCTGCTTGCTTATTTGTTAATCTGTCTGATTATTTGTTGTTTTGAATTGTTTCAGCTTAGTTTGAGGGTACACACTGATTTAGACCTCTCTGAATGAGATGAGTTCAAAATGAGAAAGCTGACTCACAAATTATTCAAGTGCACAAAAATCATTAGACTTCCTTTCATTTACAATGATATGATGAGATGGTAAGTGCTGGCATATATTATCCTTAAAAACATCTTAAACAACTGCCCCTGACACTATATCTGAAACAAAAGATGCACAAACGTTGCATTTCCTAGGAGTTCGTAACCTAACACTGGAAGAATAAAATATGTTAAGAGTCCTTTGGTCCAGGATAGCCACTGAGAATCTTATGGAAACCATGGGAGCCATATCATGTGTTCTTTGAGCACAGCTAGACAGAAAAAATACATAGATATCTAGTCAGAAACATAGTCCCAAAAAGTAAGGGAGAAAGAAAAACCATCCTACCAATAATAAGGCTAGATTCATATAACAGTATGGTACAAGCTCAGAAATAACAGAACAATGGGATATACAAGAGAGCTCAGAAAAAGCACCAAGTACGTATAAGAACTCTACATAAAAACAGTAGCCCCACAAAGCAACAGGAATGATTGACTATTTAGTAGATGATAGTGACAAACTGGCTCTATGGAGAAAAACAAAACTCAATCCCTACCTTTCATTATATTATCTTAAGTTTATATTATATTATGTTAAAGTGGACTTCATATTAATTACCTAAATACGAAAGATGTAATTATAAAGCTAGAAAAAAGAAATTTGTTTTCATTTAAAAAAATTATTTTTGTCATGTACTATTATAAGATATTTATAGATTTTAACTCAATTAATCCCAGTAAAAGCCCTATGAAGAAAATAACTTTAATATACATATTTTACAGACAGAAAACTGAGGACTATCACTAAGGCCTCACAGCTAGGATTTGAACCCAGGCAGTTGGTTTTAGCAAATATGTTCTTAATAAAATCCACCTCGGGCAAAGGTAACAGATAAAAAAATTTAAAAAAATTAAAAAAAACATTATTTCAACATCTAAAACTGATAAGCAATTAATATCTAGAATACACAAGAAATTCTTATAACTCCATAAGGAAAAAAAAAAAATTAGCTAACTCAAAACAATAGGCAGAAGAATCTGCCATATACAGAAGAAAAAGCCCACAAAACAAACAAATCCATAAAGAGATGCTCACACTCACCAGTAAACAGAAAAATGTACATGAAAGTAATAATGAGGTATCATTTATATTCATGAACATGTTTTTTAAAAACAGGAATAAGGAAGTAGATAAAACTAAGTGTTGGTGAGGATATGTGTGGATGATAACACCTTCTACTGGAGTGCAGATATGTAAAGCCATATTGAAATACAAAATGTCAGCTCTTAACACAATTAAGCACATGGAGTCCCATTACTCAGCAATGCCACTACTGGCTCAGTTTTCTAGGGAAATTTCACATTGGTGTGTAAATGAAGTTTATTGTGGAATTGTTTGGGATAAAGGAGAATTGGAAAGAGCCCTGATGAATCAGAGAAATGAATAAAATAGTGGTATATGTATTTAATACATCATCATTTTTCATGAAGATGCATACACATTTCATGAAATTTATAAAACACATTTTTGTAGGGAACTGAAGGAAAGGAAAAAGAAGCAGGGTCAGAGACGAAGGGAAAATATGGTAGTACTCTTTGGAGCTCTATGATCCCCTTTTTAGAAATGATAGTTTGCTATTAACTGAGGAATGTGATTAATGCAACCCTCAACCCTTCTGCAGTGGTGTAAATAATAAAGAATAACAAGTGGGATTAGGGATGGAAAGGAGGTAAGAGCCCAAGTGTGAAAACTGGAATGTCAACCTGCCATAGTCAAACAAGTGGCAAAGTTGCTGACTCTCAGAAAGTAGGACTAGCACAAATTAAATAACAGTGCCTTAATCTAGGAGTCCTGAGTACCGGGAGCAGATGTGAATCTTCAGGTAAAAATCAAGTAGCACAGCTGGAGAAGAATAAAGCCTACAGAAGAGGACTGATGATATTAGCCTTGACAACTGAATTACAACTGGGCTTACCAAATTGAAAGGTCCTGTGCAGTTATAGTTTATCCTGTGCAGAAGAGAGATCCAGAGGAAATGAACTTCACCCAGGAAGATAGAACATGGAAGCAGGTATAACAGGAAATACACAATTGAATTTCATGATCAACACAAGCTTAATTAAGGAAATCAGAGTCATGATGAATGTCTTTTAACACCATCATTCTTGACGTGGATGCATGACGACAGTTATGATTTGGTTGTTATAAAGACACAGATGAAGTTTTTTTTTTTTGCATTACTTTCATTGCCTTTATATATGAATTGTCATCTTTCTTTCCTTATACTAAGATGAAAATGCAGAAAGATGAGAAAGAGGAGAGGGTTTCCTGGAGTTAGAGAAAAATCTCAACCTAGAGAGCAGGTTATAATTTTCAAAATGTATAGAATATCCATTCTGTGCAGTACTCAAAATTAGATATAACAGGAGGACTTCAAAGGGATAGATCTGTCCAATATCGAAAGTACTTCTGTTCACAACATATGCTACTAAACCCCAAACATGAAATCCCTGGTAACTATTGTGTGGCCCTAATCTATGGTGAAAGGCATGAATGACTCACCCTATGCACACCACCCCCACAACCCCACTCAGCCTCCAAAGCCAACAGATTAAAGGACCCTGTTCTCCAAAGTTTATGGGCAAATGGTATAGGTCAAGAAGACGTAGTTTTGGATAATTACAGAAAAACACAAACAAGTACACATAACTCATACAGAGCATGGCTAAAAGAATGGAGTATATTTGAGGGTAGGAAGACAAAAAAACATGAAAGTTCTGGAGAATGTAGCCTGCCTTCAACCATCTCTCTCATGGAATCCCCCTCCTCTCATGATTAACAGACACTTGTGTAAACTTTATTTATGTCTAATTAAATATTCCTCCAAAGACTTTGTCCTTTGTACTACTAGGCTACTAGCCAAATGAAAAAGAGTATTAGTCCTCTTCTGTTTTTAATCTTCAGTTGCACACTAATTGATTTTTTCAAGCCCTGCTGCTATACTGTATTTGCTCTCTAACTAAACTGTTTGACTATAGATGTTTCAGGAACAGAGGTAAAATTCCCTTGCCTGCTGACAAACAAATCCTTCAGGTAGGTCTTAAATATCACTGGTCTTCAATAGACACAAAATATAGTAAGAGAAATGGTCAGTGGGGAAATAGTTGAAATAATGGTCAGGAGAATTAAGGAAGTGGGAGGGTATTTGGGTTCAATACCCAAAAGCTCTATTCAAAATGCTTTTTGGAGAGGACAAGTGTGATTTATAGAAATGAAAAGAAATTATCACATCTGTGCCCTGTTAGAGATCAAATATCCCAGCAATAACTTCCCAGCTCAAAAGCCTACCATACTCTCATTAGAACACATCAGGGCAGCCAGTAAGACCCAGAAGCAAAGTGCACAGAGAGATGAAGATATAAGCCCTTACCAGGCAAGATGGGGTTCTTCATGGTAAAGAGACATAGAAATGGGCAACTATTTTTACCTCCTCCATGAGCTTGCAGCCTATCTTTACTAATGTACTTGTGGATGGCTGCAGTAGCCCACCACTCTTCAACCTTAAAATGTTTAAGAAACAATTATCAAGAATGGTGCTGAATTTAGAGAATCACTAACCCTCAAAAGGCACATTATTGGCCTGAAGGTGCTCTAGACACCAGGTGTTCAGTGACATGGTCCCTACATTTCGAGACACTATGTACTATGGAAAAGCAGACCACAGCTTTAAACAGTTTTGATTCTTGGTTTTGTTTCTCTGTGATGTGAGCAAGTCATTTCACCTGATTACAGCTTAGCCTCTTTGTTCTCAGTAAAATGATGGTGGTGGGGATTAGGGGGAGTAATCCTTCAGAGGATAATTGTGAGAATTCCTTCTAATAAAGTATATAAAACTGATCTTAAACTGTAAAGTGTTCTGGTTGGTAAAATACTGGTTTTCTAGTTAACCATGTGTTAGGCACATGGCTAGCTATTTTATATACGTTGCTTTTAATCCATTCCTATATAAAGTAGTATGATTGCAAGTATTTAACAGATGGAGGAATGGTAACATTTCTATCCTATGTACTCAGATCTATTTGTCTCACAAGTTAGCTTCTACATTCTGAATGTGCTAAACAGTTAATAAAAAGAAGCTCCTTATCCTCCACTTTTCAGATAGAAACCAGTTTTCTGAAATACTGAAAACTCTATCTCTATTTTCCTTTTCATAGCTGTCAGTTATGCCCCCAGGAAGTAAAGCATTATAAAGCGTAGCCATGCTTCAAGCAGTTAAAGAAAAAAAAGGCAAAGAAAACACAAAAAACCTTCTTTTCAAGCTTAAATTGTTTTATTTTCTATTGATCTGGTGATTTCTGTTTTGAACTGAGTGAAAGGAAAATTGGTTTTGCTGTCTTTTCCCTTCTTCTCTTTATCTTTCACCCCTTCCCTGCTCCCCTTCATCCCCATTGCCATGTCTCTGGTTCAGGTCCTCATTATCCCTTCACATGGCTCAGTGCACCAACCTCTTTACTGGTGCTCCCTGGCCATCCACCATAGGGCCATCAGAATGGCATCTGTGTAAAAAAGGCAAAAAAAAAAAAATGCACCAAAAACATAAGCCCACTTGAGATTTTGTTACTCCTATTATCAAAAAAAAAAAAAAAATCAATAGTTCCCCATCAATCAAAAAATAATGTTTCAAACCATGAGCATGACATTTTTTAAAAAATCTCTTCCCTCTCTAGTGGTTCATTCTAATCTCATGATTTTCAATACCGTCTATGTGCTTATGCCTGCCCAGTGTAAACCTTCTGCCTGGACATCTTATTTAAGTTCTAGTCTCTTCTATATTCACCTGCTCACTTGACATGCACACTTGGACTAATTCCTAGTCATCGGGCACAAGATAATTCCTGATCTTTTCCAACAAACTTATTTTGTCCACAGCATTCCCATTCCAGATAATAGCAACTTTGCCTGAAACCTTAGAACTACCCTTGACTTCTCTATTTCTCTCACACTCTGCATCTAACCCATCAATAAATCTTATTGGTTCTTCCTTGTAAATGCATCTGGAATTTGGCCCTGGGTAGCATGCTACCTGAAGCCACTTTCCTCACCATCATGGGTGGCTTGGACTACAGCAGCTTCCTAACTGATCCCTGCTGCCACATCTGCCCCCACATAGCAGCTTAAGTAATCCTATTTAAATATGTGCCACTTCTCTTCTCCAAAGCATCCAGCAACTCCCTATTTTCTCATGGAGAGACGGTCTTAGATGTAAAACCTCACCCCATGCACTGCACCCTTGCCATATTGGCCCTCTGGCTGCCCCATTAAATACTCCAGGTTCATTCTCTTGTGTCCTAGAATTTACATAGTACATTCTATCTGCCTGGAATTCATTCCTTAGACAAACATGTTAATCATTCCATCACCTCTTTTAAGGCATTACTCAAATTTCACCTTCTAACGATTTACCCAAAATACCACAATATGCTATTTGGGCCTGCCCCTGTATCTCATTCCACTGTTCTGCTATTTTTTTCACCCATAAGCACTTATTACTTTTTGCACCCTGTATAATTTATTTATGTATTATTGTGACCTCTCTTCACTAGGATGTAAGATTCAGAATGGATGGTGTATTCATCTGTTTCATTCACTGACATACCCTAAGCTCTTTTAGTGCCTAGCCATAGTAATCACTGAATTTGTTGAATGCATGAATAAATAAATGAATAGATAAATGAAAAAGAACCTATTCTGTTTTAGCAATCTTATCTCCCACCATTTTCTTCTGTCTAGAATTGAGCTAGAATGAATTATTTGTTGTTGTTTTTTACCATTCACACACAAACTGTACTTTAGATTATGTGAATCAACCTCAAATACTCTTCTACTCTTCTTCCCACAACCATTTCAGAAGAAATACAATTTATTTTTCTAGATTCAGCTTGAATACAACTCCTTTCCTCCCTCCACTCTTCCTTCCTTCACTTTCCCCGGTCTCTTTTGCTGCTTCTCTAACTCCCTCCATCTCTTCTTTCTTTCCACATGTTAGAATATTTTTATGCAGTATTTACTATGTTAGACATAGTATATTTTAAAAAATCAGTCACAGCCCATACCTTCAATTTGGTTATAGTCTAATAAAGATTTCCCTCATGCCCTGTATATGAATAAATCACTCTAATGTTTCACTTTGTAGGTAGCAGCTTGAGATGGTGAAAAGAACACATAAGCTTAAGAGTCATAAGAAATTGAGGGCATATTCTAGTTCTACCATTTATCAAAGAGCTTACTGAAAACACTCAACCTCTTTAAACTTCCATTTCTACATATTTAATGAAGATAGTAATTCCTACATTAAGATGTTATTTGATCATTAAACTAATACTAATAATTAATAATTATATGCAATATTATACATAATATATATTTAATAGTAAATACAATTAATGATAAATAATTAAATAGTATGCAGATGCCCTTTTAGCATATAGTCGGCATTCAGACATTAAGTTCTTTTCTCTTCCCTCCAATGCCCACCAGTTACCTTACTCCTCTATAAGGACGCTTATTTTATTTTTCCTCTCTCTATAGATTATTTTAGTTGTCTGTTTCTCATGAAATGTTGAGTTCCTGGAGATCTCCCCATAGTATATAGTTTCACATACTATAGATTTCAATGCATGAGGATTAAGGAATAAAACTCCTTTCTTGTCCTGTATTTTCCTCATTTGTCCTCATGCTTCTGTTTATTATACTTCCAATACTCCTCTCTCTTTGCTAACCCCCTTTTTTCCCATCATTTTATTTTTCATTTCAATCTTCTTAAAAAATAATTTATCTTATTCTCAACATGCTCCCCTGATACTTATTCTACCCTTCCCCCTTTTCCTCCCTCCCCTGTGTCTCACATATCCTCCCTTTTCTTGTTCCCTAGGTTACAACACAATCTTCTCTCCCCTCTCCTCTTGATCATCACTCTCTGTCAGGCTCCTATCCTCTCAGGCCAGCTGCTGGGAGGAAGTTTTATTGATCTCTTGGTAATGCCCAAGTGACTCTGAAGGTTAAGGTCAACAAGAGTAAAGCATCCTGCTGAACCACAAAACCAAAACTCAGCTTCAGTATGAGTGAATATCAATTATTCAGAGTTGTCAGATCACAAGGCACTCGCCATCTGGTGGTACTGAGCAGGAAAATATGGAATGATCACAAGAAGGTGAGTGTGAGGAAGACACATAAAAGTAGGTTAGTGTCACAACCAAAGGAACCCACCAATGCTGTCAGGAGGTAGACAATAAAGGTAAGCTCTAGCCATTAGTCATGGAAAAGTCATGTCAATGAAGAGATACTGTCAAACAAGCTATTAAGATCCAATAGTCTTCTGGGCTTTGAATCTTTTTCTTCTCTCCCATAAACCTATGCATAACTGGCCTTAATTTCTCTACTTGCTAAAAAATAATTAGGCACCTAGAGTTTATGAGTCCTACATAAATCAAAATGAACTCTTGTATTAGTGAGTTTTGTTTATCATTTCTGCTATGTCCTGGCTTACTTTGCTGACATTTTAAAGGCTCCTGGGCCATCTCAACAATAGAACTGTGGAGTATTTAGTTAAAAATGCACAGGAAACTAAGAGCTGTGAATTAGAAATCTGGAGGAAATCTCATCGAGCTTATTTATTCCTAAGAAATGTCCCCTAGAGTGAATGACACATTAAAGTGGTATCATCACGAGCCATCCCAACTCATCTCCAATGGTTTTGCATGTGCAGTTTCCCTAGTGTAAAATCTCTTCTCCTATCTTCAACTGGTTAATACCCACTCACTCCTCAGGACTATTCTCAGAAGTCACTTCTTCTGGGATGCCCTTCAGTGCGGCTTAGAAAGTCTTTCTAGATGATCCCAATTCTTCTTGTCTTATAAAATCACTGACTTCATGATACTAAGTGGTCATTCCACTAGAAGTAGTATTCCACTAGAAGTGATTAGAAGCACAAATTCAGGAAACTGCTTTGTTTGAATCCTGATTCCATCGCCCTCTCTCTCAGTTCCTTGGTTGTTCTGATCTGCAAACATGAAACTAATAACAATAGTATCTATTTCAAAGTGTCGTTTCGATGATTAAAATGAAAATTTTACAAAAAACCCAGGACAGAGTAAGCAACATATAAGTGCAGCTGTCATCATTATCTTTTTTACCTAGTGAAACTCTGTCAGGGAAGAAGCCATTACTATGCTATTATATTGTCTGTGCCTATCCCAGAATCTAGAACATTCTAATAAGTAGTTATTACATTAAGAGATGCTCTGACACCAGAACTGGAGCTATAACAGTCATCTGCCCAGTGCCTCTGGTTTGGATCTTTTTAGCAAGGTCTTAAGAAATTTTGCCATGGATCACTTGCATTTCACACATTTTGACTACAGGGGACCTGGCAATCCTTTTATAGATGTTTATAGAATGAATAACCTTAAAAGACAGAGGTAGTATCTCCCTCCAGAGCAAAGAACATGTTTTCTTTATTACCCAGTACAATAGGATAATGTCTTCTTCCTAGGCAAATGTCAGTCAGGTTTGCTTGCATCCCATTAAAAAAAGATTCAGTTTCCCTAAACTTGGAGTTATTCAGCTGTGATACAAACTCACTGGATGCATAGCCTCTACCTGGCTGCCCTGTGTTACACTTGTGGACTGGCGGAGCAGGAAGAACTGATAGGAACTTGAAGCTCCTGCTGCTTGTTGTGCCAGAGTACTGAAGCTTTTTGTTTCTGACCCAGGAGTTTTGTGTCTTCTACTAGCATTCATGAAATGGGTAGACTACCTTGTTAACTTGAATGTCAGGTAAAATCTCAGCTTTCACAGTGCTTACATAGGGCACTGAGATATCTTAATGGGTAAGGACTCATGTCTCTCTTCCAAAAGGCATTGTTCCCCCTATTATGCTGATCATCAATCTAATAGGATGCCCACAGTAAGTGACAA
Source organism: Macroglossus sobrinus (assembly GCA_004027375.1). Classification (NCBI taxonomy): domain Eukaryota; kingdom Metazoa; phylum Chordata; class Mammalia; order Chiroptera; family Pteropodidae; genus Macroglossus; species Macroglossus sobrinus. Next base: position 369,664 of record PVKZ01000471.1, read on the forward strand.
GAACTCTCCATAGTGGGACAAAGGCAGCATAAACGGACAAGTGATGGGACTCCTCTAAAAACTCACTTTTCACTAGTATGCTAAGAGCTGTTTGGTTTGGGGAATACCAAACTTTACATTACAGAATGCAACTTCACTCATCAGCATAAAACAAAATTTAATTTATCATCTTCAGAGTTCTTTTGTTTCAGATATAGAAAAAAAGTGGGTGGAAGGAGAGTTGTACTTGTAATGTCTATGACTGTGTGTGTCTTTCTCTGAGATCAAAGTCACTGATTTCAGATTGGCATGACAGAAATTGCTGATACAAATAACTATTTGTTTTCCCTAATGTGATTTTCTCATTGGTAAATAGAGTTATACAGGGGAAGTTCTTGAAATCAGTGCTAAATTATAAATTAAAATTTAATACCTGTACTTTGGCTTACCTGTGTGGTGTTTATCATGGCCAGAATAGCTCATTACTCCATCCTGCATCGTTATTACTTTCACCACCCAGCAGGGTCTGGAACTTCATATCAAAGCATCATGTATAATCAACATCCCTTTCTGCCCACTGTCATTCTCCCTATGGCACTGAGGCACCCAGGAATATTTTCTCAGTGTGTTATGTTCTATGTCTCTAAAGACTGCTAAATTGAGTTGGATGTGTGGGATTAAGCTCTCCCTATGGCACTGAGGCACCCAGGAATATTTTCTCAGTGTGTTTTATGTTCTACGCTTCTAAAGACTGCTAAATTGAGTCGGATATGTGGGATTAAGCGTACCTCATAAAATTTTCTTGAGAAAATCTCAGATCCATTAATGCTTCATAAGATTTTTACACGGTTTCTGCTAAAGGAAGGAAAACAAACAGAGGTGGTGTTGGCATCTAGGCGCTCTTTAAATCAAATATTCTCTCTATAATGCTTTTTTTTATGGCACCAATCAGAAAAGCAATCAACTATAAAGCCTATGGCTTCTTTTGCTTCCATTCCTAAAGCAAAATTTTCAGGATTTTTAAACATTCTACATAAAGCCATGGGGAAAATGTGTGTGTGTGTGTGTGTGTGTGTGTGTGTGTGTGTGTGTGTGTGTGTAGAATGTTATATTTCTCTCTTGGAAGAAATCTCGGACTCTAAAAAGTATATTAAAATTCCACACCCTTCAATTTGAGATTAGGAAAATAGGATAAGATGATAACCTTCCTTATTCTAAAATGATCCAGAATAGGAGAGGGATATATAGAAAAAGCAGATGTTTAAAACTAGTGAGCTCTGTAATGATGCAAGAAGCTATTTCAGAATGATTTTAGCACAAGTAGACATAAGCAGAGAGGGAAGCTGAGCCTGGTCAGCAGAGCCTGGCCCTCAACAGTCCAGAGCAGTGGAAGCGAGAGCAGAGCTATAGTTGAATTTCCAGTTTGACAAATGGACCTTTGCGATGAGGCTATAGGTGAACAAGTTTCCTGGGTTGAAAAGAGAGACTATACCTCTCCTTATTTCTCCAAGTTGAGTTATTTCTCTTCAAAGCTAGGCTTTTGGAAACTTGCTTTTTTATAACAGTCAGGTGAGTAGAATATAGAAGCAATAATAACACTATCAAAAAATGGTTAGACTGTTTTCTTTTATCTTTCATATATATTATAATTATTTGACCCTCAAAACAGCCCTGTGAAGGAAGTAACTGTAATAACTTGAAAAGAAAACAGATCTGCACTAAAATAAAATCTGGTATTTAAATTGTAGCATGGCTACCAAGTGGTTTATATGACCATAAGCCACTACAAACTTGAAGTACCAAATATATAAACTAAGAATGATATTCTCTACTGAACATAAGATTAACAGATTAAATGAAATAATTAACAAGACACAAATAGATAGCACAAAAATAGATGCCTGAGGAATAAAAGTGTGTTCATTCATCCTTTTGGACAGCTCAGGAATCTGATGAATGATACATCATTGGTATAGAGAAAGCCTTAAATTCACTATCTCATCCAATTCTGAGCCCCAAACACTTTTAATTACATGACTCAGGACTTTCTAACATTGCTTCTGGTTGACAGTGTCCCACACAGTTTGAAGCTAACCTTTGAAAAAGAAGAAGAGAGGGGACATCACCTTGTTCCCAGTTTTTATCAGTTAGTGGCAAGATACCTAGCTAGAAGAGAAATGCAAACATTAAGGAACTGGGAAGAAAACTAATACACATGAGAGAACTCTGTTGCTGAGCTGGAAAAAAGGTCCTGTGTGGAGCACTCCTCTGTACTCTGACTCAACCCACCTAGAGACATATCAAGAAGAATCTATGACCAGTAGCAGTCCCATGGTTAGAAGACTTCTCAAGGTTTCTTCAGTCCTAAGAGCCTCCTGCTTAACAAAACTGAGAAACTGGCCAGAGAGCCATGGTAATGATAAAATACCATATTGTCTTGGAAAGCCTCTGAAATCACCTCTGTTGAGAAGAAATCAGTCCAAACATCATGCTCATCATCTTTTCCATATCTCCCAAATCCCAAGTGCCCTTTTAATGTGGATATCTCTAATTATATCTCTAATAATAATAACCAGGACTTTTGATGCTCCAGGTCACTATGCCAGCTTAGATGGGGGGTACTGTCTTCTCCCTGACATTCAGAAATGGCAGTTAAAGTAATGTAGGGAGGAGGCCAGATAATTAAAATGTTAATAAAGCTACATTCAGAAACTGCAATATGCTGATCAGCCCTGCAGCCAGGCCAGGAGCACACTTTCAGAATAAAGGAAGATTTTGCTGGGATTGCTAGCAACCCATTCCCCACACCTGTGAAGGGGAAACAGAAACCAATAGTCATTCCCTATGGCTAAAACCATGGGGAACCTGAGAATTAAAGGCTGGGAACTGCAAGCAAGCCTTTCACTCTACATATTCTTACCTTTTCACACTACATACTCTTCCCCTTCCTCACTGTGAATCCATATCAAAGGAGATGGGAACTAGAGAATGACATATAAACTGAACTCCCTGAACACTCAAGGTTCCTCTCAGTGCCTTTTTTCTGTCCCTCTCACTGTCCCTCTCACTCTCTGCCTCTGAGAGGAGACCACACTCCACCAAAACTTTTCTTTTGACTCTCACTTTGGTGTGTGTGTTGAATTCTTTCTACACTCTCCACCAAAGGACCCTCTACTTTTGGTACAGGATTTGGTCTTCCCCCAGCCACACACACACACACACAAGGTGAAATCTGCCCTGTCCTGCATCAAAAGGAAGGAATGGTCCAAAGCAAAGGGGACATCAACATGTGGGATTCCCCATTCTTTATGCCAGCCCCTGACCAGGTCTCTATAGTGTGGCTAATGTAGGTCAGTGGCATTTGTGCAGATTCATTCTAACAAAAATCAATGGCAGACTCCTTGACTCTAGGTATCAGACATCTGAGAGACACTGGCTTCCCCAGCCTGGTCCTGGGAGTTGTTAAGCTTGTTCAGAAAGGAAGTGCCTTCACTCAGCCTCTGCCTCCGCAGGTTTTGTAAATAATTCAGCAAGACAAGAACAGAGCTATCTTAAGAACAGACTGCTTTGCCCAGGATCCTTAGATGTCACACAGTGCCCCTCTGGTCATTTTCTCATTATTTTTAAAAGCTAAATCAGGGGCTTTATATTTAGGAGAGGGATATTTTGGAATCTGTGAGCTGGGGTAGAATGTGTCCCTGGTGGGGGGACTAGCACAAAATTACACTGTCCTTAAGGCACAGTAGAGTATTGGAGGGAAAGAGAGCTGGGTGGGTGGGAAGCGGTGCTTTTCTTTTAGCCTTTCTGGATGGAGCACACTCACTATAGGATTCTCACTTAATGAGTGAAATCTTAAGACACATTTTTTCTTTTATCATTTATGTATTTTTTTGAGTTTTTGCCTTCCTTAAAAAAGTACTGTAATTTCCCTCAGTTTGTAATTTGCCTCTCTAATCCAGATTTCTTCTTATTTTAAAACATTTTTAGACATGTTTGATGAGGTAATGCCTCTTCAAAAAAAGAGGAGGCCAAAAAGTTTGCCATATTGCCATTTTCAGGAGCCCAGACATAATCCATGTACATAGGTAACTGGGGGGAAAAATTAGATAGCCAATCAACCTGTGGGGAAAAAGTTCAAATTCATTCTTATTCAAAGAAATGCAATTTAAAACGATGATATGACATGTCTATCTATAAAACTAGCAAACCTAAACAAAATTATAATAGTTAGCATTGATTGGGGTGGAGGGTAGTAGAGAAATGAGCACGCAGATATACCTGGGAGCACACAGAGCATGGACCTGGAGGGCAGTTTGACAGCAAATATCAACACACACTGGCTGTTTACATATTCCCTGCCACCATTACACTTGGAGGAATTCATACTAAGGAAATAATCATGGTTATGAATAGAATTAACAACAAAGATGTTCATTTGAATGATATATACAACAATAAAACAATTGGATATCACCTAACTGCCCAACCATAAAGGATTATTAAATAAAAGAGAATGTTTCTTAGCCACAAAATACAATTTATAAACTATTTAATGACATAGAAATATATTATATATAACATATGTATAAAGATATTATTATCTTCCATATAACAAAAATTATATAATATAGAGATTCATTTTTAATCATATTAACAATGATTCATTGTTAATCATATTAACAATGATTAACTGTGGATAGTGGATTACAGATGGCTTTAATTGTGTGTTGTTTCCTAAAATTTTCTATAACAAACATATAATAATTTTGTTTCCTAAAAAAAACTTAATTTATTCTATAAAAGTTGATTGAGCACACACTTTGTTCCAGACACTACTATGCCAAAGAGAAATTACTTCAGTCAAGCACACAGACTCTTGGGAGGTGCTGATGGAAAGGGAAGAATCTACATAATCCCACCATAACATTGGGAGCCCTGAATAAGACAACTGGTTGGCCTAATGGAGTCCCAGTGAAATATACAGAAAAACAGATCATCTCCTCCTTGCAGAAAGTTGGAGCCTCTGCCCAAGTCCAGGCAAAGGCTTAGCTGGCAGCCTGGGTGCTGTTGAGTGGCAGCAGCTATCTATCTGCTTCCAGGGGAGGCGTCAGAGCACAGCAGGCTGGTCCTGTGCCCATTGGCCTTCCAGTAGGCCTACTGAGGCTACCTACCTGGCCTGGTGAGAGAAGCCCCCGATGCTATTTGCAATGCCTGTGTTCCCTTCCTCAAACTGCTGACCTCTAATTTCCAGATACCCTCCCATGCCAGAAGGCATACTTCAGGTGATTACTTTAGGGAAAAGCAGGTCCTATCCTAAATCACAGGCCTGTCAGCATCTTACCCTGGGGAACAGTATTGGAAGGTGCTATTGTATCCCTTTAATTTGACTTAATTACAAATCATTAAATAAAGCAAACTCACCTTTCTGAACTGGCAGATGGCCTTGTATTACTAGAGATAGTGGCTGTCGAGGCAAGCAAGGAATGGGGTGGTCTACATCTCAGAAGAATGACTTGATTATGGGTCTGCCTTCTCTCTATAGCACACTATTAATTTCTCATCCTCTTTTTTCTTACATTGATCTCTTTATATTTTCTCCTCTTTTTAGCCTACCAACAATTTTCTTTTTTTCTTCACTTTTATCCTTTTTCTTTTTCATCAGAAAGTGTATTGCTGTTCTACAGAAGTCTGGATGTCTGTGGCTATTCTGTATTGTGTCCAGTACTGAGACTCAGATAGACTTAATGCTGTCCAGGTCAGTAATACCATCACAGAAACTGACCACAGAAAACCACAAATTCAATAAAAATAACCTACCTAGAGAATGTTATTTCCTTTGGAATAAGTAGTAAGACTCATCTACTTTCCCAAAGAATTTAACATAATTTCAATGCTACATTTCACTTTATTTCATGCCTCCTAGGTAAATGTAGTAGTCTGCAAAGGCTGGTTCTCAGTATTGTGTACACACACACACACACACACACACACACACCTGCCTTCTGCCATTCTAAATGCCTTGGATACCATATCCATATACACCCTTGTAACAGGAAAATGGACCTCTATTTTTAGTCCTAAAATATGTTGTGAAAATATCTTATAAAATATCAAGATAAAAAAGATATATTATGTCTCTATTATTTTTTTTACAGCTTAGCATCTCATTTTCCACATTTATACAATATCAAAGAAATGTTGTCACAAAGAAAGACCATCCTATCATTTCCCGATGCCTGAAAACTAACCAATATCTGATTCTTCTACCTCCATGCTTTTACTGGCCAGGAACTGGAGAGATCTGACATTGATGGTTTCTCTCCAGGAGCCATAATGAGTGGACTATCTTTTGATTTTTCAAAATTGATAAAATTGACCCCAAACAAGTTGGTCTGTGTTACTCATGTCAGGGACCTTAAATCTATATGTCATCTTACTAGCAGAAACACAAAATAACTCTAGCTGGTCTTTCTCTTTTGTACTCTAGGAATTTGTAGCAAAGGCATGAAGTGAGAATAGAAGTGGACTGGCTACTAGTTAGAGCTACACATTTGAGAATCATGTGTGCTTATTTATAAAGTACAACTTGCAATAAGAACATTTGTATGAGAGTAATGAATTCCCTCTGTTTAATAAAAATTAGTTTGCTTCTTTTATTCTTTAACCAAATTTAAGTTGAAAAATACAGCCACGCTTTCTATGAGATAACTGAATCTAATCTGTAACAACCATCTATGAACATTGACAGCTGACAGAGATGCTTTACAGATACAGAGACCTACTTACAGGAAGAATTTGGATTCACTAATGGGGAGCTAAGAGAGAGGAAGAGAATAAAGCTAAAATGCCTATGAATTTGCATGCATTAATTCATATATGTATACACAGAGACATTATAAATAAGGTTAACTTATAGGAAGTACACAGATGAACAATATAGCGTGTCTGCCCTCCGGAATTCTAGATCCTAGTTGTAAGGCACATATACAAATATTCATAATACAAGTGTGAAAGTAGTAAATACCATTAAAAATTATATTTATTTTCAATATGAAGGGTAGTCAGAGAAGAATATGGTCACTCTCAGTAGGGAGTGAAGTTGAGAATCAGAGACATGTGAATGGGGATAGAAACATTTAGACCGATCCTTGAAGAATGTGTAGAACTTGAGAGTTGGTGAAGAGACATTCCTGGAGGAGAATCTGTAAGCAAGGACACAAATGCAATAAAATAGAACTAATAAAGGAGAATTTGTTATCAGACTTGTTAGGAGTAAGATAGGGATGTTACATCCTTAATGTGGACTTTTGGAGATAATATATTATCCACTAACACAAATAGGAATTTCTGACTAATCAAATTACATTTTTGTGACTTTGGGATTAAGTTCTTGTCTTCCTGGTAATTGGTATGTAGGGTGAGTGTAGTGAGTGGAAGCTGAGCTTTCATAATCAGGACTTCCACCCATCTCTAGGATCCAGAAAACATGTCTCCAGGACTCTATATTTGTTTCTGTGTGGAAGGCTTCTTATTCATAGGAGAAGGCCATCAAGTGAAAGACAGTAACACTGTCTCCAAACAGCTTTTCATAGGCTCTTACTTATTATTTAATTTGGCTGCAGTGTGTGGAATTAGGCTAATGGCTGTTAAGTGGCTAAGGAACAAACATGGTCCATCTGCTGAGAAGGCTCTAGGCAATTGTCAATTTCAAAGGCTAAGGAAAAAAGAAGAGGGAGATATACTGTTACACTAAGAGCCTCATCAGATACCTTTTTATTCAACCTCTGATCTTATCTTTTTCAATGCTAGTAATTTTCCTGGTACCATATTAAGAACTCAAAGTCAGAGCCTCGCTGTTGGGCCATTACCAAAGTAAAAAATAGGCTATCCTTACATAATCTACAGGATATTGTGATAGAAAGAAGTCTCACAGCAGCAAAATGATTCAGTCCATTAAAAAAAAAAATATGGAACAGTAGCAATGTTCAGAGTACTGTGAAAAATTCAAGACAGGATTCCTGACTTCAAGGTGTTTCTCATCTTAGATGAATAAAAGGGAATTATAACATGTGTATGAAGAGTTCTAACACATGGCCAGTTTTGCCACAACCTCCAAGAGAATGGTAAAGAGGAAAGACCATGTCTGGGAAGATAAAAAAAGAGTTAGCAGACGGAAACTTTTTTGAGGTAGGTTTTGAAGAGAAATAATAGCTTACATTAATAGACTACTTACTCTGCGATGAACCATCTATGCACACTATCTAATTTACTCTCACAATATCCTGATAAAGTAGGGACATTATTTACCCCACCCAACAGATTATTAAACAGGAGCTCAGAGAAGTGCTACCCATTGGCTATGCAGATTCAGGGTGTGACCAGATTCTGTTTTCTTTTTTTTTTCTTTTTTTTTTTTAAAGCTCAGTTAGCACCTAAATATTTAAAGAAAGAGATGTGCTGAATGGGGAGTGAGAGGGCTCTTCTGACAGAGGGTATTGTGTGAATAAAGTGAAGAATAGAAAATATAGGTTTCATCTGGTAAATGTGAGTTGTTTGGCTTGGCTAAAACAAGAGTACAGAGACTGAGCAGGAAAGACAAAAAGAAAAGGTAAAGCGAATGTGTTGAATGCCCAGAAAAACAAGTGGGGCAATTAAGATGTCGGGTAGAAGGCAAAGATTTGTGTGCAATGGAGAAAGAGAGTCATACATTATCATCCTTCTTCTGGAATCTCTCACATAGACATTACATGGCAGGGTAAAAAATCTAGAGGAAAAAAGACCAAATAGGAGGCCACTAGAGCAGCCTAGGAAAACAGCACTGAAAGCAGGTTGGGAAAGGGGCAGGCATCCCATTCCACCTGTAGGATGCAGAGTAGACAGGAAGGTGAAACGAAGTCAATCCATCAATCAGTACTCACCAAATATTCCCTGACTATGGCCAAGCACTACACCTGGTAGTCAAGAAAGGTAAACAAAACCAACAGGGCATCATCCCTCATGTAGTCCACTTTCTAATGAATAAAACAGTATAAAATAATTATAAATAGTACATAATAGTAAGAGTGCAAAGTTCTGGATGAGAGAAACATGGGTAACTATAAAAGTCTCAACAGGATGGAAGAATGGGCATATGTGGCACCAGAAAGAACAAGAAGTGTTCCTTCTGAAATGACCTTCAAGGTCAGTTGTGCTAGTCTGGATCTTTAATTAAAACCAAGCTTATAAGTGGCTTGAACCTAAAACAGGACATTTTTCATGATTCAAAAGAGTAGACCTCAGACCATGAGAATATAAGTCACTGTTCAGGGTCTAGGACTAATATTCAAGGTGGACCAGGCTCAAGACCTAAAATTCTCAAGGGTACCAAAGCTGATCAGTTCTTAAGTCATGCTCAGAGTTTCATTTTGTGTAAGCCTAAAATTTGCACTGAGATTGCTTTCCATCTTAGTAAATGATTAAAGACAAAGGCACTGGGATCTGAGTCTAGGACAGTATACTCTCTAGACTCTGAGATACAGAAGTGAACAAAACAAATATACTGCCCTCATCCTTAGTAGTGGATGATGGGCAATAGACAGGCAAATGATAAATATACAAAAATAAATTAGCATTCCAGTATTCACTGTAACACTCTTCACAATAACTAAGAGATAAAAACCACCTAAATGTCCACTGATGAATGAATGATTTTTTTAAAAATGTGGAATATATATACATACAGTCAAATATTATTCTACCTTAAAAAGGAAGAAAATCTTGAAATATGCAACAACATGGATGGACCTAGAAAACATTACGCTAAGTAAAGTAAGTCAGTTACAGAAGGGAAAACTCTGCATGATTCCACTTATACAAGATATCCAAAATAGATATCCCATAGGATCAGAGAGTAGAATGTTGGATACCAGAGTCTGGGGGGAAGAGGAAATAGGGTGTTGCTAATCAACTGACATAAAATATCAATCATGCAAGATGAATAAGTTTCAGAGATCTTCTGTACAGTAGCCCTACAATTAGCAGTACTGTATCACAGACTTAAAATTTTGTAAAGAGGGTAGATGCCATGTTAAATGTTCTTACAACAACAAAATAAAATGTAAAGAAAAAGAAAATATGTGGATATGTCTGTTGTTACTAAGTGCAAAGAAATGGCCTAGAATTGGGATGGTAGTGCTATGTTATACTGGTGGTCTGCAAAGTCCTCCCTGATACATTGCTCTTTTGAAAGAAGAAGTCATTGAGGAATCCTAAAGGGAGATCTTTCCAGGTAGAGGGAACAACAACTACAAAGGCCCTGAAGCAGAACAGTAAAAAGCATAGTCTTTGTTCAAGCAGTCATTCTAGACACAAAGCGAGTGACCATTCTGTGTTACAACTCCTCTTCTGTGCACAGCAATCCATCATACAAAAACATCATTGTTTTGGTAAATGAACATGGCTACATTTTGTTAATTCCCCAAAAGTATATCTTTGGATATAATAACCATTGGGTTTAATTTTTATTATAACATCTTGCTCAGTGTAGCACCTATAGCTTTATGGCCAAAGACATAATCACATTTATCATCATATTACTTAATAATAACAAGGTATTAACAATAATGGTAATAAAAATAACAAATCGTATTAATAGAAGCTAACATTTATTGGGTGCTTACTTCATATCAGGCTCTGTGTCAAATACTTTCAATGAATTATTTCATTTCAACCTACTACTAACCTAAGAAGGAAAAACAGAGGCTTAAAAAAGTAAATTAAACCATTCACAAAACCAGTAGGTGAATATGGCCTTTACTCACATCAGATCTGACTGACGCCAAAGTCAATGTTACTAATTGCTGTAGTAACTACTCCCTATATAGGTAAATAAATGAATGGTAGCAGTGTGTGAAGAAACAAGGCCCCAGAGTGTTAAAGCACTAAAACAAAATCAGAATCAAGATAGAACTCAGGGCCTCTGTGTCTCACAGATGTTATGATCATTCTAAATGTATAGTGCGTACTTGTATGGTCCCTGCTCCTTTCTTCCTCTATCAACCACTTTTTGAGTGCCAATGCCTTCCAGGAGCTCTATTGGGTGCTGGGATTCAGTGAAGACAGACGGACACAGTCTGAGGAGATCGTGTGTTAAGAGGAGTGCAAAACATACTGACCACGAGGGTAGATACTGGCTCCACAGGCAAAGAGAGTCCCTCATGGAATCCCATACTGAATGCATGAGGTGTAGATGCACAATAAAATAAGGTATGAAGATAAAGCCAGTTCCTCACTGTCCAGTAGGGGAGAAAATTATGTAGGAGAGCATTGTACAAAAAAGCAACCACCCACAATCAAAGAAAGAAGCCCTTCTCTAGCCAGCTGCACATGAAGTCGAGGCACAAGGGAAGCCACACACCAGAGCACAGTCTTTGAGCTACGATGGCTTCTCAACGAAAGGGCTCTATAACTACAAAAGTCAAAGCCCTTTGGGACTTATGAGGTGAACATCCACTGTCTCAGGATGGAGGGAAGCAAGGCTCTCAGAGGCCAGGATGGACAAGAGGATCATCTGGACCACAGGGAGGCACTAGCACAATGGACCCTCACTTCCTGTTCTCCTGTCTTGTCCCCTTGGTGACAATTAGGAAAAGTCTGAAAAGGATACTTAATGTGGGGAACTATCACTGACAAGTACTGAAAGAGTTTACAAAACTATAATACTTAAAAACAGTACAGAACTGGCTCAGTAATAGAATGACAAATCAATGAAATAAAAGAGTCTAGAATTTGTTCCAGATACATATAGCCGTTTTTATATAATAAAGATGGCATTTCCAATCAATGGGAGTAAGTAGATTACTTAATACATGATGTTGGGACTATTGGGCTATTTATACAGAAAAAAAAATGCTGCATCTCCTTCATGATATAAAATACATTTCAGATGGAACAGCAATTTAAACATAAAATTAAATGATATAAACCATTAGGAACTAATTCATAACATTCAAAATCTTGAATTGGAGAAAGGAAAGAGCTCAGATGTTATAAAGGCAAAGTTATTTGACTACATAAAAATGAAACATTTTATGTAGAAAAACATATTTAATAAACAAAATAAAATTTCAAACAACAAACTGGAAAGTAGTTTATAACATGCAGGACAATGATCAAATTACCTTAATATAGCAGGTACTCTTGCAAATCTATAAGAAAAAGATTTTTAAAAAAAGGGAAAAAGAAAAACAGGCAAATAATATAAAAAAGGAATATGAAGAATATGAAATTAAAAATCTTTAGTAAATACATTAAAATATACTCAACTTCATAATTAAAAAATATATAAATTAAACATTTCTCACCTACCCATCTGGCAAATGTGAAACATATGAAAACATCCATGACTGGCCAACTTTTCTGGAAATTTCTATACACAGGTGGTGGGATGGCACATTATAGTAACCTTTTTATTAGGCAATTTTACAAAATGTTTCAAACTTTTAAATAAATATACCATTAGTCCTAGCAATTCCATATCTAAGAGTTTTCCTTATAGAGATATTTACGTGTATACACCAAGATGTTCATAATGGCCTATGTTCATAATAACTTGCAAATGAATTTATAAGAAACTAGTGAAATATATTATGCCATTTTAGAAAATAGGATATTCATCTAGGTAAAAGAAGCAAGATCAATTTATCCAAACTGACAAGGATGTATATTGCCAATATACTGTATTTAAATAAAAGAAACCACAGATCATCATATTTAACACCCTTCATTTGTATACAATTCATATTATACACACTGTATTTGGGTAGAAATGAATGCAAAACCCATGCAAAGTCATTGACCTCTCTGAAGAAGGAGGAGAAATACCTCTCAAAATAAACTTATCCATTCTATTTTTAAAATACTGAACTATTTAGGTTTTTACAATGAGCATGGGTCCTTTTCTTCCTTTTTCTTTTTCTTTTTTTTAAACAACAGTAATAAACTTTGTCTTTTTATTTTAAAGAACAGTAAAGATCAGGAAATATACCTCAGGCAATTTATTTTACCTAGGTGTTTTCTCCTATCTAGAATAAGGTCATTGGTACAATTTCTAATGTCTTTCCCGATGAATGTTTGGAAAGAAGATGTTCTTTTACAAAGCACAGATGGCTGCCCAGCCCAAACGTGCTAAGGGTGGAAAGCAGTGAAGCATGCCTCATTTTTCCCCATTTCCTGAGTTTCTCACACTGCCTGCAAGCCCCAGCTTCCCAGGCCTGTACATAATGTCTATCTCCCTGATTTATTTTCCCCTTTACCTTAATTCCCTGGACTGCTTTCTCATTCTCCTTCTGGCCAGAATCTAGCTATAAACTTCTGGGTTCTATCAGTCTTCCTTTTAAGCAACCATCCCCAGTTCATTAGCTGTATACAAAGTACAGATATATTCAATCAATCATCCCACGCCGTGCTTGTGACTGTGCATGGAATAGAAGTTTCTGCTTGCACCCGGAGACACTTAATAGGCAAGATTGCTTATCACTTGTAGGAAGCAATCTGCCTGACGCCGACTATTCATTTTAATACTCCTGTCTCCCAGAGATTTCACGACCAACACATCATAGTGAGCAATTATATTTATCCTTCCATGTGGGATTTTGGAGGGCATCAGGAAGGGTGCAGGAGGTCACTGCACAATTCAGAGACTACCCCACAGGGACAATTAACCAAGTAATGTATCCAATTCGCCCTTTCTTTTTGACAAACAGTTGCTGGCTTCCTGATGATTAACTTTGGAATTGATTTCTCAAATAATTTTGGAATAACTGAATATTTAGGTTAAAAACCTGAAGACCTGGTTTACTCTTAACATTTCACCCCTTACTATTTTCACACAGGAGTATCTGCTGACATGTTTTTAGCGGCTCATCCCAGATTCCCTCACTTCAGTCTTTAACCTCCTGTGGACCAGAAAGGAGGACATAAAGATAACCCACAGAGTCAGGGAGCTGCCCCAACCACACCCAGTGAGGTAAAGGTGTTCTAGGTGAACTCGAGGCTGAATCTGCTCACCTATGAAAGGATATTCAGGCATCTCACTTCCCCTCTGCTTCAGATTAAATACCTGAATGCATCACTAGGTGTTACAGCAGACCTCTGGCTGCATATGCACGTGTGTGCACATGTGTGATGGGAGATGCTATGGACATGAAGAAAGTTGAGACTTTGTCTTACGCAAATATTTAAAAATTGAACTTGATTTATACTACTTTGTGAATCTCCCTCTAAGGAAAATGCTATAAACCTGTAAAGTGCTACTGCTGTTTTCCTCAGTGTTTGGTTGGTGAAAGGGAAAAACAAAACAAAAACAAAAACAATGAAATCCAACACCACACCAATGGGACTGTGTTTAGTTCAAAACTCCAGGCATGAAGCCCAAGTAGATTCAGGCTAGGCTTTATCCTCACACAACAGGGAAGATGATAAAAAGCATTTACTTAGTCTTGCATCATGAGAGCCAAATGACTCCAAACTGAACTAATCCTGTTCTATTCCAGGAGCAGTGTTTTGATTCTACACACTACATATGTCAAAATGGTGATGGTGTGCCATGATACATTTCCAGGACACCCCTTTGAGTGTGATCAGGCTTACACTCCAACACATAAATGCTCCATAGACGTTTGTTTAAATAATTCATGAAATGACAAATACCTACCCCTGAAGCAGTACCCAACTCTTAAACACTATAAGCATGTTCATCCTCATTTTAAACAGGAGATGAAGTGCATGCTGCAATTCAGAGAGAGGGGAGGCCAATCCTCTGGGACTTATTTCAAATTAGCGAGGAGTGAGCTACTGGATATCAGAACAGCCAGTGGAATTTTATTTCAAGGGCAAAATGCTGGGATTACACGCTGATATCATCGTTCCTTGCATGGAAACAAAGCTGGGACTAGGATATAGCTAGCTGTTCAAATTGCTGCATGTGTTCCCTATGTCTTGTGTGTGGATCAAAGAACTGCCTCACCTCCCTCCCGCAACACAGGGCCTCCCAAACACAGTTAAGAACTCTCCTCTAAACAGCGCTCCTGCCTCTCATGCCTAATGCACTGTGAATAGGATTAATAAAGCACAGCACAGAACTTAACTACTGCAAGTAAGTGGTGATTTTTTTTTTTAACAAATGAAGAATTTTACTCTGTGCCTAGTAATTCTGGTTATATAGCACTTCACATTTTTCAAGCAATTGTCTTCACTCCAGCCAGTGGTATTCATCTGCTACCAAAAGCATATCAGTGTCACATGTGACATTTTAAAATTACCTGACCTATTCTAAGCTCTCACAAAAGAGAGAGAGAGAGAGAGAGAGAGAGAGAGAGAGAGAGAGAAATAGAAATTATTTCAGAAAAGTTTATGAGCAGGAAGAGCACACTTTTCACATATAAATAATGCCCAAATATGGCTTTTATAAAGTTCCTTCAAGAAAGAATCCTCTTTAAGGAATGTCAGTCTAAAAGGTAATTTTTTTCTTCCTTTTAGAAAAATGTGAGTCAGAATTAGAATGTCTACCAGGCTGTAAAGAGAGAAGCTCTGGGCCATCACCATGGATGTATGAGGGAATAATCACATTCTGATGCTGAGCTTTTGATTATCTGCATTTTGAAGTTTATTTTTAGCTTAGTTGTGATCTAATTTGGCAAGACATTTCTAATGACAGAACTGGTACTTCTAGATAAAGAAAAAACAAGAAAGCTCCATTTCTAAAATCCTTACTTGTGTGTGAAGTGGTCCATCCTGATGGACAAAAATTAAAGTAGGTGCTCAGAAGGCAAAGGGAAAAAAGAGAGAAAATTTTATCGGGCAGACTCCCTTAGTGGTCTCTTTCACTCTGGCTAGAGGGTCTATCCATTTATGACCCTCCTCCCTCTCTTTTCTATTCTTTATATCTCTGAGTATGTTTTACAGTAACACAGAGACTTTCCAAGTGTGGTTCCTGGACCAGCAGCATAGGTAATATCTGGAAATCTGTTGGAAATGCCAATTCTCAGCCCTACCCAGACCTAATGAGTCAGAAACTTTGAGGACAGAGTCAGCAAGGAGAACAAATTAAAGCAGTGATTCTCAAACTGCAACATGCACCAGAAGCACCTGAGGATTTGTTAAAACACAGATTACCTGCCTCATCCCTAAAGTGCTGCTAGTCTCTCGCCACTTCTCCTTCTTTGTGTCACTAGCCCAGAGTTGACATCTTGGATGTGGCTTTTGGTTAGTCTGAGCCTAGGTCATATGGCCACACCCTAGCTGCCAGGGAATGAGCAAGGCGAGAATAAAGACAGTTTCCATAAGGGAGATGGGCTTTCGGCCTCTCCATGGCACACTCAACAACCTCTTCTAATAGAAGAGTCTGAAAGCTGGGTAACAAAAATGATAAACACCAACAAAAATGATAAACACCATCGGATGGGATGGTAGAAGGGAAGAATGAGAAGACATGAGGATGCAGTGGCAGCAGACTGTTGTCTGAATGCCTCTTCACCTAACAACTACTCTCCTGATTGTGCTACCAGTGATTCTAAAGTGAATGCCTAGTTCTTGTGCATCTCTCTGCCTGGAATGCCTTGCAACATTCTCACATGACTAAACTCTAGTCAGTTTCCAAGAGTGATGCAAATGCAGTTTCCTCTGCATTGCCTTCCTGGATTCCTGTACTCTCATCCTTTCTCTTAATAGAAATAACTGTTCCTTATGCAGAGATAATGTATGTATACACCAAATCATGATCATTTTCCTCATAGGCCCAGAGCAGGGTGCATTTCCTGTCTGCCCTGCCTGCATCTAGTTGGGAATATGTGACAGGTAGGCTCCATTTCCAGGCCTGGCCCCAAAAGGTATTGCATGATTCTCTGTTCTGTCCACCTGCAAGGAAGCAAATTCCAAAATATATGAGCCACACAATGGAAAGAGCCCAGGTCCTTAAATCACCATCTGGACGAGGTCAACTAGGAGAGCCATGTCATCTACAATGGACATTGAATTAGTAAGAAATTAACTTGTCTCATGTGAGCTCGCTAGAATTTGTAAGTTGTTTATTACAGCCTCTAGTAATAATTTTCCTACTAATCCACTCTCCTTTCTGTCTTTGCAGAATAATTTGCACCTGCCTCTTCTACACTACTTCCCATTTACATTGCAGTTAGTTGTTTAACTGTCCATTTTCTCATTAGATTATCACTTTCTTTACTTTATGCTTTTTAAAAAGTCTCCAGCACCTAATAAAACCATGGCATAAAAATAGATAATTGATAAATGTCTGCAGAAGGGAGAGGAAAAAAATAAGCAAGTAGAAGAAGAAAAGAACAGTTATATAATATGGGATGATGCTCAATAAGCATGCTCTTTAATGTGGATTATTACATAGCCAACACCTGCCCATTTAAATAGGTCTACACTTCATCTAGATTGAAGGGCAATGAAGTCAAGTGGAACACAGGAATTGGGTTGAGAGCTCAAATCCATTATTTAGTAACTTTTTTAAGTTTTATTTCAATCACTCCAAGTAAATAATACCTGTTCCCCAATAATAACAATTAAAACCTGCATTTATTGAGCTGTGATAGGTGCTTTGTGAGCATTATCCCAATCCTCCTGACACCTTGCAGTCAGGTGGTAGGAGTAAAATAAATGTCTATCATTCATTTAGCCTTCATTCATTCCAATATTATTAGCCAGGAACCGTGCCAGGATCTGGAGATACAGAGATCAAAGAGACACTCTCTGCTGCTCAGATACTTATAGTCTCAAGGGAAGAAATAAGTAAGAGAATATGAGAATATATGCTATAACCTTTAAAGAACTACACAGATGTATTAGCCCATGTTCAATCTGGGGACCCAAAATGGCTTAGTGAAGAAGAATAAGGACATAAAAGTCAGAAAGGCTTGGGTTAAAATGCCCTGGCTACCCCTTAGCCTTGACCTTCACAATCATGAGGTCACATATCTCAGGATGTCTCCACAGCACCTGTCCCTTGAGAGTGCCCCAACCATTGTTAGCAGCACATCTTCTTCCCCAGGTAGAAGAGGGGCTGAATTATGGGGAGGAAGATGACCAGGACCTGTGGCAGCATGAAGGTTCAGAGGTACAGTGTGGGCCCCAAGCCTCTGCATTGAGCCTTCTACTGTGTACCTCATCTCCTTTAATCCTCATTTACAGAAATGATCAAACAAAAGTTAAGTGGTTCATTAATTTGTGCAAGGTCACACCCAGCTATGGCATGGAAGCGACAGGATTTGGATTCTTATCCCAAAGAGTTCTTTTGCTTGTGATAGTCTGCCTCTCCCAAAGGGGCTGGGGACTGAGGCTGGGGCTAGAAAAAAGTGAAGAGTGGTTGGGGTGCACCTTCAGTTCCAGGTTAATGAGTTTCTACTCTGCTCAACAGAACAAAAATGGAAACATGCCAATTAGTGAGTGGTATTGAGACAGATTGATGAATTAATGCCCTTTTTAAAAATTATGTAAATAGAAATATGATGTGTGAGAAATTGTAAACTGTATCTCTCAACTTTTATCCTCTACAGTCATCTCCTTTTCCCTGTAGTGTCCTTCCATACAACCTTTCACATTGTCACATGAACTTACCCCCTTTGGTCAATATGATCAATTAAGAGACTTTTAATGTATTTGTTGGTATGGGTTCACTTTGATAAAATATTTTGGTAATTTGGATCCATATCCAGAAATGTTTTTTTTTTGAATCACTGATTGTATCAACTCATAAACTGATTATGTCTTCAAACTAAGGTTGATCAATTTATTTAAACAATTTTCATGTTTCAAGGATGTAGCAACATTAAGGTAACATGCAAGATTCAGTAATGAATCCCTAATCTCTATACTTAACATTTGTTAGGTATAAAGAGTGACAGAGCCTCTGTCTGGTGTCAGACACTCAAAAATTCCACTAAACTTACCCAGAATCAGAAAGAAGACACTGACCCTGTAAAACACCAAGAGTTATCTAAAGAGAAAAGAAGAAACATTCCTGAAAGCTCTGAGACAATTGTTTGCAACAAAAGTGTCTGTAACTTCAGCTGAAATAACTTTGTCTATATGGCTCCCCAATAAGGGAATAGCAGGCAATTATATGCACAGTGTGCATGGAAATTTGCTTGTGTGTATACTTGGTACCATTTCTCAAACAGTTAGAGCAACCAAGTAAATATAGACCACCCTCAGTAAACTTTAAATATTTATCCAGTAAATTAAATCAATTAATGTCTTTACTTGTTTAATTTACAACAAGCACTCCCCACTCTCCTTCCTTAACAATCAGATGCCTGAGAACATTTGACAATATTTTGTTACATTCCATTATATTATAGGAAGGCGAAACTGTACAGGAGTTCCATGTGACGCTTTTCATTAGGTCAAGAGTGAAAATAAGAAACCGTCACTGAGCAGTGTCTGGTAAATCTCTCAGATTGGAGACTGGATATAAAGAAAAAACAAATCTCTTCAGAATTGCCCATCCTAAATGGAGAGCATGTGCAATGAAGCTAAAAATCATGAAGAAGGTTCTCCGAAGTGAGACGTTCTACACACAATTTAAAGCATATTTCTTCTGGTTCTGCTTATGTGTACAAGGAAAAAAAAAGTACTTTGACAAGAGAGATGATGCAGGTAAGTCTTAAGGGTAATGAAGTAGCTCATATTAGGTCTCTTCAAATCAATCCTGACATTGTTTCATACATCTACTGTCAGTGAATCACATTCCCCCCACTAAAAGCTGGCATCCATCCCTAGTACTCACCTAATGTCCTCTTATGTCCACAAAATGTCATTATCATCCATTCAAGGGAATAATAGAGAAATCTTGAAAATTCACTTCTTCATATATTAAATTCCTTATATTTTCAACTGCCCTACTAGACAATTCATAAAATTATGTAATAAAATTGGGCCAGTTGTGTAATTTACAAGAATTGGCACATGTTAAGAGAAGAAACACTTGAGCAGCAAGCAACAGAAGTACTGTTACACCAAGGGTGAGCCCTTCCTTCTGGCAAAGGTCAGCTCTCTACTTATGCTCTGCCTCTCACCCCTGTTCTCTTGCATCATTTGCATGCAATCAGACTCTAGTTGGCATGTGTCTGAACACACACACAAACACACAATCAATTTGACTTGATTTACAGCTCCAGTTACCACCATCCTTTTTTGCTCCCTTCCTGTTTCTCTTCTGAATCCCTATTGCCAAGATCACCAAGAATTTATCTTATCCAATCCTATGAATATTTCCCTTTTCTCATGTTCCAAAGCTCCCAGTTGTAGCAACATTTCACAAGTCAGTTACTCCCTCTTTGGAACAAGTTCTTCTCTCATATTGTTTGATATCACTCTCTCCTAGTTTTCTCCCTACATGATTGGCTGCTGAATCTTTGTATGCTTTGTTGGATCCTCCTCTCTCCTCTCTCCAAACTTTAAATGTTTCAGAGCCTAGAGACTCCAATCCTTAATCTTGCACTCTAGCTACACCCTCTCCATATTTCAGTGATTTCATCCAATTTCAAGATTTTAACAATAAATATAACCTGAGCTCTCCCAATTTGATATCCCCAACTCTCTCATTTTTCTCCTGAGCATCTCAATCATAAATTCACTTTTAAACTTTTCTTGATTTTAAGTCTTAAACTTACTATACTTAAGATGGTCTTCTTACATCCTAATTCCAACCTCCTGGCCCTCCCCACCTACTTCTCTAGTCTTTTCCATGTTGGCAAAAATAATCATAATTAATTAAGAGCTTGAGTCAATTTCCTAGAAGTAATTTTTAATTCCTTCCATTCTTTCATTACAAATCCCAGCATCATATCCAATAGTCTCCTACGAAATATATATTTCCATATCTACATCTCTGTATATTCAGCATCACGTTCTTCATCCAAGCTACCACACTGACCACGGGGATTTCCAAAATAGTCTCTTATCCTTGTCACCCACACCACTTTGCATTATACATAGAGCAGTTAGGGCGTTTTAGAAGTATATACACAATCAAGCTATTCTTTTACTTTAAACCTCTAATCCTTCTTATTGCACCCAGAGAAGTGCAAAGGCTTCACCCTGGAGAGCAAGGCAGGATAGAGCAGATTACTGCCTATCTACCTGACCTCTTTTATTGCATTCTCACTCTTGTCACTATGCTTGGCCACAATGACTTCTTTTGTCTTTCTAAAACATGCCAAAATGGTTGCTGCCACCCACACAAGCTTCGTACTTGTTCTCTCTCATTAGAATTCTGCACTTCATTCCAGGCTATTTGCCTGCTGGCTCCTTCCCATCCCTTAAGGCTCAGTTCGACTATGCCTACCTTCAGAGTCCATTCTTGACCAGCCCGCTCCAGTTATTTCCCATCACATCACCTGCTCTTTTGCCTTGTCAAAAAATATCCTTGTTTAATTGTGTTTACCATCTTCTCTTCTCACTAAAATGTGAGCTTCCGTGAAGGCAACAACTTTATTTTGGTTACCTGTGTATCCCAACCACCTAATAACGCACATAGTAATCACTCAATGCATGTTAGATAAATGAATAAACGAGTAAACAAATAATGTATGCTAGCTAAATGGATAGCAAGAATGCCTCTTATTGTCTAGACATAACAAGTGACTTTTTTTGAGGTTTGGCTCAGAAATCTTAAATAAAAAGCTGTCCAGTACAGAGGATAGGCTTTGTACAAACTAAACTTTTTTCTGCCCTTCTGACATTTTGCTGAACATTCTTTAGAAAAATAACTTTAATCCATACCTTATTTCCTTTATTATAACTCTAACAAAGGGTCTATCTCTCTAAATGGAATACTGGATATAAAGAGATTATGATTTGTTTCTATAGTTAGATACATAATGAGATTATCATGGTATTAAGTGCAAAGTACCCCTTTGCCTAGATATGTCTATAACTAGAGAAATGGGAATAGACATGATTCTAGAAATCACTTTCAAATGTATAATTTTACACCAACTGTGAATGACTTTGCTATTTCATCCACCTCTGCCCAAGAAATTATCCAAAAGATCTCAATCACTTTTGTAGTGATGAGAAAGCACCAGTGCATCTCATACACTCTTCCTGCAACATGTATCCACTTAATACCAATCCCTGTCAGCAGTCCATGCATTATACAGAGAGCTCCATCCACACAGATCCTGTGTATCCTCACATTTTATCTCCTTGACATATCTGTCTAATAGAACAAGAAATAATACACAGAATATTAAAAATCATTAATAGCCAGAATAAATTATTAATTCAATTAAAGTATGAGTCCAATAACAATTCTTTTTCACTGCATTTATTAAGAGGAATAATTAATTGCTAAGAGGGCATTAAACACACACACACACACACACACACACACACACACACACACACACACACACACAAACTGCTGACTCTCCTCCTGAGTGAAAATGCAGAACTTCTGTTTCTGCAGGAATAATAGTGGAGATGTGCTGAATATGGTTATAGATGGGGAGCAATATTCCCTCTTGCTTCTTTTCTTTATATTTTCACAGCTGAAATCTAAAGAGTTAAAATAGTAGGTGGGTCAGACTTTTTTCTTTGGACTTCAGATAAGAATCTTTTTTGGGACTGAATAAGAAACTTGGTTCCATTACTTACCAGTCATATTTTATTTCTGGTCATGCTATTTAACTCTTCTGGGCCTTAGTTTCTTTACCTGTAAATTGGGAATAATGATAAATCTATCTCAAAGAGTGTTATGAGACAGACAAGTACTTGGAGCACTATCTGGTATACAAGAAGTGACTGATGACTCTTGGTATTAATTCAGTGTAAGATCTACATGTTCCTCAGTTCCATTCATTGATGTAGGGTAGGGTCTTTTTCCCAGAGCAGTGGCTGATCTTGAAAACCATTTCCTTCCTCCAGTGGCTTGATAACTCAGCTTTTAACTATATCCAAGTCTTGCTAAAAAATATACCCTAGGAAAAAGTACCTTCTTTAAAGACATTCAAAACATAAGATAAATAAGAAACATAATACCAGTGATACCTCAGTGTTCTGGTATTATGCAGAAGAATGCATTGTACAATATAAATGAATATTGACACAAACTGGAGTTTAATTCTATATGTAACAAAATTATGATCTTAATTTTAACCAACTTTGATGACAACTTATTAAAAATATATGGCTCTCTTGAATGCCCTGGGAGACTGAGTATGCAGAACGTAATTTAATATATTTTAAAATGTTGATATCTCAGGTTCATCATTCTGAACATCAGTTTTTATACTGATACTCTTAGAAGTTAATGAGATATTTAAGAATATGCTTTATATATGCATATATAGCTATGATTTCTTTGTTTTCTTGCTTTTTATCACCCCTAGGTATTATAATATCTGAGCAAAATTATAATACTGGTATATTAATGCTGATTTTGCATAAGAACAAAATATCAGTATTAATGATAGTGAATGCCAGTATTTTATTAAAAAGTGTGATACATCAGTGTCTTCATCTGCACAAACTTTGGTTTTTTGGTTTTTGGTTTTTGGTTTTTTTTTTTTTTTTTTCCTATGTGAGACAGGACTTGAATCTAGGACTGAAATTCCTCTGTCATTTTGGACTGAAAATGTAAGAAGGTTAAAGAAATAGGCCCTAATTAAAATCTGTTATTCTATGAAAGATGAAAGCAGGTCCATAAAAATATATATTTGGCCCTAGGAGCAAATGGGAGGGTTAAGGAGAAAATTTAATGAGTCATGTCAGAGAACACTCTACCCCTTTTTCTCCCCTTCACTAAATCCCTTATCATATCCCCTTCTGTTTCCTTAATTATCTGTAGTTATCACAAGTGTGTATGTGTGTGTGTGTTTGCATGCACGTGCGCACACATGCGCGCGCGCGCGCACACACACACACACACACACACACACACACACAAACACTCGAACTCCAAAATAACTCCATCAGAAAGCTTTGGATATGAATTTGGACACAAACTGACTCTTGGGAAAAAAATATTTTGACTTATAAATAAAAAAATCAATCTCAATCTCATAAGTAATGTAGAGAAAGGGAGTGAAAACAAAAAATAGGCATCCTTGAATGTGTTTTAAGTAGGGGAGGTGGATAGTGGTGCTTTCTAAATCAGAACATTCATGTTTGATTCAAAGTAATAATGTGGTACATAATTCTCTGGGCAAATCTCAAGATGTAAATAATCCACTGTATAAATACCACAGTAATGGTATTCCAACAAAACCACCAGTTTCTGTCATTTTAAAATAACTCATAATACAAGTATTGCAATTACTATCACCTTATATTAATTTGGTCAGCTTAGTCTGGGTAACCATGAAACATACTTGGAAGCATCTCTCAATCTTCACTGACTCCACAGTCAAATCTACCTCCATCCCTCACCTGGAATTTGGCATAACCTCTAGAGGTATCCTAATTTTCACTTCTTGGCTTTATAAGCCATTCCCCAAATTGCCAGCCAGCACCAGCTTGTTTCAACCCAGTAACTCAAGCCATGTCATTGTTCTGGTGGCTTCCTCTCATATTATGAAATAAGACCCAAATCCATTACACCTGACTTTCAGAGCCTGGCCTATCTGACCCTTTCTGCCTCATCCTTCATCTCTCTTCTCATTGTCTACTCTACTTCAGACATAATGGTCTCTTTTCTTTTCCTCCAACACATAAAGCTGGAGTACTCTACTCCCAGATTCTTCTTTCCATTTAGAACTCAGCTCAAATGTCATTCTCCTCAGAAAGACTGTCACTAACCTACCAACCTACAGCAGCCACCCAGGGGACCTAGATAACAGCAATTCAATGAGTCATATGTTTGTATAGGTCTTTGTTCACCATCTCTACTCATAAGAATATAAGCTCCAGGAGCATATTCTGTCTCTCTCATTCAGTACAGAATCCATGGCACATCTTATGCATGTAATAAATACTTCAATGAGAGAATAAATATTTACTCTGAACCAGGTACTGCTAAATACATTACATGAATTGTTTTATTTAATCCTTAAAACATTTTCTACATGGTAGTTTCTATTAATTGCTATTCTTATTTTACCAGTGAGGGTAAATAAATTTCTGAGCTAACACTAGAGTCCACTCTCTTCATCATCTCTTTATATTCTCAACAAGTAACACTATGATCGCCTCTAGGGAATAATGTTTCTGATGGGTTGCTGTAATTATTATAAAGCCTTCTTATTCATTGGAAAAAGATCAAAGCTCGTTCCTTAGTTTTAGTATGAGCTTATTATATTATGGCTTGACTCCTTTAAAATTATTAGTTCCATACCCAGCATACATGCTAACTACAAGTGAGGAAGTATAGTGCAGTTGCCAAGAACACAGGCTCCAGAACTAGTTGTCTGGGATCAAACCCCCATTCTGCCATGCTTTAGGCATAGGGCCTTGGGCAGTTTCTTCAATGTTTCTGTACTTCAGGCCCTTACTAGGTGAGATAATACACAGAGCACTTGGAAAAATAACATGGCCAACAAAAAGGGTTCAGTAAAAATCCACTAGAATTTTTATTATTACTAAATATATTTCTGACTACTTAATTACCCAGCATACCTTTTTCTCACTGTGCTATATTCCATATGTTACATTAATCCAAATGTATTGCCCATGGGACTTTTATATTAAAACATATTCCTCCTCTCCCTCTGCTTTTGCTCAGGTATAGGTACAGAATCCTTGGGAGAGAGAGTCTCCCAGGGAAACAGGGTACACTAAAGCACTAACTTAATAAAGCTTTGTGATTAAACCTAGAAGAGTTACCTTAGACTCCAGAACCATTTGTCTTATGCACAGGAGGAAACTAAAGCGCGAGAAAAACCTGGCTACATAACATTAAATAATCATCTAGTATCTAGAGTAGAAAACAGTAAGTTTAGTATTTTGACATAGATATATAAATATCTTAGGAAGAACAAATCCACTGGGGGAAACAAAAGAATCAGGGATATGAAATTCCTAACAAAAACAAAGGTGTTTGGAAAACAACAGTTGTGGTTTTAATTTGGGCAACAAGACATGCATGAAAATACACCACCTCACAAATTGGTCAAGGATAACCAAAAGAGCTGAGCCAGCAGCAAAGCCTGTCGGCCTAGAGGAGTGGGGCCTGTATAGGACGTGGGGGACATGGGCCTATCCCATCATTGGTCTCTGTGCATTTCCCTGACAGTTCTGGGCTGCCCAGGAGCCAACTGGCAGTGCAGGCCACAGTTGCAGGAGAATCAGTACAGCACTGCCAGCTTTCAGTGACAAAAGGAGTGTTTATAGCAGGCATGCTGACAGCTGTCCGAGTGCCACATTTATTTACAAAATGTTAGTTAAATTACTGACAGTTGGCGCTGTGGAGGAAAAGCTGAGAGAAAAGCTGACATTTCTTGATCTAGCGGGTACTCACAGCACTGGTTCTCCTCCCCTATCAGTTTATTAATTCCATTATTTGCTTGTTAGTTTATGTATTTATGACTTCTGGCTTATTCACTGGCCATTGCTTTTAAGTGGCTTTGGGTATCCAGGCAGTAAAACTGCTCCACACAATTTGGTTCCAAAGGCCCTTGGGCTAAAAACTGTCTTGAGGATTGCCTCTTCCAGCCAAGCCCTGTATCTGCACCAGCTCAGATTTAGCACTCAGAAGCCTTCCAGAAAGCCTCCTGAGGGCAGAGTATAAATCCCTGGCCTGTCCTTTGCAAAGCCCACCGATGATAAGCGTATGCTCATTAAGTTATGAATAATCACCGTAATCAGCACCATCTCATTATTCCTCTTCTGTTGATCAGAGACAGGTTTTCCATGATAGAGCTGGACAAAGTGCTTCCATTTTTTATTCTTTCCGACAGGGGCAATTAAGATAGAGGAAAAGAATTTGAGTAATAAATGAAGATCAACATTGCAGCTGCAAAGAGTTTTGGACACAAAAACATATTTCTGATAGAGCGTGTACAATCTCTTTTTCTCAAATTTGAGAAAAGTATGTATTGCCTTAAACTGTTATTTTTTTTCTGTGTTTCTTCCTCTGTCAAAATAATACCTCTTCTGTTGATAATTTAAAATATACAGATAAGAAAAGGATAATTAATCAGCTTCTCTAGGTATCCTATTTAGAATCATGGCCTCCATCATTTTCTACCTCTTTATACTCTTCATTCTTCTCCATAGCATTATCACCAGTTAATACATTCCATATTTTGTAATTTTGTTCATTGTCTCCTTCTGTTGGAAGGCCAGTTCTGTGAGGATTGAGATGGCAGTATGTTTTTCTAACTACTGTATTCCACAGCACCTAAAATAGTACCTGGCCCACAGCTAGCAAACAATACATATTTGCCAAATAAAATCAAACCTAAAATAACCACACAGAGAATTCACTTATCGATCTCTGTTCCGACAGACCACGGTTGCTCTAGGCTCATATTTGAACTGAACAGAGGCATGGCTGCAGGGAAGGGACTGGCCCCAGAGGCCCAGAACTCTGCAGCTCTCTCTCTCTGTCCAGAAATGGGCCAGCTTCAGTTAGTGAGCTCCTATTGCTCCAGGCCAGACTTGAGTTTTTCCTGCTTTCTCCCTGCTACCCCACAGTGCCCTTCTGTGCTCCTCTCACATCCAAGATTACAGGTGGCCTCCCAGACCAGCAATGGTATCCTTTTCAATCTTTTTGAAGTCTTGGTTCTGAAACTTCTTCTACTTGGCCAGATTAGAGGCTTGCTGAGGATAAGAACTGTGCCTTATTTATACTTGTAGCCCACATGGTGCTTAGTATAATGTCATACACATGGCAGCACATGTGCAAAAAGCTCCACAACCCATATAGAGCAGCATGGGTTCAAATAGTAACCTATTTTTACTTTTATTAGATTAATATTGACCTTTCTGCTTTTAAAACACAAAAACTTTAGTGTTTTTTTTTAATTTAATAGTTATAGAATATATAAGAAGAAAGTCAAAGGCACTTATAATTCCACTATCCAGAAAATATGTGAGCATTACTATGTTGATGTAAGAGCCTTTTAGTGTTCATTGGTTTTAGCAGGCATTTATGCTCACACACACTCACATTCACAAGCAGTGAACCATTTGACTGATGAGTTGTAGACCAGTTAATTACTTGAAATGACTTAGAGGTCTGCCTTTATTCATATTTAGGATGGTATTAATTTCAAATTATTAGAAAATAAATAATATTAAATAAAAACATTTGCAGAGTAAATAAAATTTATTTTTATTTAAAGAAAAAACAAAACTATACAATATGTTGTTTAAAAATACTGATATATATCTAAGGGAAAGAAGAAAATAATTAAAAAGTTGAAGGCAGTGGTCAGATTCTCAGAAGAAACAGGGTATAAAATAGTGTGGAAACATAGCAGGTTTCACAGGTATTGAAAAGTTCTACTTAGAGCAAGTGGGAGCACGGAGGTGATCAATTTGCTATGCTTTTTAACATAGATGTGCTATATATATATATATATATATACACACACACACACACACACACACACACACAAATAATTGATAGAAAAGTTCAAAATGTATTTATAGGAACTACATGTAAATATCTCCTTTAAAAATAGGAGTATGTTTAATATTTTGTTTGCAACTTGCAGTAATTCTTGTGAAATATAGACCAAAAATACCATCAGTACACTTTATAGGGTTAAAAACAACCCAGCACTGATCAGAGCACCATTAACAAAGTGAGATGAACACTATTTACTTTTTCAAAATAATGAAATTTTTTAAACTAAATAATAAAATAAGAATAGGAGTTTAAAGCTTCTCTGCTGAAGCATTTATTACAAATCATAGTTTCAGGACATTTCATCAATTTCAACCCTTGTAAAACCATGAGCAATAGGGACCTGGCAATGTGGCTGGGCTTTTTATTATCAATGAAAATGAAATTCTAGGGATGGCATACTGTTTATTCACCCAAGGAAGCCAATAAACTTATATTCTGGGAGAATTTCATGATCCATTAGGAAAACTCTCACAAAGTAATATGCGGAAGTAGCTTCATGCTTTGTGAATCAGTGTGAGCCTAAAGAGAGAGAGATAGAGACAGACAGACAGAGAGAGATAGAGACAGACAGACAGACAGACAGACAGACAGAGGGAAGAGCTTTCTCCATATATTACATTAAGTGTTAACAAAAGAAGGTGACTCAGGTAATTGTGGGAGCTCAGTGGGGATTCATTTGGCCAGCCTGAGGGTTCTGTTCTCTCAGAGATGCAAAAATATAAATTAAATATAGTCTCAGCTTTTAGAGAACCTAAAATTAAATGCAAAAAAAAAAGTTAATGAACTAAAAAGAATTACAAAAAAGTAAACAAAAAAAGTTAATATATAACAGTGAAAATTATCAAACTGCTCTAGTGGTTTCCATAATGCTAAGAGTAAGATCCAAAGTGGTCACTGTGGTCACTATGGTTAAATGGCCTGGACTCCATCCTCAACTCCCTATCTGTGCAAGCCAAGGATGTGCCCGCCTCTACATCTTTCTTTTGTTGTGCTTCTGCCTGGAACATTCTCCCCCAAATGTATACATGCTCACTCCCTTGCTCATCAGATCTCACTCAAAGGCCCTGCTTCTGACAGACTTCCCCCAACCAGTATATCTAAAATTTTCCATTCTTTTATCTGATTTCCTCTTTAGAGTGTGCAACACTACTTGACATTACATTGGATAACTACTTCCTTGTTCACTGTTTTCTCATGTCCTGGGATCTAGAACAGTGTTTGGTGCTTAGCAGGTGTTTAATAATTATTTGTTGAATAAATTAGTGAATGTTTATAAACAACACACTATGGGAACGTTGGAGAATAAGAGGTTTGTTCCAATTGGAAAGAATGAGGAAAGAGTGATTTATGCTTTTTGCAGGATTTCCACTTGGATTGAGGAGAGAAAGAATAGAAGAGAAGGTTTAGAAAACACAACCAGGTTAAGTAAGCCACAGTGAATGGAGTGTTGGAGCATGGGATGGGTACCTTTACAGTGGGACAAAATAAGGGTGAGAAATGACAGAAGAGGTTTGTGTCTGGAAATTCTACAAGAGCCAGATGGTGTGTGAGAGAACCTATCTTCCATCATATTTCCATGATAAACAGTTTTAACTTCTTCTTTGCTTATTTAATGAATTATTAATAGAAAATAACATGTTTAATACCTAATATTTGTTAGGTACAATTTTTGAGATTTTACATGTCATGTTATGTAATTATTATAAATAATTATGATTGAATGACATGGCTATTATAAAGCATTTATCATAGAATAACAGGTCCCCATTAAATGATGTGTTTTGTTTCATTTTTCTTGTATTATTATCAACTCATTCTTATAACTACTCTATCAGGTATTATTTAGCCCCATTTCACAGATAAGAAAATATCGGCTGACAGAAACTAATAATTTCACAAACCAAGTTTCATCTCAAATCTATCCCAACTCTGAGTTCATTTTTCAATTAGCATGTTTTATGTAGACTGAAAGAAGTTGAGCATATATGCTTAGGACCTATATCTATGTATTATATCTAACAAAACTATAAAGAAAATTCACATGGTAGGCATTTGACTATTGGAAGCTACCAATGTAGTATCCCATTTCCAGGGTTTCCTTTAAGTCCCATAATTTCTTGTCTCTGTTACCACTTCAAAAAGTCAATAGTTCTCTGGATAAAATTTTATTCTATAAAGTATTCCACTTTTCATTTCTCCTTCCTTTTAGTTACTAGGGAACACCATGTTGTGAATAGATTTTGAAGGTCTGTTGAGAATTTATGCTTAAAAGAATAATATGAACCAAGGTAGGCAATAACACAGTGCACTTGGTCTTCTAGCAGGAAGGTCACTAGCTCTACTAAACCTTAGGTGAACACAGAAGGCAGCAGGGAAATCATTTGCTTTGTATAAAAATCCATATATATATATATATGTATATATATATACACACACACACACACACATACACACATATGTATATATATATACACACATATATATACACATATATACATATATATGTGTATGTACGTTTTTATATATACATATATACATATATATATACACATGTATACATATGTTTTCCCTCCTACCTCTTTTCTAGGCTAACTCTCGAAGTCTTTCATTCAGTAAACTCTGAAGATCGGGTCTTTCTCTCTCCTACCAAAGACCAGAGAAACTGGGGAGGGGACAGAACCTAGTCTTCAATGACCGCCACCACCTGGTCTGAGCTGGCCCAGCATCCCAAGAGGGATCCTTGGAGCCCAGCACCAATTACTAATTATATATTAATGATAATAAGCAAAGTAACTATTTTTTCAATACCAGTGATAACCCTAAGGACAGAGAATGCTTAATAGAGTCAGTTCAAAATGCTTTTGGGGTGCAATGTTAAACTTTCAGGCACAAATGGAATGGAAATGATCTAGGTAGTGAAAAAAAATAATAAAACCTCACCTTCTTAGCATACACAGTGTGTAGGTTTGATTACTGAATAGAGATATGAAATATGTGCTAAATAATTCTTCTGAACAGCTCATTAGGCCTAATCCATCTCTGATTTCTATGAGTCCATTAATTTCAAATATGTGTCTGCTTATACATACACACACATCCACACATGATTGTAAAAGGCCGGCCTAATTTCACAATGTAATATCCTGGAAATTGTAACAGGTAAAACATCGGATCAGATATTATGCAGATTTTAAATGTTTATAATATTTTGATGTGATAAATGAAAATGACAAAGAATAATGGGAAAAAGAGGGATGGCATTTCAGTTAGAAAACACTAGACCCACATGGCTAGATGTGTGAGAGGTGGGGGTCAGGCCCCAAATACTGGCTGCCGTAAAACCACAAAGCTTAAAAGCCTGGACAGCATCCACACAGCAAATAAAATCAACACAGGTGTTGTATTTAATCATGTGGGAATTCTTTATTTCTCATCTCCTATTATTTGTGTGGCTATCATCATTGTTCCTTAATTTTGATGTTATACTAGTTCTTACAGACACTCAGGGCCCCTAATCTATCTTTTTTCACTCCTTACCCTGTCTTTTTTCATTCTTCACTTCAATTTTGAGATTGCCTCCTTGCCCTGCTCTTATTTTAATAGGTCATAAAAACTCACTGATCCTTCTGCCTAGAATGTTTTTCCTGCATATCCTGAAGGGCTATCTCTTACTATCATGCTTCTGACCACCCTGCAAACACCACTCTCTCTGCACCCTAGGTTGCTCTGCCCCTTACTCTTTACTTTCTGGGATAATGTTTTCCAACACACAACAGACATACTGTTTGTCTATCTATATATTTATTGATAGCTGGGGCCTACAAGGTATAGTTGTGCAGGCTGTGTGCTGCTCAAGGGTGCTGGGTGCAGGGAGTTAGAGAAATATGGCTTTGTCTATCCAACCAGGAGTCCTAGTGAATGACTTGTCAGACTGAAGAAGAGGACTTGCTCCTAATTGGTGTGTGCAAGTTGCATGCTGAGAGAGGACACCTTTTTTTCAATGTGTACAAGCGACAGCTCTGCTCTCCATTCTCTAAAAATCGCAGTGTGAGGAGAAACTCAGTGCCTAGAACAGTGCCATGTACAAGATGAAGAGTAAGCACTGTTGAAGTGACATATGAAAGCTCATCCATGTATTCTCCATGATAACATTAAAGTCCTGTTAGGTGCCAGGTGCTATGCAGCATGCTGACACATCAGTGAAAGTAAGACAAGGACCCTGACCACCACCATACCACAAAATCTTGATGTCTCTGCATTGCTTCTGTTCCTTGCAGAACTCTAAACACAACAACTGCCTTACACTTTATTCTTTTTCCACCTCCCTTTCCCCTTTAGTCAGATGCATATAGGACTACTCCATTGCCTGGTTGCTCTTCTAAAATCTGACCTCTGACAATGGTTTCCTCTCCCTTTTTTTCAACGTTTTTAAGAACAAGCCTACAAATCATCCCTTCTGTCTCTTTACTGTGTGTCAATTAAAACATTAAATGTTAAAATATCTCTAGCACAAAAGGTTACACTAAATAAGAAACATCCAGCCATTAATAAGCAATTTGTCATCAAAGAAGCATTTTCACTAATTCTAATGTCTCAAATTGGCTCCATTATGGACATGTGCACATTTACTTCAAGGTAAAACTTTTCTTTGTCCCTGGTTTTCACATGCATGCAGAGTAAGGAAGACACGTTACTTGGTTCAGAGCTATAAAAAGTTAAGCAAACAAAAATCAAACCTCTGAGGCTTCAATGTAAAAAGGCCATGCTTCCCACATTCAGAAACATGTAAAAAGCACCAAAAGGCTTCCCAAGAAACTTTACTGTGCTTATGTTTGGATTTTAAAAATACATGTGTATTTCTATGCAGTTGAAATCAGAATATATGAATAATAGCTGAGTTGAATTATATAGGTTAATGCTTGCTACTGTAACAAAATGAACTTCAAAACCTCAGAAGGTTGTGTATTTTTCCTTCACCCAATATTCTAACAAATGAGGTTCTTGGTCAGCTGGCAGGACAGGAGTGGGAGTATTGCTTGGTGCAGGCATTCTGCAACTTGGCTGATAGAGTATCTGCCAAATAGGACACAGGCTTTCAAGGAAATTTTGGACATCAACATCAAGATGGCATAAGGAGAAAGAGCATGCAATATTTCATCTGGGAGCTTTTTGTGGGCCAATCCATACATAACTTTTGCTCAGTTTCCTGTGAAGGTATGCCACATGACCATACCTAAATTCAAAAGAGGTTGGAAAATGCTGTTGAGCTTTGTGCCCAGGGAGGAGAATAAATGTCATGCACCACCTTCTCATTTCAGACACAAGGAAACTGCAATTTTGAGATTTTTCAAAATCATCCCACCACGAAGATGTCGAAGGAGCTGCAGAATTTATAACAATGTCAGTCCTACTTCCTGTTCTATCTCTCCACAATGCTTCCAGAATCATGAAATTCAAAGTAGTGCTATTTGCCCACAGCACATACATTTCATGCCTAGTCCTTTTCTAGTTGTATAAAACTAACACTTATTGAGGGCTGGGCACTGTCCTAAATACTTCATATTTCACTCTTGGCTCAGCATTCCTATTATTCTCTTAAATGATGACAAAACTGAGGCCCAGTGAAGTTAATCCATGCACCAAAATTCACACACCTACGAGGTAGCAGAACAAGAATTTGAACCCCAGGAGGGGTCTGGCTTCAGACTCTGAATTTAATCACTATGCTTTACAGCCTTAAAGTAAAATTTCCTTAATAAAAAAAAGCTTAAAATAAAATAGTAGACATTAAATAACGTGTTAAATTTCAGGCTCACAACCTGATTTTCATATAACTGCAACTTCCTTCCCTCCTCAACCCCCAAGTTTGTAGGCCTTAAGCTAGAAACTAATCTTTATTTTCAAGTGTTTATTAGATTTTCTATAAGACCTCTCGTGAAAGTGGAAATTTAAAGGTATTTTAAATTCTGCATATGTAGATTTATGCCCCAGTGATCCCTGCCCCAGTGTTCCATTCCCCTTACTGTCCTATCTAGAAAACAAAACCAATGTTAGGTCACACACATCCTATCAGAGCTCTGTTTAAGAACACACAAATTCATGTGAAGACAGAGACAGGCCTGAGTCTCCACTTTCTAATAAAAGATAAATAATTTTCACTATTAACAACGTACTACTTTCTTAATAAACTTTTCATTTACTCAACAAATATCCCTTAATATATTTTATGTTCTAGGCAGTAATTTTGCCACTGTAAATGAGAACGATAAACTCAGTGATCTAGCAGATCCTACAGTAGTCAAGAGGAAATAATTGAGGGCTATGAAGAAAATTAAAACTAGGTAGAGGGTAGAATAATATGGGGGTGGGGTATGACTATTTCCAATATCACAGTCTGGAAAGTCTTCTGAGGATGAGATATTTGAGCAGAGACATGAATACCATGAAGGATCCCTCTATTCAACATTGCAGTGGGTCCTAGCAGAGGAAAGGGCATTTCTTCAGGCAAAAACGGACTTGGTGGGTTCAAAGAACAAGAGAGTTCATTTAATTGCATCCTTGTGAATGGGGCAGGAAGATGACTGAGGGTAGGCAGATACCAGGAAATAAAAAGTCTTTTATATCACTGAAATGTTTGCATTTCATTCTAAAAAGTTATTGTAGGGTTCTGAACAGAGAGTGACATGATTTGATTAATGTTCCAAAGTGATAACTCTGGCTCTAGGTGGAGAATGAACTCTGGTAGAGCATAAGTGGAAGAGAAAGACCAGATGAGATGCTACAGTAATAGTCCAGGAGAGAGCTGATGGCAGCTTTGACCACAGTGGTAGCATTTGAGATGGTGAAAAGTTATCTAATTCAGGATATATCTTAAATATAAAGACAAAAAGAATGTATTGATGGATTAAATGTAATATAAGAGAGAAAGAAAACGATATATCTATTAGGTTTTTTGTATGCCCAGCTGTATGGATGGTGTTACCCATTCCTAAGACAGGGACAAACTGAGGGAAGATAAGTTGGTGGTGGCTGATAGGATCACATGGAGCAGGTATCAAGAGCACTGGTTGGAATGCATTCGAAATGTGTGAGTTGTACATTGATCTGTAGATCAACACTAGGGTGCGTGGCCTGGAGCTCCAGAGTGACAGAGGTTGCTCAAGAGAGATAGTAGATTACAGAAAGAAAGGGGCTGTAAGTAATATGGCTGGGCTCCAATGTAACTGAGGATTTTGAGAAAGATGAATAAAGAAGTCCTGCAGCCACAGAACAGATAAGTGAACATCTATCCAACTTTCAGGCCTGGTGGTAAGCAGGATATAGGAGTGAAAATAACCCAGGAAACAACCAAGGTTCAGTTTAAGAAAAAAAAAAAAGATGGGACCTTTCAGAGAAGAGAGTGGTGACAGAAGAATTTTGTTGGTGACAAGATATAAAGACCAGAGAGTAAAAATATTTAAAGAATTAGAAAGAGGTTTGCGATCGGGTCAGATTATTGGCTGTACAGGACCATATGATAATATGAATCTAAACAATGATACATGTCTTCGGAAGGTAGTCTTTGACTTCTGAGGTGGCTAAGATGACTGAGAATTATGATACTACAGGGTTTGTCCCTATAGTCTCTTAGGAAAAAGAGTGTAATCAATTCTAATTATATTTCTATTACAGATTAGTCTCCTAGATACACACATACCTCAGAGAAATTGTAGGTCCGGTTTCAGACTGCTACAATAAAGTGAGCATTGAAATAAAGTGATTTGTATTATTTCTGCTGGTAGAAGGACTTGCCTTCGATTTTTAAAAGAAGCATATCTGTGAATCACAATAAGGCGAAGCACAATAAAACGAGGAATTTCTGTAATTTGTAATGGAGAGGCTGGGAAAACATGACTGGGAGAGGAACAGTCATGCAAAAGCATTCAAAGTTCTAATGCCTCCTTGATGGATTCCGGTGGCTCATGTCACCTTGGGCAACAGGGTGATCTACCCAGGCCTTTCAGTGGTTCTTTATATGTGATGATTATTTAAGGAAACTCTCCATAATACCCTAGTGTATCCATTTCCTGGGGCTGTTATAAAAGAGCATTATAAACTGGATGGCTTAAACCACAGAAATTTACTGTCTCACAGTTCAGGAGGCCAGATGTCTGAAATCAAGGTGTTGACAGGGCATGCTTCCTATGAAACCTGAAGGAGAGAATCGTTCCTTGCCATTTCCTAGCTTCTGGTGGTTCTCTGAGAATCTTTGGCATCCCTTGGCTTGTAATTATATAACTCTAATCTCTGTCTTTGTCATCACATGGCATGCCCCTGCCTGTCTACCGTGTTCTCCATATTGTTATCTTCTCATGATCATTAGTTTTATTGGACTAGGACACCACACTACTCCAGTATAATTTCATCTAACAATTACATCTGCAATGGCCCTATATCCAAACAAGCTCACATTATGAGGTATTGAATATTAGGACGCCAATATATCCTTTTTTTCTTTTCTTTTCTTTTTTTTGTTTAGTGTGTGTGTGTGTGTGTGTGTGTGTGTGTGTGTGTGTGCATGCACAAGCGTGGGGGGGAGGTTAGGAGGTAGCACAATTCAACCCATAACTCCAAAGTGTTGCTCTTTCCAGTTTTCATGTATAACTACTGTACCAAATGAAAAATAATTTGCACTTACTCTCTTTCTTACTTTCATCCTCATTTTGATGGCTTAGAGTTGTTTTGAATTGAGCTTTTCTGATAAGTAAATTTTTCTAAAGATGCTTATTCTAAATGTAAGAGTACTTTTCCACTCATCCACTATATTATATCCTGTTTGAAACCTAGAGAAGATCAAGAAATTACTTTCACACAATCAGATCTTCTTTTGCCTTCATAGGGCCAACAAAAGTTTATCTAAAAGTTGACTTCAGCTTTGTCATTTCTATTACTCTAGTAAATAATGTTGTTTTCATTAAAAATTGTATTATTTTAATAAACCATCAAGAAGTTGTAAGATTAATTCATATGTTCATTCTATAAGACAACTCTAAACCTCCAAAAGCTTTCTAAGCCAAAATATCTCACACTGACAAGATAGCAAGTTGACCAAATACACTCAAATAAACTCAAATAACTCAACCATGTGAATCAATAAGATTTGGAGAAAACATTCATGAAAAATTGAGATTGCTATATATAATTTAAACCAATTTAATCCCCATGGCATAGGATTTATATATAAATAAATAAATAAATAAATAAATATATATATATATATATATATATATATATATATATATATATATATATATATATATAAAATAATACTTCTGTGGTTCCATCAGCAAATACTGAGGTCAGTTTCTAATGCCGGACACTAGTCTTGCTCCAGTCTGGCACATAAAGAATACCAAATACAGAGTGGCTTCCTTTTCTCTTTTCACCATCTCTGTGCAAGCTCTGCACTGCCTCTCAATGACTAGAAGATGTGAATAAAAAAAAAAATTCAGAGAACATGAAAGCTGGAGGGCTTAATCACCCCCTCAAAGTGATAGCACACTTACCCCTGTGTTGCCTGCTTACTCCAGTGGATTATCATGGAAGAATCAGTCTTCCAGGAAAAAAGGGTCTACAAATTCTAAATCCATACATGAATTTCTGATTTCACTATTTGATTCAGATAATCTGGCTCCACAGAATTTTTCATATGTTTTGTTCTGTTAGAAAATTCATCTTCAGAGCCATCAACAATCATAACTTGCTATGCAACAATCTTATGAAAAATAAAGAATTATTTTCTTTTCATTCACTCTCTGAAATAAAATAGCTCAATAAATTATTTGAATTGAAGAAGATTCCTAGGATCTAAACAGATGTGTAGGAGAAACACTCAGAAAACTACAATTACAAGCAGATGGAGGGCATTCCATTTTTCAAGACCTTTCAGAAGCAAGACATAGTATCTATTAAAGAATAGCTACATGGGTGTTTAAACTACAAAAGATTATAATGAAAATTGCTAAATGTGTGAATATTTTATTTATATATGTATACATGCATTTATATGTGTGTCTACATATGAAAGGAAAGTTATAGTTACATACTAAGCCTTGTGTGAATTGCTTCATTTTAACCCAAAACAATCCTTTGAAGTAGGTAATTACTGTGCTCTTTACACAGAGGGATTAAAATTTTTGCCCAAGATCACACAGAGAGGGTACTAGAGTCTCAGTTAACAGACTCCTGTCTCCCAGTCTGTTTTCTGTCTAGCACATCACCCATGGTGGAATACGAATTAGTAAAGTCTATTGGTATCTTCGTCTCCATCAATTGTACTCTTATTAAACATTCCTGTGGCTTACTCCTCTCTCTTAGCTCACATGTGCAGGTTAAAAGTGCATCTTAAACCCAACTAATCCTTGATTTCATAAAGATAGTATCATTTGTCCATCTTTATGATATTAGTGGTATTATTTTCTTATTATCAATAATCTATTAAACAAAGTGGGAACCCAGCAACCTGCCCCTGAGGAAGCAAAATGACCTTAAATAATGCAAGGATAATTTATATTTTACCCATCAGTGAAAACTTTGAACCTAAAAGAATAAATGTGATATCAATATTAATAGTAATTTTTTAAAGATTCCCTAAGAGAGACATCAGCAATCCTATTTCTAGTATAGCAAAGAAATAAATTTATAGGTCAAGGCCCCACCTGTTTTTCCCTTTACTGCCAGGGCATCCACATATTTAGGCTTTCAAAATCTTTATAGAATTGTGTTTCCACCTAGATTTGTTCTACCTCCCATTTCAGAGAACTACACGGCAAGGTTTGAGAAATCATTAATTTTATGTGAAAGAATCCAATGTTACTGATATCTGAAGCAAAAAAAAGTTAGTGGAAGAACCTGGAATAAAAATCTTAATTTGAATAAATTATGGAGA
This sequence comes from Macroglossus sobrinus, assembly GCA_004027375.1. Taxonomy (NCBI): domain Eukaryota; kingdom Metazoa; phylum Chordata; class Mammalia; order Chiroptera; family Pteropodidae; genus Macroglossus; species Macroglossus sobrinus. The sequence continues at coordinate 409,146 of PVKZ01000471.1, forward strand.
TTCTAGGATTCTCTAGGAACTCTAGAGGCCAGCTGGGTCTTCTCTGTGTCTTCATGCGACAGATTACATAAAACCTTAAACACTAACATACCCCATTCTTAAAATACTTTAATGACAAGAGATTCTTAAGCCCCAGGATAAACAGAAATAGCTGAATTCTCTTTCCTAGAAGAGAACTTGGCAATGAAGAAAAGAAATGATAAAATGAAAAAGTCCTATGGTACCAAAAGAGAGCTAGCCCAGAAGTCAGACATAACTGGTTCCAAGTCTCAGGCTTAGCCAATATATGACTGTGTGACCCGGGAAAATGCCTCACTTGGCTTCTCAGTGCTTTGGTTTCCCCATCTGCAAACTGGAATAGTAACAGTATTCACCTCATGAAACATCTATGAGATTTAAAGAAGATTCTGCTAGTAGAATACTTAGCACCTGATACCTAATAAGCAGAATTGTCCCATACAGAATCAGAGGTTGAGTATAAGGGTTAGGAAGACAGACTTTAGGACCAGACAAAACCAGCAATTAAAAGACAGCACCATAATAAAAGTTAGCTAATTGCCTCAGAAACACTCAGCATAATGTGTTTGCACTTAGTATGAAAGGTTGCCCTCTTTCAAGCACAGGTAGCCCTAGGCTAGGGCTCACAGCCAGGTGATAAAGTATGGGCTAGATGTCAGGTCCTTCTTACCCTTTCAGGAAGTCATCCTTGTGAGAAGCCTCATCTGTAAAAGCAGGTGGTTGAATTCTCTGGTTTCTGTAATTCTTTCAAACTCAAAAGAAAAGAGCAAAATTTCTGCAAAGCACCTATACTTGTAGGTGAAATGTGTTGGAAAACTGGGCCGACCCTTCATAGACTTCTCTAGGTTCCCTTGACAACTGGCATACTCCCTCTGAACCACGGTTGGTTGGAATTTTAGCTTTCTCATTTTAGTTTTTGGCTCTTCAACAGACTTAGTGTGCTTCCAGGAGCCTCCCTCCACAGCCCCATCTGTCCATGCTCTTTTGAGCCATGGTCTACCGGCTGGATGTCTGGCAAGCCCTAGAAGTGAGCACATACTAGTTGATCCTAGAAGGGGGCAGGGCAGGCAGAACAGCACATGTTTCCTGAGTAGCACTGCTATTCTAAACAAATTAACTCATAAACAATGAATCAATAGTTACACCACGAGACAAACCCTGCTAGCAGTCTTCAAATGGAGAGAAAGAAGAATGAGCAGAGAGGTGCTTTGCTGCCCCCTCTTTTCTTGAAAATAATAATTTCCCTGTGGTCCACCTGGGGTTGACCACCTCATTAGAGATTAGTATTTCTTCAAAGGCCTAAGAACTGAATAGGGAAGTGACCAGGCAGAAAGAATGCATGTGTCATGGGTGCAGGAATGAAATAACAAACAATTGACACTGCCCATCTGTGTCCTGGACAGAAAAGAAACCAGCTCAATTAATTTGCAACCATCTCAAGAGCAACCCCACACACAAGAACAACATAGCTGCACATCCTGAACAAAAATGACAGTGAGTCAGTAACATGTTCGGGCAAGGACACCAAAAGACAAATAAGGAAAAGGGACAGAGAAGGGCAAGGTAAAGAAGATAGTGATAGCAGAAATTTATTCCTTCATTTACTCATGCAACAATTATTTTTTGAGTACCTTTTATATGCCAGACACTGTTTACACAGTGTAGAACAAGACAGAGAAGATATCTACCCTCAAAGAAATCACAGTCAAGTTATGGAAGACAGACCATAAATACATAAATGAACGAATAAATGAAAGGGAACACTTTCAGATACAGATGATTGCTCTGAAAAATAATCCAAGATGACATGTCAGTATAAGGCTAGTAGAAATGGTAGAGGGTTATTTTTATGTGGGTGTCAGGAAAGGCCTCAGTGAGGGGTTCCATGTGAGCTGAGGCCAAGATAATAAACAACCGTCCATGGGAAAATCTAGCGTAGGGGTATTCCCAACAGTAGGAACCATGAGTGGAAAGGCTCTGTAGCAAAAATAAGTTTTCCGTACTCATGAAACGGAAAGAAAGCCAGATGTCTATAGCAGAGTAAGTGAAGGGAGAGGGAAGGACAGTCACTCAGACTTCATTAGCAGAAACTATGCACCAAGTCATGTGTTACATATTGGGATATGAACCTGAAAACGGCATAGTCCCGTCCTCAGAGGCCATCCATGGAGTAGCTGGAAAGACTAACAGAGAATCCATCTGCTTATAAAATGAAATGTTAAGTGCTTTATATGATACAAATAAAGTGGCACAGCTTCCAAGATCTAGAAGGGGACTCCATGAGTTTTCTCAAGTATCAAAACAACATTATTCTGTGCTATTCCATGGAACTGCTTTATCAAAACTCATCTTCAATCCTGTATATTTCTTAGACCTTTTATTCTTAACTCATCTCCGTCTCAAGAAAAAGAAAAAAAAAGCATCATGTAATAGCAAAGTCTACAGTCTAGATACATGACAGCAGAAAGGATAGCTTGGCCTTTGATACACACTAACCAGATGATCCCAAGGAGATATTTAGAAATCTATAAAAACATGAAACACATTCATCCAAATTGCCAACAAACACACAGATTCTTAGTGAAGGTCTCTAACTAATGGCCCACATGGTCAGGCATCTCAGGCTCTCCTATTCTTCCTGCTTCTTCAGCATTCCCATGATAGGGGCTCAGCCTCACCCCACTGGGAGAGAGGACACTCTTTTCTCACCAGGTATCAACCACTTGTAAATGGACACTCTCAGCCTCAACTGCTGATTACCTTTTGTTGGACAGGAGGCCCTGGAGTGGGAAGTCCATGCCTCATGCCTTTTCATATCCCAATACCCAGCTCAGTGCCCTTCATGTAAGAACCACTCAATAAATCTTTGTTGGTTGACTATAACAGTATTTTAAAAATCAATGATAGAGAAATGTGGTAAAGAGATATATTGAATATAGGCTGAGTGATATTTTTATTTTGTTTTCACTTATTTCATCTATTCAGTAAACATTTGGAACAGTGCTCACAGCATGAGGCATGATCTCTGTTTTCCAAGACCAAGCTGCTCACCAGTCCAAGAGAAGAAAGAAGACAGAGTTAAATGACATTGCAAGACAGAGTCTAAGCTTAAATGACTTGGGGAGGGATTAAGCACTAGCAAGGAATTAGAACACAGAATTTAATGAAGAAGCTTGTTGTATAAAGTCAAAGAGCAAAGTCCTGAGTCAGTATCCCAGTTGTGTCACTTGCTAACTTGTGTGACTTCAGGTGAATTCCCCTCCCCTCTCTGGACTTCAGTTTCCTCATCTATGAAATGGAGATAATTAAGTCTAGTTCAGAGAGCTAGTAGCAACTAAACGTTTCTATACATACAAAATGTGTCACACAGTAAATGGCCAATAATCAATGAACTATTCATCTTAACATTAGTGCTTCACAGTATGGTTTCAAAACTTACTATCTGTTCAATCTTAATCAAGTGATATCAATTCTCCATACCTCAGTTTCCTCATCTGTAAGATGAGGATAATAAAAGTACCTGAGCCACAGGGATTTTATTAGGGTTAAATGGCCATACTATGAGGATAAATGGTGGGTGATATGTAAAACATTCAGAATACTCCCTAACACATAGTGAGTGTTCAATAAACTTTGGTTAATATTATTATTACTGTACATTGTTTTATATAACCTAACTCTTTTTTTTAAATTTGCATACAGACTATTAGCAGGAGGGCAAAAAGAGTGGGAGATTGCAAATTGTTTGCGATTCTTTTCAGGCTGTCAATTGCATTTTAGGTGAAAGATTTCCCAATACCTCCACAAGGATCATCAGAGCTAATTAAATTAAATAAAACATTTTTAAAAGTTTCCTCACATTAGAATATGCTGCTGAAGCATTCATTATGTGGGGACTGGAAAAGATCCTTCCAAAATTAAACTGCTAAGAACAAAGCAGAATAAAATGAAATTATAGCAAAAAAAGTCCTCTGCTGGTTAAAAAGAAAAACTACAAGCATCATCCTCATTGTCTCCCACAGCAATGTGGACAAGTAGCTCTTGAGGGTAGAGCAGAGGGATTCAGGACCTCTCTAGTTGTAGTTCAATTATAGCTTGTCCACATGCTGAATAAAAACAAAAGGCAAGGAAGGGGGAAAGGAAGAAGGAAGAAAAAAGAAAGAAATCAACATATACACACTAAAATGCCAAAATAAACTAACGCAGAGCCCTGAACCACTAGATTGTTGTAAACTAGAATCAGGTTATGTACAAATTTAGCAAATTTTATGCAGGCAAAATACATTCTGCTATTCTTACTTGCTTCTCTGTACACAGAATTACAAAATGCAGAGCCTGTGTTTGAAATTTCAACAACTTCCACTCCACAAAAGTACACCCAACACGGATCCCTTTCTTTTCCAGTGCAGTAGAGCCTGAGAAGAATAAAGGTCATCCTGCTAAGGCAGGAGTGTCCTCTTTGCAGGTTGCCTGATATACCTGCTGCTCTCTTCACATCCTAAATCAGGCTCCTGGTCAATGGATTGGTGTCAGGCAGACCCCAGTTCCTCAAATTCCTGCCCTATAGGGCTCCAACCACTGGGAGGTCTTCCCCCTGATTCCAGGAACACATTCAGGCCCAGAGGCTGACATAAAATCGCAAGAGATGTTCCAAGAGGACCTTTTTATGTCATGGCTAGGTTGGGTCTAGAGAGGAAGCCCCACCATACCCCATTTTCTATATCTACACCCAAACAAGGCGAGTGTATTTAGAGCATATGTGAAAATTCAAACAAACATTAGTGCCTGAAAGAGATAGGAAAAGGAACCCCAGAGTGAGAAAGAAAGAGGCATGGAATGAAAGACAAAGAAAGAGAAGCCAGCCAGTATATGACAATGTGATTTTAAAGAGAAGCTGATGCTAACCCAGGCCCATCCTATGACTGAGCACTTACTAAATTCAGCCACTCTCTAGAGAGATCTGATTCTCATGAACCAAGGGGGCTGCCTCTTGGAGGCCAGATCCTGGTCTATCCAAAAACCTTCACTGTTCCTTTAATATGGGGGCCACTGTCTGTCACAGCCCCATTGCTACTTCTTTATCTCCAAACCTCTATAGAGCTGACTACCTTCCACCTTCTCCTTGAAAATACCATCCCATTTGTTTCTAAAATGTTCTTCTTGTGCAATTGTCCTATTTTATCTATGGGGGTTACTCTTTGCAGCCAAAGGTTAGAAACAGAGCAGGCAACCAGAGGACAATAAATGTCATCGACTATATTGCTTTAGAGGTTCATTTTTGTTTCCCTCTTAAGTAGTCTGAAATCACAGCACATTTGGAATTCTCATGATATCCCTTTATAAAGCAGATACACAGTTATTTCAGGGTGGGAGGCAATTGGACGTTTAACCTTTGTACAAAATAGTCCTCAAAGGGCTCAGTGGGAGAGACTGGTTTCAGGAACCAAGGATTAACCAGAAATTCACTGAGGCCATGGGGGTTAGCTCCCCAAAGACAAAGGAGCATGGGATGTTTACACAGCTTGCATAGGTCCTTAAATCGCATACTTCCTTTGGCAATATCAGTGTCCCCTCCTCAACATTTTCTATCCTGCAGGTATTGCCTTAAGCATATCATCCACAAACAATCCATCTTAGAAGAATGGTAACCAGGAGGCAAAACAGTGGACACCAGCACCGAAAATCTTCATGTGCAAAGGATGAGAACATTGCCACGTTGCCTTGTGGTTAGCTCAGTGCCCTAGTTTGGAAAACTTTATTTAAGAGGGCATGTTATGTCAAAGAGATGTAGGGAAATCATTCTTCCCCTGAACCTTAACTTTTACCTCAGGCTGACTATTATAAAATTCCAGAGGTAAGATTCCATTACAATCACTAATTCTGTGTTACCCTCCTGTGAGTGGTATGGTTTGTAGGTGCTGGAAATTGAGTTAAAATTTCAGCAGGCACAGTGATCAGGGAGCTAGACACTTATTACTTTACATAAAACATAACCAAGATTCTTCTTCTCCTCCTCTGGTTCCCGTAAGCCTTAACCCCAGAAGCCGATCAGGCCTGACTCAACAGTGAAACCCAGCTTCTATTCAGTACATGAGTTCTGTACATACTTCTTTGGCAGACAGCACCAGAGAGCACAATTAACGAGAGTAAGAAAAATTTTCCAGACAAATCAGACTCATCTCCCTGACTTCTATCTGAGAAAGCCATGTTCAGGCAGGAAAAGCATGTCCCTCTGCCCACCAGCTCACAGAATGAAGGCACCCGGGTAAGCCCAGACATAGTCAGGCCCAGGACAAAACAGCAGCTCTGCCAGAGTAGGGAACCCAGCTGGCAACTCCTCATGGCATGGGCAGAGTGAGGGCATTCACACCAAGCCAGACTCTTCCTTTGGGACTCATTAACCTCAGAGAAGACTGTTCACACTGAGCTCCATTCAAGCCCCCAGTGACTGTGGCCACCAGCTTGGGAGTTCCACTGTCTTCTATCTCAGTGAGTTTTTGGCCCAACCACCCCTTATTCTTACTAAATCCTGGGCCTAGGAAGCCAGTTTTTGGGGGGCGAAAGCTCATCTCCTGAACCTCTGAGCAGTTCCCTATGAAACACCAACATTCCAGGGACAGAGTATCCATCTCATTCATGAATTGTGCGGCTTTGGGAACCAGCAGCCACCCTGCCAGCAGCTCACACACACGTACCCCTGCCCCGCTCTTCCCACCCCTCTTACAAATCATCAAGTCAAAGAAGAACGGCTTCTCCCTACCTGAGGGTGGCGCTCTCCCCCTGCCGGACCGTCACGTTGTCCATAGCTTTGGGGAAGGTGGCATCTCCGCTGCGCACCGGCACTCCTGTGGGTACAAGGAACAGCAGCCTGAGAGACACGACCACGAGGCACTTCCAGGGCAGGAACAGGTACCCACAGACCCCCATCCTCGACAGCCACAACTTCCCAGAACTCCTGCAGCGGCGCGGCACACGCCCCCCGGGCGAGCACAGGAAGTGGGTGGGGTAGAGGAGCGAGCCCTGGGACCGAGCAGTGAACTAGCGACGACCTAGAGGCGCGAGGAGGAGAAAAGCGCGCAGACTCCTCCGAGTCTAATATTCCTCCCCCAAACCCAGCCTCAGCGCTTCAGCTTCAGAGAACCAGTTTCCACAGAGGACATCCAAAGGGGCCTTCCTTGGCGCTGCTTCGCCGGGAACCGTGGCCGAGAAATGGGAAGCGCAAGGCAGGTGCAAAGGTGTGGGCAAGTCTCAGGAGTCCCTTCTTCCCGTTAACAATTCAGACATGGCACTTTGGAGTGGAGTAAGCACTTTGGTACCCGAAGGGGACAGGGGTGGATTAAATCTGGCCACCCAGAGATGGTCTGCAATCCCTCAGTTGGAACAAGGGGAAATCCAGCACTTTCTTTGTAAGTTTCAGAGGAAGGGTTGCCAGCAGAAAACAATCTGTAACAATAGCAGAGATGAAAAGCAGAGCATGCAGGAGGCGGCACGGGGTGGGCGAGGAGGAGGCGGCTGCGCCGGGATTCGTGCGAACCGGACCGGGGGATCCTGCCGCAGCCGCCTCGGTCAACTTCCTGGGAGCCGAATTGCGCGCTGCAGCTGCTGCGATGTGACGGGTCTCGGCGTGGGCAGTGGCCACGGCCGCGGCCGAGCGAGCAGCGGCCGGGCGGGAGCGGACCGCAGCTGCCCCTTGTTCGCTCACTCTTCGTTCGCTGGCGAAGGCGAGGTGCAGTCGGCTCCAGAGCCGCGTGGACGCCACGCTCAGCGGCCGCCCCCGGCCTCCGCGCAGCCTTCCTCCCTGGAGCAGCCCCGACGCGCGCGGGCCCCGACCGCCGGGGTTGTCATGGCAGCAGCTCCAACACTGACCGCCACTTTCCCGGGTGCCGGCGCCGCGCAAGCGGGCGGATTGCGCGCTCTTCCCGGCGGGCGGGCGGGCGCGGGGCGCCGGCGGGCGCCCACCTTAACCCCCGCGGCGCCGCGCTGCGCAGCGGCAGTGCACCAGCCAAGGCGAATTTAACCATTTCCCCCCTAAAAAAACTGTCGTTTCTAAATTAAATAGGCAAAGTTACCACAGTTTAACAAGCCCCAGACATCTTAATAAAGGTCAAAAACTAATTAACTAGAAAAAGAAAACCCTCCAGCATGCATACATGCACCTTTAAAATTATCAGATTAATTCATTAGCATTTAGAGTGTTGGGAGGATGTTTTAGAATAATCTCATTTTTATTCAGTAGTCAACGCCCACCCCACCTAGCCCTCCCCACAAAAGCTACTTTAAAATATCAGAGACAACACCACCATTCTAAATAGAGATCTTCCATATATAAAACAAATGCAAAATCACAGAAGCCACATAGTGTGTGAAACTGGCAAAATCACATCAAAATCTTGGTCAAGTCCCTGCACTTACATTCTTTATTCTTGTTTTGTCGACACTAAAAGATGCTAGCCCTGTAAAAGTGCTCACTCAGAAGAATGAATGTAAACCACTTGCTCTATTCATACAGTGGACTCCCAAGTTTCCTGGGCTTCACACTCTTGCAGAGCTGATTTCATCATAAGAGGTGTGTTTTTCAAATTTTTGAAACCTGGGGAAAAACTGGATTTGTCTCTGTTCCTGTCATATCCCTTCTCTGGATGCCGCGGGTCCTTCGGTGCCTATATTTTTATTTCTCTCTTAACTTCAGCTCTGATGGAATGTGGTGCATTCCCCTTCTTGGACCTGACTCCTAAGCAAGGGGGAAGTCCAGGCAGCCCAGCCCACACAGCAATGCTAGCACTGCCATGCTGTCTTCTCAGGAACTTCCAGACCTGAGCTCCCTGCACTGACCCATATTCTACCTAAAGGTGGAGATGAAGTAACAGTGGCTTTGTTCCCCCACCCCGGCCCCGCCCTATAATTTTTATCAAATCCAACCAGGAAGCATATATTTAAGTAACAGAAAAATATTCTCTTCCAAAAAACATCTAGTTAACTCCAAAGAGAATTATTATAATCATAATGGTCTGGTGCCATAAAAGTTCCTGTACCATTTAAATAACCAACACTTTCATAAAGATAGCAGGCATGTTAGGGATGATGCAAGTGTTTCATCCATTATATTTCCCTCACTCTAACTACTTAAGATTGGCAGAGACTGATGTCAGGTTTGCAGATGTGGAAGCCAAACTCCAGGGTAACAAAGACTGAATAGTCTGGCTTTTCTCTTCTAATAGTTGACCAGAAAGTTGTTGACCATGAAAAGTTGAACAACTTTACAATGACGATCTCAACTAATCAATCATTAGGCCTATTTTCCCCTACCCTATTCTGGTGACTTTTTGTGTTATTATATTCTCAGGGAAACGCATCTGTTACTTTTGGCCAATGGGGACCATATGATGTATAACACCAAAAAAAACAATTATCAACTTATGGCCACAACAAAAGATTTTACTACCACAGGGGAAAAACAATGACATCTCTGGGGAGCAGGAAAATTGTATTTATATTCTGGCAAAAAAAAGGAGAATTCACCTATTTAGCACTAGTTCATTCTTGCAGAACCCTATTTCATCTCCATTTTACAATAGAAGATTGTGGAAATAAATTGAATAATTTCACCAAGTTAAGATGTTATGTGATAGCCGATATAAAGTATGAGATTATGTTTGCTGACTTTCATTTTCCTGAATTTGGGGTTCTTTCCCCAAAGCCAAGGAGTTGTCTCTAATCCTTCATTCATTCATTTTAATAAACACTCATGCTCCCCTGCCTACCCGTCTTTGTAAATGCATCCTCACTACTTCAGGTGGACACAAAGACTAGCAATTAAGAAGGAGTGAGATTCTTTATGTCTTTGGAGTCATTTCTCTGCAGGCTGAAGAATGGTAGGTGATGATTCCTTTCATGATAAATTCTAATCCTAGCTCTTGCATCTAATTCCCATGTAGATACAGATGAGCATTAGTTTTCCCATCTAGGAATGTGGATAATGACAACAACATGCCTACCAAAGTGGCCTACATACATGACTAACTCTACAGTAAAATACTTAGAAATTCATTTAAGGTAGAAGATGTTCTATTAATACATTTTGCCTGCCACCGCTTCATTATCATGAATGGGCAGAAAAATGATTCTCCTTATGGGCTCTTTAAGATGTTCAATTTACATCATTCTGCATACACTTGATCTAAGACAGTCAGACCATATGTCTTTGGACATGGAGGGACAGTGCTGAGCTACAGCATCCCAGCAGTGGCTGAAAGGAAACCCAGCAGAGCTAAGATAATGCCCTAGATGGACAAAGAGAAGCCACTGGAAACTTCATACCTGCTCCTTGGACCCAGGGATATAAACTTCATATTCAAAAATGGAAGTTTAAAAAGTAGTGAGAGGTCAGAGATGCCCATGCAATTAACAAGGCAGAATCCATTTCTTTCAAACTCATTATTGAAGTAGTTTGAATAGATGAAGATCAAAATCATCTTCCCATCCCCTAATCTCTAAATATAACCAACATTTAGTGGCTTATCTTATATCCTGTCTCTTGCTTCATAAAAACTGCTGGATTTATTTTATATTTCCTAGCATATTCAAGTTAATGAAAAAATGGATGACAGTCAGAGCAATTTCATTATTTGTGTTCCTTATAGAAACAACTTCCTTTCTATCTCCTGGAAAGCAGATTCCTAATGAGTGCCCACATCCACCTTCTTTCCTCCATTTCCCTCTCCTTCCTCTCGTCTCTCCTGCATACACATATACTGTACACATAAATCAACTTGTCACAGCTTGTCTCTGTGCTGACAGCTGTAATTGCTTCAGGTTATAAAAATATCTATAGGACAATGCCTTTCAAGCTCACAGACACACACACACACACACGTGTGCGCACTGTCTGAGCAAAATAAAACAATCATATTTCCTTTAATAATTCTATGACTGCAAAAGAGGGGTGTGCAGGAGCTTGCCATGCAGATAGTGGAGTGATGGCAGGCAGGTGAGGAAGCAGGGGTAGACAAAGACTTCTGGCAGTAGTAGCATCTACACACTAAAGCAGGGTTGGAACACAGAAGAATTCCCAGTAAAAGAGAAATCAGCTGCTGTTTTTGTTTTACTGTTACCTACAGCAAGTCAGGTTAGCTGTGAATATTGCATACACACAAGACCAGAAGAAGTGCACTAGCTTCAGAAATACCAGTTCTGCTTCTCCTTATCTAAAAAGGCTAAAGACCCCCCTCTCCTGGTGGAGATTCCAAATAAGAATATAGGCAAGATGACAAATGGAAGGTGGTTAGAGTGGCATGGTGCCAAATAGATATTGGAAGATGTAATAGAAAATTGGAAGGTGTCGATCTGGCTAAGGAGATGCCTCTAGAGAAATAGGGAAGGGCTGGACTTGGAAAAACATGCTAATCTTTCTCTTATACGAGTATAGGATCAAAATAAAATCATTGTTCAGCTGGGCTAGAGTCTAACATGTTAGGATTTCAACAGGAAGAGCAAAAGAGGGAAAAGAAGCTTCCAAGGACAAACAAAAGGTCACAAGAGAAAATGAAGGAGGATAGGAAGATATGGCACAGGTTAGACAATGTGGACTTCGAAAGCCATAAAACTATTTAAGAAATGCATAAAGTAAAGAGATGGTCAGTAGAACAACTGGTATGTAGACATAAAAGTACAAAGGAGCAGAGTGAAAAATTAAATTCAAAGCATTAGAAAAGCAAAAGCCAGACACCCAAAGGGGAGCTTCCCAAGAGCCAGGGGTCTGTAGGGAAGAATTGTTTCTTATCTTGGTTTTGATTTATGATAAGATTCTGGACTCCAAGGATTACAGAGTGACAGGGTCAGAGGAGACCTTGAAAGATGTATAGTATAACCCTCTCATTTCATAAATAGGGATTGCACCCCAGGACAGAGGAATAATTGTTGTAGGGACATAAAGTTAATAACTGATCAATCAAGACTAGAACTTAGGACTCGTGCTATAGTTTCAGTGTTCTTTTCACTATACCTGCCAGGTAAGGACACTTCATAAGAGCTAAGTATTAAAAGATCTTTAGCTGCTGTGCCTAAGGCAAGAGAGATTTATAGAGGAAATGATGTCATTATTGCCCAGTATGCCTCTGGATATTCAATTATTCAACTGAATTCAATGTTTTCAGTGAACTATTCCAAGTAGATTTTGAGCTCTTCCTATGTACCAGGAACTGTGTTGGAAATTAGAGCTACAAAGACGAAATACTTAGTACCTGCTCTCAATTTTCTTATAGATAGTGCAATTTGTCAGTGGTTTTATTTGCATATACATTCATGATTACTAAAATCATAATGAATGCAACCCCTTGCTCCCTATAAAACCTTGAGAACATTCTCATTGCTGAGAAAAACAAGCCAAATTTGCCTACCTCTTTGGAACAGTTCGTTCCATTACATTTGTCCAGATATCCAGATGCTGACCATGGTTTTCTAAACTTCATTTAAAGTGACATTAGGAGGGGAAGGGGTGCTCCTGAGGATTTATAAATGTAGAGAAGAAATTCATCTACTCGACAAGCAAGTATTTACTGCCTGCTAAATGCCAGTTATGCCCTAGGTGATGGATTTAAGTGGTTGATTAGAGAGATAAAACAAAACCTACGTGGGTCTTATCATTATAAAGCACACTATATAGAGTGGAGACAAGTATTAAAGAAAGAATTCTACAAAATAGTGTATATAATTGTAAAAACCCCTATGAGGTATAAAATGTAAGAATGCATATGGCAGAAGTTCTCATGGAATCTGGAAGATCAGGGAACATTTCTCGAAGGAAATAACTTTAAACTGGGACTTAACAGTAGGAAGCAGATGAAGGGACAGGCAATGCAGGCAGTAGTAATCTAGTTGCAGGCAGACAGGACAGAATCTTCACAACCCAAACTCAGAAGGAGCATGGGCAGAAACTGCCTTTTATATTCTCAGGTGGTGCTCATGTAAAGGAAAGGTGGGTGTACCTCAAGGGCTGTGTCTGATTGAAAACCTCTAACTGCTTCAACTTTCTGTTCATGCATTCATCAATTCATTCAGTACATATTTATTGATTAAGAATCACCATGGGATTTGGAATCAGACAGACCAGAAGTCAAACACTCATCTTCTCCATTACTAACTGGTGACCTTGGAGAAATAAGTTAAATTTGTGTGTAAAATAGCCTTGATAATGTTACGTACTGTAGAAAGTTGGTGTAAGGATGATATGAAACAAGAGATGTAAAGAGTTTAGTGCAGCGCCTGCTACCTGGCAGAAGCTAAACACCTGGTAGCTCCTGTGGTTCCACACTGGGACGTGAAGTGACAGCAGTGGATGTGCTTCCCATAGGAACTCTAGACATGATATTTTTTCAGGAACCGAGAGTCCGCTGAGCACAAACTTGTGAGCACCATTTGTGTACACATCCTGAGGGGTTTCATCTCAGAGACAGAGCAGAAACATCATGCTGAGATGTGGTCAGAAAAGGGAAGTGGCTGAGCTTTCAAAGCAGGGCAGGAAGAGGGTGACCCTCCAACTCCCACACCAGTGTCACAACACAAGTGTTCTCCAAAAGCACAGAGGATGCAAGCTTGTGAGAAACATTCTGGCCTTGCGAAAGCGGATAGGGCTTTCTCTTTCTCTGTGACAACCTGGGAACTTTTATCTGTCATGTTCCCACATACACCTGAAAGGTAGTAAAATAAACTGAAAAAAAAAAAATACGACACCTCCAAACCATCATAGATGGGTAATACCCTTTAATCTCCTTGTGAAGTATTTTGCATTTTGTTTTGTTTTGTTTTGTTTTTTTGCTTCTGGGTTCCTGATGGCTGAATCCAAAGACTCCTCGATCTAGATCTTAGACTAGTCATTTGATAATAATATCCTGTGTCTGACTCAGCATTCCTCATTTCTACTCTTTGAACATCTCAGGGCAGTGCTTCAGGATTAGCCTGGTACCCTCTGTGCAAGGTAGAAATGTTACATGCAGACGTTTGTCTACATGCATAGACAGACAAAATTCTAATGTTTTCAGTATGCAGCCGAAGCAGTTAGGTGGTGGCTTCTCGTTTAGAAAGAGCTCATTGAATGGCAAGCTCACCAGAACCCAACTTGGATCTTAAAATAGGAAATTTACTGTCAGAGGAACTTGTCCTGCTCCTGCCACTGCATGCTTTTCTTCCTAAATAATTATCCATTACACATGTTTTTCTTTAATCCTTCTCTTCACTTTCTTTAGAGGTTTTACTCTTTGTTCCCCAGCCAAGAGCAGCAACAGAAGAGGTAAACGATTATGAGACAAGAACCTGCTTAATAGCATGTACACTCAATTGTACTTTTTACTGGAGGTAACATTTTGTAAATAACATTTCGTAAACCAGAAGATCTGGGTTCTAGTCTCAACTCAGGCCATCATTATATCACCTTAGATAAGTCACCTGTTCTCTTTAAATCTTAGCTTCTTCATCTGTCAAAAGAACCAACATCTTCCTAAGTGGGTCCTTGAGAAGATCTAATGTTAATGCATCCGAATGGACTAATGCATTTTTGAAAGTTGAAAGAATGATTCTTGAGTAAGATGACAGCTCATCAGAGGGGCTGTAGGACGAGGCTATTCCATTCAAACTTTAAGTCTGCTTACTGGTTATATAAAGCTGCTCACATCACTTCTGCTTTCCTTCAAAATGAGGAGTTTGTATTAAATGACTTCCAAGGAGCTGTCTAACTCTAATAGTTTATAGTTTTTAAATGCTTCTCAACATTCTTCTTGAAAGTGGTATATTCTGCAAATTTATTTATCAGTTCCTCCAACAGAGAAATAGCCCTCCTCATTATGTCCTTACACTCTTCTCATTCACCAAGGTATCCACTTTGGAAGTCAAGCAACCACTGTACAAAGTAATTAATGAGCTGCACTAGATCTAAGGCAAGCTATTGGAAGAGCCAAGAAGATTAAAAGTCTTCTGATAAAAAGTTTAAGAAAAAGAAAATCCCACAATGCAACCAGCAACGTTAATCTTCAATAAATATGCTCTTAATATTTAACTGGCATTTATTTAAACTTACAGTAACTGTCCTATTAAATCTAAATTAATTGCCCATTTGAGAATCTTATCCTAAAGCCTAGTTGGAACATGGTCATCTAGATCATAGTCTATGCTAGGCATTCAGCCATAAAGAGAATATTTAAGCCATTTTTTAAAAACTAGACTATTAGAATATCATGGTTGGAAGGGCCTTAGAGGTCAACTGGACTAGTAAGCTTTATAACCAGTATCTTTTGAGTTTCTAGGGGCTCGTTTTCTCCTCTCTCCAGTAAGGGCTTATTGTGCATTCCCTATATATCTCTCTCTTTCTTTCTCTCTCTCTCTCTCTCTCCCTCTCTCCCTCTCTCTCTCTCTCCTGTCTGTTAGTGATTATTTTTTTTCATTTAGCCTTCATGTTTTAGACTCAGTCTGCTGTGTTTAAGTCTCTCCTGACTTTCTAAGGATAATCTATTTTGGACACATAGCAAATTTTGTACACACACACACACACACACACGTGTGTGTGTGTGTGTGTGTGTGTGTGTGTGTGTATTGTTTTATATATCACAAAAAAAATTAGCAGTTATATATAAAAGACTGAAAGTTGTGAAATAATCCCTGAGTCACACTGCTTTAGAAGAGGCAGTGTGAGTGTAATTGTGTAGAACTGATCTTTGCTATCTCTGAAATCATTCAATATTTTTTATTCTAAATGTTGTTCCAGCTGAACTTCTGGGATGTTATTTTGCTATGATCATAACACATTTACATTTCTGTCACACACACACACACACACACACACACACACACACACACACACACACAGACTAGTTTCATCCAATCAGTTAGCTAGTGAAATGTGTATTAAAGATAAACACCTAATCAGATAGGTTAGTATTCAAGCTGAGTTAATTTTCTCAAAAAGTGGGAATTGGTTGAAACTAAAATAATTTACTCTAAGGTTTCTAAAGGTGTAGGACCCTGAGTTAGATTTATAAATGATCACTATCTGCCTTGCAGGGCTTGGAGAGGAGGTGGTAATGTAGAGAAGGAGGGAGTTGAGATGAAAATGGGTAGGGGAAATATAACAACATGAAAACATGAATGAGGAGAAAGTGAGCAGATGGCAAGACATGCCACACATTTTTAAGAGGACTAAGCTTATTCTCAGCTGTTTGCTCATGGAAGGCTTACCTTTGTATTACCTGCAGGAGCAGTGCTTCTTTTTATTTCTTACTAAGCTAATACACAAACCATCCCCCTTCCTTTTTTCTCCTTTACTTCAATCACTGTCAAGTTAGACTAAAGACACTAGACAACCCTTACAGTGTCTTAAAAAAAAAAAAAAAACCTTTGTATCTAAAGCTCTTTATTCTTTATTTTATTCAATTTTAGAAATTCAAAAAATAATTGAACCCATTTCTGTACATTTGTGCAGCATCCTGACTTTTACTTTACCTGTTCAACTTTACCCATTACCATTAGGAGTTTGAGTCCTTTCACAATAAATCAAAGGAGGCTGCAGCTAGAATATCACAACCCTTCTAACCTGAGCTTTACCTCCTAAAAAGGAATGATTTTCCTAAATTTTTTGTACATATTCTTCATCTAGTTTACCGAAATTCTACAAGTGGTGCTGAAGGTAGTGAGAAAGTCAGAGCAATTTGTAAGTGACTTGGGATCATGGACTTAAATGGTACTCATCTTTAAACCTGAGAGAGAGAATGGGGAAAATGTTGTGAGTATGCATGTGAATAAGTGACAACACGTGAAAATAATTTATCTAGGCTTTCACAACTGTTTTGACAAGGTGTCAGGATCCAAGATGCTTTAATAAAAAAAAAAAAAGAAAAGTAGGTAATGAGGATACTATTTTTCTTCAAAGGTAGAAAATTAGCTTAAAGCTAAGACACAAATCAAGGCTAGATTGACATATTTCTATATAGAGAAGTTTTGATACTAGATTCTCTAAGGGAGAGATAGTTGCTGGGACAAACCAAATGTAATAGATAGATAGATAGATAGATAGATAGATAGATAGATAGATAGATAGATAGATAATTATCAATGATCTGCCAAAGGGAATTCATAGAGAACTCTCCCAAGATAGCAGAAGACATTAAGTTCTCTTAAGTAATTTGAAAATAATTGACAAAGTTATGTGAGAGTATAAAGAAATGGGCAAATATCACGTAACATATTTTAGGAAAAATTGTCTAAAGTGTGCTTCTCAGATGCTGGACTCTGGGCAATAGAATAAGAAACAGTGTTGAGGAGTGTACTGAGCATGGACGTTGGAGTTAATGGCTTTGACTTTAAGTCCAGGCTTAGCAAATATCCAACTTGACCTTGGGTAATTTCCTTACCTCTCCAAGCCTCAATTTTGTCCTCTATTAAATAGCAATATCACCTACCTCATGTATTTGCTATGAGGATTAAATGAGATAGTTCATATAAGTACCCAGCGAAGTACCTGGCATGTGGTACAGACCTCACAAATCGTAGCCAGTGATTATTATTTTACAATATAGAAGAACATCATGGAATAGAGTCATGGCCAGTAGCTCTGAGCTATAGTCTGGAGTATGATACCATACATTATTATCTACAGTTATTGGGGGTTTTGCCAAAAAAAGAAATGTTGGGCCAAGCATTTTATGAAAGTTATTACAATATTGGAAAACTAGAAATAAAGAAATGTTGCCTTCACAAAAAAATACTGTATTCTGTATTACATTGCATTATATTTAGTTATATATTGAATTATAATATATATTATACTGCTACTGTATTCAAATATTACTTATAATAGTATCATTGTAGCTCACAAATAATACAGGAACTTCATGTGCTCAATTTCTGAGGGCAGAAATCAAGAGTCACTTTTAATATCTCCTCCCTCACCATTCTCCACTCCTATGTAATTCATTCAATACTTTTTTTTTCTCTTGTGGTTTCTTCATCCAAAATATCTTTCATGTCTAGCCATTTTTCTCTACCTCAACTGCCTTTACCCTGGCCTAAACCATCATCTCTCTCTGTTTTCTTCTTTGGCATATTGAGATTCCCCCTTACATGAATTTCTTCCATCTTCTCTTGCCAGATCTATATCAAGCTCCACATTAAAATAAAAATTTTCTGAAAATCTGACAATGTCACTCTTCAATCTTTAATGGCTCCACACAGCATATTGAATACAATCCTAAACCTTTTGCATGGGTTTTGAGTCCTCATGATTTGGCCTCTGTCTATTTACTTTTTCCTTCTGGTGGTTCCCTTATGGAGCCATGTCAGTCTTTACTTTTTATTATTATTTTAATCTCTTAAAGTTTCCTCTTTTTTAACTTGGGGATTTTGCATATGCTGCATTCCTGCCTGAAATACTGTCTTCACATTTTTCTGCCTAAGTTTTAGTCATCCTTTCAGTTCTAACTTCCTCATAAAGACCTTACCTTAACTATTCCATTTATCCATTAGGGTAAATGCCCACTGCATCAGCACTTATAGTATTTACAATACTCATAATAGTTTAAATATTATCTTTTTCTCTCTTATATCCCTGAAGCCTAACACAATACCTGAAACTTAACAGGTTTGTGATAAATATTTGTTAAATTTAAGTGAATAGTACAACTGGAGAAAATTTAAAAATTATGATTTCTGGCAGGGATTTCCAAGTGAAGAAACATTAAGAAGATGAAGACATTTGGTATTTATGAAGTATAAGGATAGAGTATACACACACTTAATGACCAAACTCTAGCTATAAATAAAAAAAAGAACCCCAATAAATTGAAGGATGGTCATTTAAAGATAAAAACGACCATGTCTGAATAAAAGGTTATAGAGGCAAAAATAATATCTAAATAGGATAAGGGAAGGTTTGGATAAATTAGTGGATGACGGACCTATACTGGTTTATTAGGTTAGGGGTGCCTGATGTATAGCTCTAACCTTTGAAGCATGATTCTCATGCAAAATTGCCACTGTCCAAAATAGGAAAGTAGGACATCTGAACTGATATGACCTGGTGTGACCTTTCTAAGGTCATATTTCCATCTACCCAGTAATTCTATTGCCTATATTGTTAAGGATTAGAAATTATGCTTATCTTCCTCCCACATATCTTACAGCCACTCATTCTAGAATATTTGTATGCACTTGGTAAGAGAATGTTTAAAATGCAGCAAGTGTGTGTGTGTGTGTGTGTGTGTGTGTGTGTGAGAGAGAGAGAGAGAGAGAGAGAGAGAGAGAGAGAGAGAGAGAGAGAGATTAAGAGAGAGATAAAGAGAGAGAAACATGTTTTAAGAAATGAATCCTAAGCAGAGAGAAAGCTTCCTTTAGGCAGAATTGGTTGGACTGACTCCTGTTTTTACTCTTCTGCTCTTACTTCACTCCCTTAGATATGTCCTACATGTCTGACTCCTGATTTCCACTCTTAATAATGGCTTGGGACACTTTCTCCACCCTGTGCTTACTACTCCCTTGAACTTTGCCCACTGATATACTTTGGGTACTTTTCTCACCTTCCTTGACTTCCTCCTTCCAAGAGTTCAACTTTTTAAAAAATTCTAATTAGTGTCAAGTGTATGGTACATTGGTTAGACATTTATATAGTTAGTAAAATGATCCCCCCATTTGCTCCCTCCCTCCCCTAACCTTCCACCTAGGCAAAGTATTAATGCTAATTGCAATCCTTATGCCATATTCCCATCCCCGTGCCTACCCATCAGCTACTAATTTATACTTATTTAACCTTTCATCCCATTTTCCCAGCCCCCCAACCCCCTCCCCTATGTCCATCACCAAATTGTCCGCTATATTTGTGAGTCCGTTTTTGATTAGTTTGTTCTTTTTATTCCTTAAATTCCACATATAGGTGAAATCATATAGTGTTTATATTTCTCTGTGTGACTTAAATACCTTCTAGGTTTATCACAGCAATATCTTTTTCCATTCTCTTCCTTTTCATATGTAGGGGTCTTATTTTTTTTTTTTTTATCTTTTTAGCCATTCTATCCCTCAGTTAGAACACTTAATTCTTTTCCCTTTAAGGAATTTATTAATAGGAATGTAGTTGTTACCATTCTTTATTTCTGTTTTTGATACCTATTTTTTCTTCTTAAAGAAGTCCAGCCAACATTTCCTATAATTCTGGCTTGTTGGTGATACATTCCTTTAGTTTATTTTTGTCTGGGAAGCTCTTTATCTGTCCTTCAACTCTAAATGATAGGTTTGCTGAATAAATTATTCTTGGTCGTAGATCTTGGGTCTTTATTCTTTCGAATATTTTGTGCCAAACCCTTCTGTCCCTGCACAGTCTTTCTTGAGAAATCAGCTGCCAGTCGTGGGGGTATTCCCTTATACGTAATTATTTGTTTTTCTCTTGCTGCTTTTAATTTTTTTTTTGTATTAACCTTTGACATTTTAATTATGATGTGTCTTGGTGTGGGCCTCTTTGGATTCCTGATTTTTGGAATCCTCTGAGCTTCCTGGGGTTATATGTCCATTTTCTTCAACAGGTTGGGAAAGTTTTCCATCATTATTTTATCCAACAGTTGTTCAACATGTTGATTTTCTTCATTTACGCTAATCAGATGAATATTTGGAGACTTAATAGTGTACCATACCCTCCTTTGTAGTTCCGGTCTCTTTTATAGTTTTGGTCTCTCTTTATAGTTTTGGTCTCTTTTTTCTTGCCATTCTGTTTGAGTATTCTGATTCTTGTCTTTTAGATAGAGCATGTGATCCTCTTCTTTGTTCACTTTGTTTATTTCTTTGTTTATTCCATTTAATATATTTCTCATCTCAGATAATGTGTTCTCCATTTCAGACTGGTTCCCTTTTATAATTTCCACTTCCATTTTTATGTTGTTAATCTCTTTGTTGGAGTTCTCTAGATTTCCCAAAAGTTCATTGAGCATCTTTATAACCAGTGTTTTGAATTCTGCATCTGTTAACTTAATTGACTCCATTATACCTGGGTCTCTGTGCTGTCATATGGGTCTGCTTCTTTGTCTTGCCATTTTGGCTGTCTTTCCATGTCTGTTTCTATCTACTAGGCAAAGCTCCTAAATCTCCCGGTCTTATTAGTGTGGATTTGTGAAGTAGGTGTCCAGTGGCACAGTCCTAAGAGGGGTTCAGCCACAGGCCAAATTTAGCACAAGCCTCTACCCCTCTGAGGCCATTTGTCAAGACTCAGCAAGCAATCCACAGATGCTCTGCTTAGAGTTGTCTCAAAAGGCCACACCAGAAACCAAGGCCAGCTGCCTCCAGTGTGAGCCTAGGCACTGCTCAGCAAGGTGCATGAGACTCACTGACAGTATATTTGGATGTGGCTTGAATGGGGCCTGGGTTGAGAGAGGTGAGTTTCAGGGAATCCTCTGGGTGGAGTGACCTCTGTTATCCAGTTTGATGAAGTTACAGCTATAGCAGCTCTGAGTCCACACACTGGGAGTGGGGAGGGCTCAATAGGAAACAATGGATACCACCGGCACTTATGAACTAAGCAAGTCTCATCTTGACTCTCTGACAATATTTCCCAGTAAGTCATTTGTGCCCCCTGTTTGCAGCCGGCTCGGAACTGGTGCTCAGAGCAAGCAGGTCCATCACCATAAAAATCCACTTGTGGATGCGACCCCTTTAAGGGCTTCTGCTGCTGCCGCCACAGCCTTTGTCTCACTCAGTCACTCGGGATCAGGCAGCCCCGTGTCCTGGTCCCGTCCTACCTTCTGCCATTGCAGGTTGGTTTCTTGGATTTCTCCATAGCTGTATGGCTTGTTCACCTAGATTCCAGGTGATTTTTCTTTGCTGCTGCTCCTTGTTTCCATCACAATTTTGATTTGGTCGCCAGAGGGATGAACAGAGCCTCTATCATTTATACCATATTGAAGCACTCTCACCAAAGGTTCGACTTTTAATAACAGGAGAGGTGGATTACAACATGTATCTCTAAACTCTTGGTTTCATGTTTTTCCTTTCTATCTCATTGCTTCCCTGGGCCTACTTTTCAGGACATAACAATCAGTGTTATATAATTCTTTATTTTTCCCGCTAGTGGAAGAGAACTGTGATAGCTATTATCTAAAACAATAGATAATGTACGAGCCTGTGTTTTAAACTTATGTTCTATATAATTTGCTTTTCCAGAAGGTGTCTAACTATAATTTCATTTGGGAAGCTGTATTAGTCACTTTTGTTTCCTGAAGACACAGCTGAATACCGTGCACATGAACCAAGAGATCCAAAGAAATGGCAAGCCCAAGACCAAAAGGGCTCTAGGAAATTTTCTCCAAAATCAAGGTTCAAATGAATTTCTTGGAAAGATTACTTCTGATTGCCCAGCTGGGATGGGAAAACTCTTCTCATATTTATTCAACAAGTATGTACTAGGGTAGGTGATGTGGTACAACAGGAACTGTCATACCTTCAACCCAGGCCCCAGGGCTATAGTCTGCTACAGAGACAAACATTAGAAATAATTGTACTGATAATTAATGAATCACTAGTGAAATACATATTACAAAGAAAAAGTACAAGATTATAAAAGAACAGAAAAGGGAAGAGACAATGTCTTATTCATAATCACTCTATGTCAGAGCAGAGCAAGGTAAAATATATTTTATAATAAATTAATGAAAGAAGAATGATTGAAGGAATAAATATCTAGAATCTAACATTTTAATATTTTTCTATGAGGCCAGTTAGTTGTATCCTCTCCTACATAGACATCTTTACCAGACTTCTTTTTTTCTTCAAGAGGCAGTAAAGTTCTAGGGAACTGGGGTGCGCTTCTGATGTTGTTGTTATTTATCAACTAAAATAGGAGATATTCTAAATCAGATTATATAAATATTTTTAGCATACTCATTTTGCTCTTGGGAAAGCTAGCTCATCACATTCAGAAAAAAATCCACTCTAATCTCAACATCTAATTTATGACCTCCTAGCAGTCTCTATTCAAGAATAACATTAATAATAATCAGACTATTAGCCAGGGTGCTTGGGTTGAGCCTGAAAATTTTGAGAAACGATCTTATAAATTATTTTCTAAGGATATTATCTTTAAGCATTAACAGGCACAACTGACTGAATTCTGGGAATTGAGCATAATTACATGGAAATTGACAGGACACAAATGCCAAGAATCCTGTTAACCTTTAATACCTTGAAAAAAAATTCTCCTTGTAATTATCTCTTTCCTTTGTCTTAAATGTTACTGATGAATATTTAGAGTCATAAGCAAACATGGAAAGAAATGTTTTGTAAAATTTTGATCTTTGTTTGAAATAATAAAGTTTTCTGAGCATTTCATACAATAAGGAGATGCTAAATAGTACACTTGAAATTTGACTATTTCCAGAAGTTGTTTCCATCTTTGTATTTGCTCTGCTCTAGTTCTCTGCTTATAATTATCCATGCTGAGTAGAAGCTCCTTTGCATTAGCAATTAAAGTAGAAATGTAGGTCTGAGGCATTCGGTGTCTAATGCAATTTCTGACCTGTTCTATGTCTTTGGAAAAGTCACTGCACCTTTTTAGTACTTCAGATTCCCTTTCTGAAGTGAACATAATGGCATTTAACTCTAACAGCAATAATATTTGCATAGTACTTTAAACTTTACCATGGACATTTGCATTCCTTATCTCACTTGTATAGGAATGTCTCCTGAATGTCCTCTTCTTTCCAACTCCACTGATACCAGTAAGGCACCTCTTGTTTCTTTTCTCTGTTTTAATTTAAATCTTAGCTCATCTACCCCAAACTCTACCTCTTCCAAAACCAGTGCTTCTTTACATGGGTAGGGTAGACTCCTTGGGGGTGGTAAAAAGGTGATGGGAAATTGATTGTCACCATAATTTTAGAGACATTCCTTCCACTTAGTGCATGCATGGGGACCAAGGAGGCAAGACACACAGCAATACATGGAATATTCAGGCACAGATGTTGAAGGACTGCCAGATATTTCAATCAGAGCTTGACATGTATTGCATTTGATATATAAACACACTATTTTTTGCAAGGTTTTATTGTTCACTAGCCCTCTGGGAATAAAATTATCTGTAACCTTTTGAAAGATTGTGCTTTGATTTGTTCAGGTCTTCACTAAGAGTTGTTTACCACTTTAGAAAATCACATGACAAGTTGTAATGCTTCTCACAGTATTTGAATCCCAATTCTACACCCCTGTAGCCATCTTGATCATGGAGATTCTATATATAAACACATGTATGTACACTTCATTACATCCTGTGGTGTAGTGGTGTCTAAAGATTTTTTTACACTTATTTGATTCTCAATAATTTTTATTTACTTCTCTTATAGATTCAGTTAGGACATTACACAAGTCATCTTTTTTTAAGTATGTGTATAGGTAGCTTATTTTACTTATAAACTTAATTTTGCAAAGTAATAAGGGTATCATAAAATATTTTTTTAATGAGACAGGTCAGAAAAAGTAAAGCATTCCTTATATAAATAACTCCATGCACGGAAATCAGCTTCATCTTGCTAAAATACAGCTAGGTAATATTCTTTACCTGTCCAGGAAATTTCAGAGACTATCCTGCCTATGGCATATAGTTTAAATTCCCAAGTTTGGCAATCAAAGCTCTGAAAAATATCCCAAGCTAACTTTTTAGCCTTAATCTTTGTTGTGACCCTACCTCCATTCTAATCCACCATCCTGTGCATTCACACCCTCTGCATATTCCAAACTATGTATTTACTCAGACTTTTGCTCTGCCAGGATTCCCTTCCTTTTCATTCACACATTTCTAAATCCCACTTAGACGTCAAGGAACAGTTACAATTCTATTTTCTTCATGAAATTTTACTTTAACTGATGCCCCATGTCTCCCTATCTCCCATTCATCCCCTCACTGTTTAAAACAAATCCTATTTAGGATATAGATAGATAGATGATAGATAGATGATAGATAGATAGATAGATAGATAGATAGATAGATAGATAGATAGATGTAGATTAGATATAGATATAGATATAGATATAGCTAGCTACATACATACATACACACATACACACACTTATTATATACATATTATATATAAAACTACATATATATTTAAACGTACATATATTGTTGCATCATTGTTGAATGTTTATTTGTCTGATCTTACCTGGTAGACTATAAACTCACTGAAGGCAGGTACCATTTCTTGTTCATTTTTGTACTTTCCCAAGGCTGAACCAAGTATGTGGTCCAGAGTATAAATTCAACAAACATTTATTGAATTGAATTGACCTCTGAGAAAGTCAGAGAGGTAGCCTAGGTACTATTATATTTTGTCACACATAAGGAAAGTGAGCTGTAAATGAGTTCTGAAAGGTATTTTATGCAGGAGCATCAGATGCATCATGCTGTAGTGGGGTGACATGTTATTACCTCCAGCTCATTCAAGGCTCAGAGCAGTACTAGAAAAACATTTAGAAAGGTTAGCATACATTTTTGCTGAAATAAAAACTTTTATTTCTAAGTCTTTTTAATATGAGTTTGGATTTATATCACTCTATATGCTAATGAAGGCAAATCTACTTAAAATCTTGTAACCAAAAAAAGCTGCAGGTTTTCTCCTTTTAAGACTATATTCCCAACAAAATTCAGCCAGAAATAAGACATTGGTTTCCCAGAAACCTTCTGAAGCTTGCCTGACAGTGGAAGGGTCAGGTTCCAGCTGCACTCCCTGGCGCAGCTCCAGCCTTGACTAAACCCATCCATCACAGCCGAAGCCTGCCCTTCTCGCACATCGCTTGAGTTGGAAATGGAAGTGGCCTTTTAACAGAACATTGTCTTAGGATCGTGTGAAGCAAGGCTGACAGAGAAAAGAAGATTCATTTCTGACACCAATCATGCTAATATCTGTCACCAAAATGACATTTTCCCTTTAATGATGAAAAATGCATCAGGAAAAAGGGAAGAGAACAAATGGCTTTCATGTGCTGCTCTGGTCTGATAGGGAGAAAACCTCTGCTGCTGCTGGTTTGCAGTTTGAGAAGATGGAACGAAGGATGGCCAGTTGGTTACTGAACAAATACAACTGGTACTTCATTTGGAAAGGAAGGGTGCAAATAGATGAAACACTATGAGTTAGACAGTGTCACTGAACATCTGACTAATTTCTCATTAGGCCTTCTGCCTAGCTTTTCAATAGATTGTCCCCATTTCTTTCAGGTCCAAGTGGAAGTTCAGTACTGGTTTGAGGGCTACCATACACATAGCTTTCCATATCAAATTTTGCAGAACTTGTAAACCTCACAGGAATGCAAAGCTGCTGGGAGTTCCCAAGCCCTCATTTACATACTTTCTGCTGCGTGAAATGGTTACAATGGAGGAATCCAGTCTATATTGCAGGAACCATATGTATATCCAGGAGGGTCTGTGTTGTGGATGATCCCTAAGTGGAATGAAGCATGGTGAAGCCAAAGCTCTACAGACTGAACACAGAGAGAGATGGGGACTGCAAAGAGTCTAATTAGGCAAGCATATCTCTGGCAGTTAGAGAGAAGCTAGACAATTGTCTTAGGTGTTTACAAAGTGAATATTTCCCAACAAATTCTACATCTTTATCTACAAGTCTATTCTTTACAAAGGCACTAGGTGCTGACATCTATATAAAATTGTTTTTTTTTTTTTCATCCCCTCCTTTCTTGTCTACTGGCAAAGCTTGCTTCCTACAACATAGGCTAAAAGTGCTAGAAATTCACTTTCCTGTCTCTTTTGCGGCTATGGGTGACCACATTACACAGTAGACAGGTTGGATATTCCTCTCTAATCAAAAAGAAGTAGGTGCACTCCTCCAGGCCTTCTTTGTTTTTGTCTCTGATTATATTCAGGTGATAATATGAAGACTAGAGAAATGCAACCACTTCCAACTCATGAAATGAAGACCTCACATTTCAAGCATAATGGAGACTGTGAAATCCTGGACCCTCAGCTATTACTGAGCTATTGGATACCCTATCTCTAGGCTTCTTTGATAACCTAATTTTCTAAGTCTCTGTTAATAAAGGTTTGACTACTTGCAGCCAAAAGCATTGGAGGATTATATTTACATTTCATCAAGAAAATGTATTAACATTATGAGGATGGTTATCTACTTTAGATTCCTTTACTCAGCCTTAAACCGACCTTGTTTTGTGTGTACATTTCTTCTACTTTCTGCTGCCAGCTTTCTCTTATTCCTCAACTCTTATAAATACCGACATACACAAGCTGGCTAATACACCAAGAATCATACTACACTAGGGTACTTCTAAAGTTTTTAAGCTTTTGCAATTCTTTACAACATTAATTAACACAACACCCACTCATTGGCTAACCTGCCAGAAAAGCAACTCAACATCATTATCTTTTTTATAGAGAAGGAAACTGAGTCATTTATGTTCCTATATTTGCATGAGTGGGCTTCTGCCTCCTCCTCTCCTCTTCCAACATTCACACTTTTAAATATATTTTAGACCAGCAGTGATACGATTTTGTGGGTCCTTCTCCTAAACAATTGAGATCCCCCCCAAAAAACAAGCGCATATTTTTAAAATCCCTAACCCTATTAAGAATTCCTACAAATAACCATGACCACACTGATCATATCCTCAATTTTGGAAAAATATGCTATTCTACTTTGATGATCTTGGTCTTCTCTACCTCCCTGTATCCTTTCAGAGAAGGAGGGATGAAGCTCAAAGGATTCAGAGTGACTTTTGAGCTCCACAAATGACACTGGAGCTCTGCCTTAGGGGAGAGAGAGGATGTGCACTGACTGTTCTCAGGTAAAGAACAGCAGAGGCAGGAGAAAAGCATTCTGTTTGGAAGTAGAAATGTTAAACGAGTGTATTCAGGCAGGCTGGAACCCTGCCGAAAGACTCTTGGAGTGAGAAGCTCCAGCCCTCTGTGGACTCCTTTCGAGAGAAAGACACTACTGCTCCTAGAGAGCATAGGCTGGCCTGAGTGCCACTTATGGTGCAGAGCAAGGAGCTGGCACTCTGACGGTCCTGTCCACAATGTAATCTGCTCCTTAAGAGGAGAATAAACTGAGCTGAGATGTCATTGGGCTCTTAAATTTTCTCCACCACCTAAGTACAATCACACAGGGGGGCAGGAGAAGGTAATCCTTAGGATGGCGATGTAGCCAAATGTTCAGTAGAGAAGCTGGAAGAAGTTCATATTCAATAGAAAATGTATAGAAGAGAATAGGTGAAAAAGTATGATATCCCTGACTTAAGTCAGAAGTTGGCCAGGTTTCTCTCCCCATTTGACAGATGAGTAAACCAAAGCTTATACTTGTAAAGGAAGCTGACAAAGTTCTCAGGGTAGAATGGATTCAGTCCTCTGACTCCAAATTCAAGACTACTTTTACTTGGCTGCAGGTCAGTAAGTACGAGAATCAATCCTCCATCCTTGTAGAATGGATTCTATGCCATGACTCATAGGGAGGATAAGGAATACTCAAATAATTTAATGGAAATAATTTATAAGGGGCAAAAATAAAGATGAAAATTCAAAAATGGATAGAATGAGAACTAGAACTATGGTTGAGAAGTAGGCCCCATGAAAGAATGAGACATAGAGAAAGAAGAGTAAGATAGTCCAAAGTGTCTGAGCTGTATAACTGGCCTGCCAGTCACTCTAGTATATCACTTCTCAGTTTCTGAAAAAGCAGCATTCATTGTCCACAGAATAATAAGCAGAATTTATGAACACTACAGGCTTGGGAGCACAGATACTGTCCCCATAGTGGAGGTCACCTTGGGGTAGTCTTGCAGGTGTCCATTGGCAGACCAGGCAGGATCCATTAGGAAGAACAGGGGCCTATTATCTGTAGCCATGTCTGTTCAGGAAGTAACAGTTAGCCTCCTTAATCTCTTGGGAGCACGCAGCATCCTAAAATACTCTTCTCTTTCTTGAAATGGCCTCTTTCTTTAAAATTTAAGACACCACACCTTCCTCTCTTCCCAGGATTGAGATGATACCACCATAATTCCTCATTTCTGTTGACAAAATACTCCCTCTTTAAGATACACCTTGAATGATCCCCTCTTCCATGGAGCCCTTCTGGTTAGCCCTTAAAAATGATCTTTTTCTTCTAATTTCTGCAATATTATATGTTTCCTGTAACATATAAAGCACACTGCCTGTGTTAAAGCAGCAGTGATACCATTTCATGGGGCCAGTTGGTTGTAAACATATGGCATCTTCCCTACAAGAAGATAAACTCATTGGTAGAAAAATCTTTCCCTTTTCATGAGATCGATTTACTTTAGGGTTGAAAAGACCCATATAAGTCATCTAGCTCAATGTCTTCATTTTATAGATGAGGAAACAAAGGCCCAAAGAGTTGACATGGTTGAGACAAGTTCACATGGCTAGGCCAGAGTAGAGCTGAATTTCATTTGCACACTTGTCTCAGAGAAGTACTTGCCTAGAATAAGGCCAGAATAATAGGTTGAATAAATGAGTAATCTAAAAAATCCCTGACACATGCCAGTCCATGGCCAGAAATAGTCTAGATAGAGACATATACAACTGATATAAAATCCTCAAGTCATTTTCATTTTAAAGATAACCATGTCATTGAGCACATGATTGTTCCCATCTAATGAAGTTTTTGTGAGGGGCTCATCCGAGCTTCTTAATAAGAAATTGGGTGGTGATGTTGTTTATAATCAATTGACCTGGGATAAAAGTTCTTGAGTTTATTATGGTTTAATACATTAAAAAATTAACAGAAAATCAATCTAGCACTAATAAAATATGATTGAAAATTGCTAATATAAATCCAATAGTGGAACTTTGCTTTACAAAAATAAAAATACATATGGATTTTTTGTATCCTCCACTGTAAACACTGCACAGAGCTCAGCTCCCACCACCACTCCCCCTACACGCAGCATGCTGCTGCTGCTGTTATTACAGGCAGACCACCTTACGATTAGCACAGCAATGCCAATTAATTGCAGTAATGATCAGGCTTCACATTTAAAGAAACTCACAGCCTGATCCCTAGCAACATTTATAGGCTCAAATGTGTTTAGAAAGCTCTGTTACCAGCGGGTATAGTGTGTGTCTCCACAAAAAAGTGAAGTTTCTGGGGGTCAAGGGTGTGGTGTGTATGTGTGCATGTATGTGCATTATGTGTGCACATATTCACACATGTACACTATTTCAGAGTAGCCAGAAGCCTTCTTTTAGAAAGGGACCCTGGGTCATAGAAAGGGGTCCTCGTAAAGAGAGATAAGTGCTGCTGGAGGAGGGAGGAGCCCTGTGTGTCTGAGAAGGAGCCTGTGTGAGCAAGAGAAATGAGACTTTGAGTACCAGGGACCTGGAAAGGGTACCAAATACATGCTTAAGTAGGATGCTGAGAAATGTGAAGAGAGGGGTTCTTGCAGAGACAGCCATGATTGGTTTTGGAAACAATTTTTCATGAGTAAGCAGTGTTTTACAGTGTTTTTTTTTTTTTCTCCAGATGTATCTCTGTCCCTCTCCTTTTTCTTTCTTAAAACTTCTCTGTGCCCATCCTCTGTCCTTTTATTCCATTTGTGGGTGACTGTCAGTGGAGAAAAATTATCTACTCTTAAGTGGGGGGAAGCTGCTCTGGTGATTCTGTTGTATAGAACTCCTGAAACAAACCCCAAAAGGAACAGTTTCTCCTTGAGGACTTTCTAGTGTATTATAAAAAAAAATAAAAATAATAATAATAAAAAAAAAAACCTCACACACTGGGCCATCAAAGTCACATACAATGTGACAAAGTGGGTAATTATGTTTCACTTAGCGCACATCAAAGGAACAAATGGCTGAGGAGCATGTACCTGTGCACCTCTGCATTAGGGAAGGACACTGCTGGCCCTGGTACTGTCTGGGTGCAGCCATATGGCCCAGGCTTGACCTCTGGTTCCCTGCCCTTAAAAGGAATGATGCCCAGAGATTTACATAATTCTGGGAGCTAAAGTGGAATGTGTCTGGCCTTTCTTTTACGTCTCTTTGTTTAGTTTTCATGGAAACCTGTGTTTATTGTGAAACTCTGAGCATGCTTGCTACAGACAGATGTTTCAGATCTCTGCCCCTCATCATGTTAAGAATGATTTTGGGCGACAAACCACCATTTTTTCTCTTCTACCAATTCAAAAATTGAAAACAAATTATCAACACTTCTAAAATACAAAGGTCCCTCTGGAAAAAGGTGATTTCAAACAGCTGTTGGCAGAGAGACCCATTCACCACTTGCAGCTTGCGGCTGCAACTCCATGGGAGGAAAGGCAGAACCAGGGGCACAAATTAAATCCACCATCTTGGTCACAGACACAAAAATAAAAGGATTAAAGCTGAATTTTGCATCACAAATATACAGCTCAAGTTCAGGCTTCTCCTTTACTTCTGGACCATCCCATCCATCTTCCCTTTTTCTATTTCTTCCATAGACTGAAGACTTTGTCACTTTAACATTTAATTATATAAAATCCTGCTCTCTTTACCCCCTGTGGATGAGCAATTGTTCTGCTATTTCTATAAAACACCGCAGGAAATATGAAAATAGGAGGCAGGATTTGGAGCAAGACTGTTTCTGAATGCCTGTGGATAGCAGCATCAGAGTTGGCTGTGTAGTTTTTACATCTATGGCAGGAAAGGGGTGGTGGGGTGAGGTGGCAAGGGGAAGGAGAGAGAGAGGAGAGAGAGAGAGAGAGAGAGAGAAGAAGGAGAGGAGAGAGACAAGGAAGACATGTTAAGATTCTACAATGCAATTTGTGATCTGAAGGGACTGAACCTGAGCCTGAATCCAAAGGAGGGCAGCCCCCACCTGTACCAGGCTCACTGCTTAAAGGCAGGAGAGCTGGGCCAGCAGATGGGTCAAAAGTGTGTCAAATGTTGGAGAGGAATGGAAAATATATATGTCTTTATCATGTGTGAGATTCTCTTTTAAAAACAGTCTGGGTAATACCTATGGTCTCATTCTTTCTTTAACCAAATATTTTACTGGGAAGCAGTGTTGAACAATGACTAAAAGCATAGGCATTGGAGCAAGAAGCCAAGGTCCGAATCATGACTCTTTCCCCTGCTAAAGGTATAAGTGTGGCAAATTATTCTCTTCTTGTCTTGGTTTTCTCATCTGTAAAATAGGGTTAACAATAGTAGTACCTCCTTTATATAAAATGTCTATCCTAGAACAGTGCTATTGTAATGATGCAATAAATAACTATAATGTAGCAAATACTGTACTAGATACAAGAGCTACAATGATGTAAAGAGCCTGTGTGTGCATTCCAGTGGCTCATGCTTAATGGAGGAGACAGATATGTGTACAGATTCCCAAACAGCATGATGAGATCTAAGAATGATGAGAGCTAAGGTAGTGATATCTTAAAAGTTTGAGATTTTGGTGATGAAGTCATCTGAGAATTAAAGGAGTTGGGGAATGCTTAGCAGGAGAGATGGGTTTTATAGGGTAGGTAGAAAGTTAACAATTGGAGAAGAGAAATCAGATTATTTTCAGTAAAGAATATAAAGAACTAAGAAATGTAAATTTAAAAGATCATGGTTTAAGAAACAGTGAGAAGTTATTTGTGCCTTAGTGATGGTGGAAAGTGAAGCTGGAAAGAAGAACTCCACAGGGCTTGCTAGAGAGTTTAGGTTCCATTATGATGAAAATAAGAGTCCACTGGAACTTATAAAAAAGGGCCGAGGTATTATCCAAACTACAGCAGGACAACACAGATGGCTTGAGCAATAGGGTATGACTGATTGATGGGGTGGGAGACCTGAAGTAGGGGACACTGTGAGAGGCAGCAGAGGAGTTTGTCTTTAAAAGCAGTATAGAACCTTAGAGTTTCCTTCTACTGGCTTCTCTTGACCATTGAGAAAGTCTACACGGTTGAAGATATCTGGAAGTGGCAGGAACTGCTAGTTATCTATCTAATCAGTGTTCTCCTCATCTTCCTTACTCAACTATCTCTGAGTTGGTTTAGGGCACTAAAGGGCCTAAACAAAAGCTGCCTTTCCAGCTCCCCTTATAGTAGAGGAGCAGCCACATGCTGAGGAACTGCCCAGTGGTCTGAAAGTGGAAAGCTCCTAGAGGTTTGTAGGAGAGCCATGCCTTCTTGATTTCACAACACTTCTCCCTTCTAACTTATTTTTCTCCCCACCTGGAAATCGAAAAGAAGATGGAGATGAAACAACCATCTTTCAACCATGAGGACAAGAATCTGACACTAAAGACTGTAGAGAGACAAGATGAGAGGATTCTGGGATACCTGTGACATCATAGAGCTGGTCCTCATTGAGCCTGTGTATCTCAGGACTCCATGCTCTATAGTTAAGTCTATGAATCTAGGGTTTTGTTACCTGAAGTTGAATGTAGTTGCTGGTACCAGGGGACCCATGTAGGTAAATGCCTTACCATTACTAAGGCTCAATTATTTGACACACCAAAAGCAAAATCAGTTTCTCTGGCACTTGGAAAAAGGTTCATGTATCACCAATATTCCCTGCATGTTGATAACCTACAACCTAAAATCTTGTCAAGTGTTAATCATAGATCTCCTATTAGCCTAGGAAGAACAATTTTTCTGAACCACAAAGGCTCAGCCACCATATGGCTAACTAAGAGAGAAGGGTAGAAGTGTCAGCACTAAAGGATAAATCTTGACTATTTAATGTTTGCCATGTCAGTGAGGTCCAAGGATATATCTTTCACATGAAGAAGAAAGGTGACTTCCTACACAACATTAATAGCTTAGATCAAGGCTGGTTGAAGGGGAGACAGCCCTCTTGGGCCTAGATAAAATGTTACTGAGGAGATAAAAGGAGGACCTAGAAGAAGACATAGTCTCAAGCTAAAGTCTTAAAGTAGAAATGAGGAGAAATACAATGGACTGAGGTCTAAACTGAAATGAACTTATAATAGGCAGGAGATGGATAAAAGGACCTAGATGCAAAACGGTAGATAACTCAAGAGCTTCAGAGTAATATCGATGTGCATTTTACTATGTAATTGCCTTGGGCAAGTGACCTAACCTCTCTAAGACTTAGGTTTTCGCATTATAAAATGGAAATAATAACACCCGCTTACAGGTTTATCGTGAGGATTAAATGAGGTAATGCACATGAAAGTTCCTAACACGCAGTAGGCACTCTATAAAAGAGCTTTTATTGCCACCCAGGGAGGACAGATGCAAACAGCAGGAGCAGGAGCAGTCTCAAGAAAAACCTGAGTCCAGAGGCCCATGTGAGCCCCTTCTTCCTTTGTAGAAGAGTAGAAAAATAGCTATTAGCAAAGGGTGGCTCTGCCATGGCTTTGGTCATAGCTTTGTAGAAAAGATCCATCAACATCCCAAACCTCTTTTTGCCCCTACTTCACCTTTGAGTTTCAGGATCTAATCTCAATCTCCAGCACAGCCTTGCACCTAGGAAAAAGAAGGGGACATACAAACTTCAACCTCATAGAGATATTTTTTCTTACTAAGTTGGTGAGGAAAGGGGTAACACATGAATACATTGTTTCTGTAAAACCAAGGTGCATGCCTAAGACTCACACAGGAAGAATTTTTTCAGATAGTCTAAATGTGAGTATAATTCAAACTAAGAGTGGAGAGTGAGATGCTTCACCAGCTAAAAACTAGCAGCCAGGCTGGGAGCAGTTGAAATAAAATGTACAGCCTGATCCAAGGTCAGAGATTCTCCTCCCACTGCACACCTGGGTAGAAGGGCTAGTCAACGAGAGTAATGCCTCAAGAATTTAGGGACAGCCAAGAGATCCAACAGCCCTTACAGCCCATATGGAAATTTTTTCTCCAGGGGCAGCTGGAAATGTAGTCTTGGTTTTATTTAAGGAGAGCTGGTGGGTTTTATGGCAAATACCATTAACAAACAAATACATGGCAGAAATTGAAGGTAAGGAAGTGTTTAACTAGGGTGATGTGAACCAAACAGGATGAAATCACACTTGTGCCCTGACTTTGCTGAGCCTTGCTTGCAACTAGCTTGCCTTCATGCAAGGTCAGGTTGAAACCATGCTGGCCAGCAAAGCCAGCATGGCAGATAGGTGTCTCCTGTGAGAGTGGGGGAGAACACAAGGAGAATGAAGGAATGGCAGAGAGCCAGGGCTCAATTTCTCAAGGGAGTGACCTACCCCCATTTCTTCCCTGGGTGGAAAAGAATGAATCCAAGAGTCTTCAGCATGTCCTCCTTCAGTTTGCTACCAGCTCCATCTCACTGATCTTCAATAGCCTATATGTACAAGCTTCCTAAATAGAAAGTTTGCTCACTCTTGTGCTGGGAGTAAGGGGCCCTGGGTGCACAAAAAGCACTACTGCATCAGAGAACTTCTTATATAAAAGTTATCTAGTTGTTCCATAATTTAACTACAGCTT
Source organism: Macroglossus sobrinus (assembly GCA_004027375.1). Lineage (NCBI taxonomy): Eukaryota > Metazoa > Chordata > Mammalia > Chiroptera > Pteropodidae > Macroglossus > Macroglossus sobrinus. The sequence goes on from PVKZ01000471.1 coordinate 444,573, forward strand.
CAGTACAAAAACTCTTTTGGAGGTGGCTGATAATGCAATGAGATGCCATTCCCTCTGAGCTAATGAAGTTTGTGTGATGACAGGTGGATATAAAAATGAAATCAGGATGGGAGCAGGCTCTGTCTTCATTCCTTGCTCTTAGCTGTTTCTGTTGCTTGGCTCCTAAAGAAGAATGTAGGATGTTATCTATTATTCTGTGCATCAAGATTTTCATCTAATTTCATAATGAAGATGTTGCTCCATCAGATACAGATGACATGTCAGCAGAAATGAGAAAGACCATTTTTATGTGTCAGCCGACTCTCTGCAGGGGCTCCCACCTTCCTGGAATAGTATAAAAAGTGCTGGTTTGAGGGAATGGTTCTGCCACACTAGATTGATCTTTATAGATAAGCCAATTCTCTTTTCTACTTTCCTTATAGCCATAAGCTCTCTGAGGGCAGGGGCCCTTTCTGCCTTTCATTGCTGTGCACCAAGTGACTGGACATGGCGAATGCTTAACATGGATGAATGAATTCCTCCCATCTGTACTGGTTCCCAGTCAATGAATGGTGTGTGCTCAGTCTTTGCAGACCTGCTTACTCCTCAAAGCTGAGACCTCCATCAACCCTGCTCCATTTGTGAAGACTGGTCCTTACATCGTGAGGAATTGTACAGCTCTAACCCAAATCTGAGAGTCTCAGCATCAAGTCAATCTAGTTGTTACCTGGTTATAAACGTGGGCTCATATTTTGAACATTTTTGTGCCTCAACTTTCTCTTCCGGATAATAGAGACACTAACATTACCTGCTTCATGGTTTGCTATAAAGGTGAAGGAAATAAGGTCTCTAAACGATTAAGAACACGACCTGGCACACAAGAAGCACTCAATAATTATTAATCATTATAAAGTTTTTTTTTAAAGACCTTAGTGTTGTTTTTTTTCCTCTGCATTTGAGTGCTTTGTGCCAGAAACCTACTGAGGATACAGTTCCTCCAGGAATTTCAATCCATCTCTCAAGGGCATGATCCTATCACCAACTCAAGACATTGTTCTCTTTCTTCCTTCATGTCCCCTCTTGCCACAGTTTTCCACAATGTGCTCCCTTTTGAAGCTCCCTGGGATTTCATTTGGACCCCAATGTCTGCCTGTGCTAGACCCAAAGATCTTTCATTTGTGGAAGGTCATACTTTTCACAGATGGCATCTTTTCCAAACATCTAAAGCTAGATGGGGACCATGGTGTAGGAATTAAGAACCCTGCCTCCAGAGTCACAAGTTTCAGCTTTGCTATTTCTCAGCTATGAAATCCTGGGTGTATTTATAACTTCTAACACCTCAATTTCCTTAACTGTTGAATAGAGGCACTGATAGCATCTTATAAGATTGTTGTAAGATTAAATGAGTTGATTCCCTTGAAGGTCTTAGAATAGCTCCAGCCTCAGATTAAGTATACAATAAAATGTTAAATATTATTATCTGTAGCCACCATATATGTCTCCTTAATACACACAATCATACAGCCATTTAATTATAGAAAAGACTCCTCCCATTCTATATTATCTGCCTATGGAGAGTGAGTTATTCTCATGTACTAAGATTCAATGCTGCCTCTCTTCTTCTTTTGTCATAAAAGTGAGATTTACTTTGGAAATCTAGCACAGCTCAATACCTCTGAAGGAAGCACCTTTCAACAGGTACTCTTTGGCACTGGGTTATCATTGTCTCCCTTCTGCTTTAATGTTTCAGACATTGAGTTTCCAATGTAAGCTAAAGAGAATGAGCACCTGTCTGGGAGTCATAAAACTAAGTTCTATTAATTCTTCTAAAAATTAGTGTGTAACACAGAAAAAATATCACTTCTAACAAGACTTCAGTTTCTCATTTGAACAATAAAGGAGTATAGTAGGTATGTTTTTTCTTCTCTCTCAATTTAGAGACTCTATAAATATGATCATCAGTTGAAGGTCCCTGAGAATCTAGCCATGATCTGGACAGGCTCTGTTGCCTTTAGAGAGAATATATCCACCTATGATTTCTGTTTGGATTTTATGGCATTACTTTGGGGAAGTCCACAAGCTCTCTATCTCCAGCTTTGGAAAGGAGGTTGAATATATCATGACCTTTGAATATGAAATATAAATGTTTTGTCTTTTCCTTTTTAATTATTTGAGATACACTGTAGTTGGCATGAAAAGGTTACATGTTGTTGTGTAGGTCTTGACAAGCAGCAAACAAAGAGACATTCCTGATTTTCTCATTTATGGAAACTGCTCGGGATACTTCTTTGGTGTGAAGATATAGAGCAAAGTTCTTTTCTCTCCCAAGTACTGCTATCTTTCTCATCCATGGTAGGAAAGTGTACCCAGGATATGTCACACATTTTCTGTTCCAGGGAATATGGTTTTTGTGCCTTTAATTCTGCCTGATCCCATCAATCGTGATTTTCTTGAATTTTTCTGATCTGCTCTCTGTTCTCTTGGGGTGGGAGAAGAAATAAAATAAAGTAGAAACTCTTAACTCTTACCAATTGCTATTCATCTAACCTAAACTTTTCAACATGATATTCAAGGCTTTCTATAGTTAGGCTAAGAATTGCATGTGTCACCACCCATCACAAATCAACAGAGAATATTTACTCCATCTCTTTTTCTATTCTACAAAGACTACTTCCTCAACTAAGTTGTAAACTGCCTTCCTTCTCATCTTCCTTCCATCGTGTGAGGCCCAGTCCACACTCCAGTCTAAGATTCACTCTAGGAATGCAGTGAGCAGAATTAAGTATGCATGTCATGATGTAACTTCTCTATTATGTTGTGATAATTAGTGTTATGTGTCAACTTGACTAGACCACAACATCCAGGTATTTAGTCAATCATGATTCTAGATGTTTCAGTGAAGGGAGTTTTTACATAGGGTTGACATTTAAATCTGTAGACTTTGAGTAAAGCAGATGACTCTTTATAATGTGGAGTGGTCTCATCCAATCCACTGAAGTTTTTAATAGGAAAAGACTGAGTGCCCCAGGAAAGGAGGGTATTCTGTCAGTAGTCAACCTTTAGACTTGAATTGTAGCATTGATTCTTCCCATGGGTCTCTCTAGCCTGCCTGCTTGCCCTGCAGATCGTGAACTTGCCAGCCTCCACAATCACATGAGCTAATTCTTTAAAATAAATCTCTCTCTATCTCTGTCTGTCTTGTGTGAGTGTGTGTGTGTGTGTGTGTGTGCATGTGTGTGTGTGTGTAACTCTCTCTGTGTCTCTCTATCTCTCTGTCTCTCTGCCTCTCTTTCCCTCTCTCTCTCTCATACATATATACGTGTGCGTATATGTGTGTGTGTGTATGTATGTATGTATATATCTACATATAATCTACATATAGATACATTTATTCTTAGGCACTTTGTTGGAATATACTTTTTCTCTGCGAAACTTTCCTGAATTTTACTCTATTTCTATATTTCAATTAATTCATGTAGACAAAGAGAAGGAAGTTGTGTGGAACTATTCTCTACTAGTGATAAAGATGGCATAGCACACCATTTGATCATACCCTGCAGCTGCCTGTCTTGCACAATGTAGCTTGTGGGCTTTGAATAGCCTTTCACATGTCATAGCCCTGTCTCTTTAGGGAGTGAGGTTTTTCCTTACTTTCACCTATTGTATCACCCCATCACTAGCATTGTACAGTGTAGGACAAGGTACTCAGTGATTAAAAGAAGATGAATTGTAGTTTAAAATGTAACAATTATAAAGCTTTCTTGATTTTTCCTAAAAGAAGGTTAGGGACAACCTTTCTCTCCTCTTAATTTCCTTAGTGCCTTTTTAAACTTTTATTGAGGAGTCAGAGGCTGCCACACACTCTTGCTGTTTTTATACTTTATTCGCTGTGCCTTTAATATTAGTGTCTACTACTTATTGGTTGCTCTGTTAGACACTGTGTATGTGTGTAATTGAAACCTCTTAAACACTATTTTATTCATTCTAGTTTTTATTATTCTCAAACTGAAATGCAGCAAGATTCAATAAGTTACCCAGGAGCATACTGTTAAAAAGTGACCAATCTAGGTTTCACACTCAGTGTTTCTGAATCTAAATCCATCTACTTTCCATAAGTGCAGTTGCCTCCTCAAACTCTTGAGAGTAGAGTGTAAAAATTTATTATATTTGTCTATGTTCATACTGTCTTAATTTAAAATAGTAAGTGCTTAATGTGTGTTAACAAGGACAACTGAATGAAAGGCCAGTAATAAACAATGGAGAACAAAATTCATTTGGACATCTGAGTGAAGGCCTTTGTAGGAGATGAGAAAGTAGTGAAATCAGAGCTGAAAAATACAGGATGTCTGTGTAGGAAAGTAGATCATATAGAGGTATACTGATTCCTTTCAATAAAAAGTTTCTTGACAAGTTCTATGAAGGCTCAGGACATTTAGTCTACAACTAATGGATGTTGTTTTTGTTGGTGTTGTTGTTGTTTTTAATGATTGGACGCTTCCTAAAATGAGAAGTTGTCGAGAGGAAATTCTGACTATGTAATCCCATGGTGCAGTGATTTAGTCGGGAATGTCAGATGGCTACAGATTACCAATTTTCACCAGCGATTAAAATGCCTCTTGGATGCAAGAGAAAGATCTGGTTGAATCAAGACTAGGGAAAAGGATGGACAGCTGGCTTTTAGATGAAAATTTTACCACTAAAAAAGACATGTGTAAGTATTATACTTACTAAGTCGTGTCTGGGTCTAAGCTATGTAGCTCTAAGTCATGTGCCCATTGTGTGCCCCAAAAACCCTCCATTTTACATCTGGGATCAAACCTATCAGGGCCGAATAGTAGTAATCATGGCTTGCCTATAGATACACCCAGTTTTGGGGGGCAAAAGGAAACAGGAGTGAGACTGGGAATTGGACTTTCAGCTGTCACAGAGGACTGAACATGAGATATGTGTTTCTTGAACAGCCAGGTTAGAAATTAAATGTCTGAGACCAAGGACTTTGTGTTGATATCATCTTAGAAATAGAGATAATAACTAGAAATTTTTAGGTTAGCCCCTGCGACCCTTTAATCTGGCAAGAATTCTTCCCAATGCCTATTATTGTGCTTCTATCCTTGGTACCTGGCATTGGACTCCAAAGTCCGGGGCCTTGAACAGGAAACTCTGTGTGAGAGGTTTTTCTGCTAATTCCCAGACTAAACTTTCTCTTCCTTAGCTCCAGGCTATTGTTCTTTTTCCTAGCACCTGCTGAGCAAATGAATAATTCCCTTCCCTCATTTGCATTGCTACCTTGAAGGTATTTATAGCCTGTGATCATCTGCCCCCTGAGTCCTTTCCTCTAGACTATAATTTAGCATTAGATCCAGGTCTGTTAGTCATGGAACTGAGCATGACTGGGAGTTCTGTTGCCAGAGCTGGGGCCAGGAAGATCTGGAGTCTCATTATGTCTTTAGCAGTGATTCAAAAAAGGAGGGAAAAAAGTCATTCTCAGAATTGGTCCTCTTGGTTTTTCTTTATCGAGAGTTTTATGATTTGTCTGTTGGCTAGAAGAGATTTTGAGATTTTCCCAGAGGGCTATGAGCGTGTGCTGTGTGTGGGGGTGGGGGGTGGGAGGACGCAGAGTGGAAAGATTTTTTCTGTCTCTAGTCTCTGTCTTTCTGGTCCACTATGGCTTGACTCCTCCATTGTAATTCTTAAAAGTGGCAAAACTAAAAACAAACAAACAAATCACAAACACTATTCACAGAAGCACAAAAATCTTAAAACACCCTTGTAACATCAATGCTTCTTTTAGATTTTTAAAGATTCCAAGGCCACAGACCACCAAAACATAAAAAAGACTATATATAGAATCTTGAGTGAAGAAAAAGATTTGGGATTATTTCAAAGACAGCAGAAGAGGTATGGTTTGTGCTAAAGATGTTTTTGGAAGTTTATCCATAAGACCCCAAGTAATTAGATTCATCTCTTCTTATGATTCAGAAGATAAAAAGTAAAATAAATATTTTTCAAATAAGTATTTTCTCAAAAATTACAATTGAGAGTATTTTGAATTTAAAGTCTGTCATGTATTTTCTTAGACATTATGATAATATTAAGCTGACAGGTAAGAATATTTTTCATTCCCACCTTGCTGGAACCCTCTATTTTGCCTTGTGTTGCTGAATTAACCTCTTTAAACTTAGTTCAGTTTAAGTGCAAGAGTGTTAAAGATTGGGGTTTAGGAGTTGGATGTGGTGTCAAGACAACTTCAAATTTAAACTTTTTTGTATTTTCAAGGAAGGTTTCCACACAGTGGAGAAACCTGGCAGACATAAACTTGAGCACAGAATCAAGTATAACATCTCCGTGAGTAGGACAGGTGGACATTGTGCTTCCTAATGCATTGCACTAAGAAGAGTATAGCGTTGTTTCTGTGATATTTTCTCTAAGAATGTACCGCCTGAGGCTGGTCAAAAAGAAAGATGGGACAGACCCAGGTTCAGGGCCATCCTACAGAATGGAAGCTGTGGATATACTCAAAGTCTGATAAGGAAGTGAAAGACAAATAGATCAAGCAATTGCTCCGGATTGAAGGAGAGTGTGAGTTATGACAACTGAATTTAATGTGTGCTCCCGGATAAATTCAGGGCCAGAAAGCAAAAAGAGACAATGTTATGACAGTTGGCAACATATTAATGAGTTCTTTGGATTGGAAGGTTATTTGGCATCAGATTAATTTTCTTGTTCTGAGGGCAAGAAAGATAGAATTTTTATTTAGAGAAGGTGAATGCTGGAGTATTTAGGGCTGTTGAGATCTCATATCAAGCAAAGATCTTTCTCTCTCTCTCCCTCTTTCTTCTAAGAGACTCTGGACCCAGGAGAAAAGAAAAGGACCTTAACAGGATAAGTCTATCCCCACTCAGCACAATGGCCAGGTGTGCCGACTTTGCTCTAGTACCCATCTCTATCCATTTTCTCCTGATTCTTTTATTCTTCCTATCTCTAGCCATCTAGTCTCACAGGATATTTCTTTCAAGTGTCTATTACATAATCTCCAATCTACCTGATAACAAGTTTTCTTTCTGAGAATACCAGAATTTTAATAGGAAGCATTTAAAAAGGAAATGTCTTCGAGATTCAAAGGAATTAGTCTCCAAATGCAGAATTTCTGGTCCTGGAAGTTTAAACTCTGACAAGCCTCACATAACAGGTGTAGTGAGAATCTTGCCACTTGAGAAAAAGCTAACCCTGCCCAGAGAATCTGCAGTTTCTCAGACCACATGGAGGAAAGCTGTGTATTCTCCGAACATCTCTGTGCCTCTTACTCCAAAGGGTTCTATTCTCTTTTCATGCCAAAGATAGTTTAACATAGAGGATGGACTCTCTTTAAGTAATTCTACAACAGAGCATTAGAAAGATGGGATGAAATATACAAGAGCTATTAAATACTATCATCAAAATGAGTAATAAATCAGACATTTTATAGTATCTGATTATAAATTCCATTTATTCTGTAAGTATTTAAAGGAAGAAAAATGAAGACCCAAAAGAGATGTAAGCATCCCGGGGATGGGTATACTGCATTATTGCTGTGTGGGTGCTGCATCCCAGGAGATGTATAGAAGGACCCTCTCAGGGTTGCTGGTGTGAACCACTGTCTCTCTGGCACTGTAGGTGCAGGTTTTGGCAACCAAGAACATTTCTATAAGGTTTTTGCAAGTCAGGAATTCTGGCCAGATTCCTTCTGGAAGTGAACTTGAAGATAGCCTGCCCTTTTCAGATCCCTGGACCAAGTCAAGAGAGAAATAAAGTAATAAAAAACAAGGTAGTGAGTCTGTATGGGCCCTGGGAGGCAGCACTGACTGATGCAGAGCCTTAACTAGAGAGACCTGACATAAACTATCTGAAAGAGTGGCCATTGTAGGTCAGGGATTTGGACACAATTTCAGTAAAGCAAGCATCAGTTCAATACCAATTACAGTTGTGTTCATATAGCACTTCATAGTTTACACATGTAATTTCATTAAATCTTACACTGCCCCTCTGACATAGCCATAGTAAATTTAATTCTATAGATAGAGAAAACGCACACATCTCACTCTTGTAACCAGATCTTTCTCAGTTTCTACCAATGCTGCACTCTTTAAGTACTATCTCTTTAAATGTGGTTCTCATGTGCAGAGAAGAAAACAACATAGTCTTCCAACATCCCTCATGGCAGAATGTGACCTGTTTGCCTTTGGAATGCCTCATATGTTATCCTTCCAGAAGATTTTTCTAATTATGTTTTGCTTGGGCTAAGATTAAAATTAATTGGTCTTTTTATGATCACACATCAGATGAATAATAGGGCCAGGCACCTGAGGATAAACTAAAGATTAGAGATTGGTTTTGGGTAGTCCACAAGCTAGATAGTTTGAATGTAGTGGGAGATGACCAGAACATACCTGAACAGGCCTCTAAATTTGCATCCAGAAGCTTGTTTTATGATTGGGATCTTTATCACAAGCTTTATGTGACCGTATTTAGTCTCATGGGGCCACAGCTGTTGACTCAACATGCATGCAAACACATCCATGTACAAACACCTCCACATAGCACGTAACACAAATGTTCATCCTTCTACAACATTCATACTATTTATTAGACTCTGAGGAGTGTTGACTTTTGGAGAAAGACCAGATAAATCACTTCAGAGAAAGAGAAAAGGAAAAAAAGATTGTAAAGAAAAAAAAATCTACTCTCTCCCTCCTTCAAATGCCACAAGAAAATGTCAAAGAAATTGCTTTACTCGAAATAACAGAGTTCAGAACAAAATTGTTAAGTGTCACTCCCTTGACCTGCCTCTCCCTTGCACACAGGGCTCCTCTTCCCCTGCCTATTAGCTGCCTTACTGCCTCTGCCATCTTTTACCCCTCAGGATGCTACTTCTCTGTCCTCCAAAGGAGGATGAACTGAAAAATAGCTCTTGAACAGCTTTTCACTAACGGGAATAATAGAGAATAAATAAAGAAACAAAGAAGTGGGTGGGTAAGAGATCTTTCTCTGCCAGCTGGCCATATCCTTCTCTGGGACAATGTTCATTGGAGACTGTATAAGAGTGGTTTATCATCATTTTTAATGTCATTCATTATTAAAGCCTTTATTAAACGACTACTTGTGCAAGGTTATGTATAGGTCACTGTAAATAGAGAAGTACATAGGTATACTTCTGCATTCTCATAAGTTAAAATCCATCACATATTTCACAGTCCTACAAAAGATTCTCTGAGTTACTTTCTATTCTATTTTTGTTATAACAGCAAGCACAATAGTGCTTGTCTGAAGGGCATAGGACACGAGAGTCTTTACATTATTATGAATTCATTCATTTATTTATTTGTCCATTGACATTCCAAAAATCAATTCAGAGACTACTGTATTATATACTAGGTCCTTGGCTAGGGTCTAAAAACAGAGCAATGGCCAAACCATGGACCCTGCTCTCAAGGAACTTACCAACCACTGTAAGCATGATATTCAAACATTTTTCCCTTTTGAAGTATAGGAAAACTACCTTTATATAAAATGTTTTCAGAAAACCCAATATATGAGACCAGGGTTTTCATTTAAGTGGGGAAGAGTGGATAGTGAAGAGATAACTTTTAAAGGAGAAAGTGTTCATCCTATTTGATGTGTGGTAACATAGGCTCAGTGAGGTTTCATAAGTTTTCCAATTTTTCTACAGCTAAGAGATAGAGAATAAATGACATAGCACTGAATATGTTGGATCTCAAATCCCTGCTCTTGCCATTTTTCCAGCTGTTGTTTCATTGGGCCCTAAAATGCAAAGATGCACCAAGAAAGGGAACCCAGCTTTTGCCTCACTGAGTTCATCCTTTGCAGAATTAGCTAATATCAAATGTTTATGATCACAATTTATGACTAAGTTTCTTATTTCTGCAGCCCTATCCCTGGCATAGAGAATCTAAACCGGGTTTGAGAGTCAGTGTTTTGATGCTTTCCCTAGATCAGAAGAGAACTTTGGCAGTAATAAAGATCTTCATCAATCATTTGGTGGATGTGGATTACCAAACCAAAAACCCCTAAGTATTTCTTTATTAAGTATTTAAATGAACTAGTTTAGAGTATTATAGCATAAGTTAGGTGGTTTTAGAAGAACCAGAGAAAGATTTATCTAACAAACAGATTTGCATTAAACCAACTGGTAGACCTGTGCAGAGAACATACAAGAAGAGGCAAAATAGCAAAGATTTCGCTACAACCCCAAAAGTTAGGGTCTGTAAGATTTGAATATTGCAGTTAAGAAACTTTACCAATTAAATGTATAAAACTCAAAATTTAATTTTTTCATATGATGTTTAGCAATATTTCTTTAATGAAGTCTATCTTACTGTTATTTTGCTGCTGCTGCTGCTGCTGCTGCTTCTACTGCTATTGTTTTTGTTTTTCATAATGGCAATTGGAAAACTAAGCAGCATAATGGAAGCAATTTATACTGAAAGAAATCACTTAAAATCAGGATGAGAAACATGATTACTGCATGCCACATGCCATAGTTTTACAACTCTCATTCTTTGTCTTGCTAGACTGTCATTCAAAGTGACTGCCACCATTCATGTGCAGAAGGAGAGGTGATGAGTCACATTTTCCTCAACCTACATATACAGTGGAGCCTAGGTAAGACCAAGAAGACCTTTATTTTTATTTTCTTTTCACATTGAAGGTACCACTGAGGCATGGTAATAAATAGGCAGTAGCTGGTTTTAAGTGTCAACACTGCCCACTTTAAATCTGGCCCAGTACTCAATAGTATTATTAGCATAATTTATTAATAAAATTTTAATAGTACCAGATTTCAATATAGCCACTATCCACTGATAGAAGAATATAAATCATATAGTATTCTTAAATCATATAAATCATATAGTATACAATGTAGTATTCTTAAATACTAAAGCTGTATTTTGCACTCATTACACGCATCATCACCATTCTTCCAACTACACCTGCTCACAAGCCCATAGATATATCATATCTATTGGGCTATGTTCAGATTCCAAAATCTGACAAAGAAAACCAGAAAACAGTAAGTGACTATTTGGTAATGCAATTAGGATGGCTGTTACAGAAAGGAAAACTGATGAACATAGATCTTAGCTAAACAAGCCAATATGTGAGGCAGCCACTGGCTCTTTCCAGGAATTAAGAAAAATGAAGCAACATAGATGGACACTGAGAAATTGATGAACCTGGGCATTCATAAGTATGTCAAGATCTATTTATCTTGTGTAAAATCTTTCTGAAACTTTCCATCTAAAAGCCAGATACCGCTGAGCCTCAATAAAACTCAAGAATGAACTTTCTTAAGGTTAGCTATCAGCTGGCAAAAATGCCTGAGGTCTGCTTCCTCTTCTGCTTGTCAATAGTTTGCACTCAGATCTGCCTGAGTCTACTCTACTCTTGCTGGAGGACATTTGGGATTTGGTGGAATTGTACACAGTAGAGAACAATTTGGTAAAAAGAAGTCTCAGGTACACTAAAATATTATCTACTACCATGGAAGAATGAAGGAAGCTTGCAGAAGTGCCAAGGGAGTTCTGTATATGTACACAGCATGTCCTCATAAACAGCCTTGAAATCCCTTAAAGACACTGACTGTTTTAGGACTGAAATTGTCTGAATCTCTTCATTCTTAATTGGGAGAAACTACAGAAGCTTCAGTGAAACAAGAGGAAGAAGAAAAGGTACATGATGAGAAAGGAAGGACCTAGGGAACCAACATTTGTAAATGCAGAGAGAAAAAGGAGAAGAGGTCCCCAGAGAGGCCCTGGCAGGATGACCTATAGAAGCAGCAGAAGGCAGATTAGGCTTTGGAGCTGAGGGTAGGGTAAACAGCTGAAGGGTGTAAGTACTGTCACTACGTTTCTGCTTGGATTAATTAGAAGAAAACAAGCCCATAAATGCAAAGAATTCATATTGATAAACTATTTATGTAAGTTTATACAAATCAATTAATAAACATATAATAGGAAACAATGTATAAACAATATTTAATAGCTAATAGCTATAATTTTATCATCAAAGTATAAAAACCCATTATAATAATATCCAGTCCTGCTGTGTCTGCCTGTCTATGATATCTCCACTTTCTCAGAAGTCACTCATTGCTTCAGTAGCTTTATTTATTTACTCATGATTTATATTTTTGCCTACTTGGAGAAAGAGTCCAAGACAGCTTGCAATATTAAAATATGTATAAAACAGAATAGCTAAAAATGAAAACACAAACACAGAGCAGTTAAAATGAATAAGGAAAGAACTGTGTCAGGCACAACCTGGGCTGAGCAACTGAGCACAACTGAACACTAAATTTAGCTTTGAGCCGCAAAGACTAAGAGGGACAATGTATGTTGGTTTTAATGTTCTCACTGATTAAAACAGAAGGAAACCAGTTCACACAATCACACAAACTCTTTCTTGGTACTGTTTAGCATGTGCAGAGACAGATAATTAACTGACAATATCTTTAGCTACAGTTTTATAAAATATATAACAATGCTTTCAGATGGGCTTTCTTGTATCTGCTCCTTATAAATGGCAGCTTGCAGGTTTTCTATTTAGGCTAGGTCAGATCCTTAAATAAGTCTACTCTTAGCACCTTATACCATGCCTAGAACAGTGGTTCTGAAACAGGGGTATTTTAAAATATAGATCTGAGTTTCTAGCTCAAATATAGAATTTGTTGGGGTGAAGGGCTCAAAGTTATCTTTAAAAATAAATAAATATTGAGCAGTACACACAGGTAATTTCTGATGCTCATTCCTAATTGAGAAACACTATACTAGGGTAGAAAAGATTTTATTTCAATCCTTTGAAATAAATGAGACTCAGCCACAAAATTTTGCAAGTTAGTGTCTCTCAGCACTTTCTTACCTTGGAAGTTCAAGGGAATTAGAATGCCTTGAACCTTGGATATGGTAATATACTTTTTGCCCCAGTGGGCATGAGGGAGAGAGAGATCTTGTTCAAAGCTACGTAGAGGCATTGCATAAAGAAGAGGCCTAAGTGGCTCACAACCTGGTATCAGATCTAAGGCTAAATTCCAGAGAAATGACCAACCAGGACTGTTGCATTCACCAATCAATGCAGGGATTTCTAAACATTCTACTCAGAGAAAAAAATCCAGCATTCAGAGATTACCTAATACACACTTAGAACTGCTACCCAGTGTTCTACGCCTGAAATTTCAGTTAATATGCTATTTTTAAAATAGCATTATTATCCCATTTTGCTAGTGGAGAAACAAAGGCTCAGAAAAGTTAAAATAAACTTCTCAATATCATACATCAAGTAATCGGTAAAATGAGGATTCAGTTCAGCTCAGCCTAAACCCAAAGCTCATCCACTCTTTTTCTACTGGGACTTCAGTGTGGAACTGGAACTGTTTTTTCCTTCCCCTAGGGTCTTGCCTTCACAGAAATGCAGTAAAATGGACTAATTAAAAGCAAGGTTTCTGTAGTCAGAATTCCCAGGCTCATATTTTAGTTTTACCTCTTGAAGGCTGAGAGTATTAGTTAAATTAGTTCAACTTCGCACGCCTCAGTTGTTTTTTTTTTTTTTTGTCTTGTGAGATTGGAATCTACACTGTAGAGTTGTGGTGTGAATTGAATGAGATGACTTTCATATAGCACATAGTCAGTAATCAGTAAATGCCAGCTGACTGAAGCTGTAGCAAGGATGAAATTCCTTAGGGTATAGAGGATGGTTCTGAGATAAATGGGCCAAGGTTTGCTCTCATCACAACAAAAATCCTGGTAGCAATCTCGGATGAGGAAGGACAGAAATAAGAGAGAAAGAATGTGACAACTGACTTGAGAACCACAATGAAGACTTCCAAATTATCACGGAAGGTTCCTTCTATTTCTAAAAATCTACAGTCTTACTAAGAATAAAATAAGAGCATAAATTTTTAGAAATAGCATTTGGGAGGCTGAAAGCTGGCATCAACTAAGTCATCTGAAATAATTTTAAATTTTATTTAGTTTAAAAGAGAAGCAAGGAAAGGACATGACAATTTCTTGGGGAAGCTAGTGAATGTTAACAGATGTCAAAGACATCCTGATTTGCTGCCATATCCATTCCAAGGAAAAGAGAAACATCTTCAAGCTATAAAGGATAGAAAGAGTAATCTTAAAATTATGCAATGAGTGATAGAGCTGGAAATGACTTTCTCTGAAACACTAGTTTTCAAATGAGTTGCAGGAGAGAAGAGGTGGCAGTAAGCTACTGCCATCTCTTTTTCTTCAACCACCACCATGGGAGAGAGATCAACAAGGTAGACTTGTTTGCCACTAGAGAGCAGTATAAACAATTTGTGTTTCCCCACTAATGTCCTCAATTAAAAGTTGAAGAAACTGAAGGCAGAGTAGAGGAGTGATTGCTCATGGCCATACAGCTAGTCAGTGAAAAAGACTTGTCTTCTGTTCCTGAGCTGGATGAAAGACCACCATAAGTTGCTTCAAATGGAAGCTTGGCTAAGAAAATACATATGAGATCTAACTCTTGTATTAATTTACCCATAAGCTTTACTGAGTTCCTCTGTTCAATATTGTGGAAATAGGAAGAGGTTAAGTCACCTTCAGGGTAAAAGTAAGTACGCAAGGACCTACAATATCATGTAAAAGGAACAGATTACAGAAGAGAGGTCTGGATGAAAGGCCTAGAGAGCTCAGAGCAGGAGATGAATATTTTAAATCGGTGTCATCAGTACGCCTTCATGGAGCAGGTAGTATATAAAAGGGAAGATTTGAGGAGATTGGAGTATTCGAAAGTGAAATAAAAGGACAAATTGAAAAGAAAAAAATAAAAACAATAACAAAGGTAGAGAGACCCACAGAGCTCTGAGTGTACACAGAAAACAGCAAGGAGCTCTGTTTGGCTCTCAAATGGGCAGAACAGAGAGGTAACAAAGTAGGGCTAGAAAGGTGTGTTATTTCCAGACTGGAGGCTAAAGACTATAGATGGGATTCTGCGGCTGGCTCTGAGAATGCTGAAGTGTCTGGGTCCACACAATATCATCAGAGCCATGTTTGGAGAAGATTAACTTCCTGACAGAAAGCAAGATGAATGGGAGTGGGAAAGACTGCTGGCAGCAACACCAGTTAGGAAAGATTTAGATGAGCTCTGGTGTGAAATAATGAAGGACATTCCTGGAGGGGCAGGAATAAGAGATGGAAGCAATATTTTGGTAAAATTAGGCCCCCCAAAAGAATTGTGGGATAGAATGATGGAGAAAAAAGCACCAAAAATTAAGCTCCATTTCCTCATCTGCAAAACAAAGAAGGTGCTTTGTATTCTAAGGTTCATCCCAACTGTAAAGTTTGAACTCTAGGTGGGGTGAAGAAAGGCCTGTGAGCCTATAATCATTGATAGGAGCAAAGGAGGTTTTATTTAGTTGCAACCTGCAATTCAATAGAGTCAAAACAACACAGGCTCCTTAGTGAAGTAACGCTCCTAGGCATATTCAGAGTTTTCTTGTTTTCCAAGCAACTGGGGTGTGATCTTCCCCTAACTCCTGCCTTCAACAGGATAATTACTTCAGAGGTATCCAGCAAACCTGTAGCCTCACCATCTTTAAACTTGTACCCACAGCACCATCTGCTGGTGTGGGATACTGTGGCCTGTATCCATGAGTAAAATCCTCATTTTGTGCCCTCAACACCATTTCACCACACTCCTCCATCCCTCGCACCACACACGTGTGCACTCACACACACAGACACACACACACACACACACACACACACACACACACACACGCACACGCACACGCACACGCACACACTGGCACACACAGATAACTGGACGCCTGGGTTCTTTTCCATTTGATGCCTCTCCTGCACGTGCGCAGCCTCTCTGTGCTAGCCTGTGTGGCCTCTCAGCTACCTCCCCCAACTTTGTGTATTTGAACTCCTGAGATCCACTCTCTGGCAGGCTCTGGAGTTTAAATTGAACCACTCTTCTCTCAGCCCTACAGCAAAATGAAAACAACAGACTGGTAGGACTGCAATATTTGTGAGGACAAACAATTGAACATCTAAAAAGTTAAATTTGCTGGTTAATTTACTTGCAGGCTGCTAATGGGTCCTGCAGTTTCCTCCTACCCTCTGCCCCCTTAGCCCAGGAGATCAGAAAGGAAAAAGGCTGGACCTTCTTCCCACCCATCTGTGTCCTGCTCTCCATCTTGGCAGCTGCAGCACATAGTGTCCTGCTGTCATTCCAGAAGCAGGAAAACAACCTGGTTTCTCCAAAAACATTTCCTATTAACCTACTTTTCCTAAAGGTATCAGTTTGTCTAAAAAATACCAGTTTCAAATGGATTTTATTTTTAAACCAGAAAAATCACAGCACTGTAATGAAAATAACTACTTTTTTTTAACCTTTTAAGAAAAATGCCATTCCCTGCCACCCCTCTTTAATAGCTGCCTCCTGGCGGCAGCCTAAATGATGAATTCACCAACCTGTTTAAAATGTAAGGGAGGTTATTTCAAAAGTAATCTGAGGGTGTTCTGACTGCAAATGCAAATCCCTTTGTCAGCGGTCTCTGGCACGCAGGGTGCAGGTATTTTTAGTCCTTACAGATTTGCAGAGGGAACATTCATACACACACTAAATGAATGCAAGGTGGGTTCTTAGGTTTGAATATTCATTCCTTTGGGATTTGGAGGTATGAAGGAGATAGCTAAAAGGCCCCTGCAGACAAATGTGTGCTGGTTCCTGGTGCTGCTCTGTGGGTGGATTTGTTTCAGGCTCCTGACCCCCAAGTGCTCTCACTGAGAAATGGGCCTCATCCATCACAAAGGACTGGCCTGATAGTTTCCAAGCAGTAGCCAGCAACCTACTGGTAATATTGAGGAACTCTGTCCCTCATTCCCAAGAGGCATTTATATTTTTGTTTTATTTTGTTTTCCCTAATGTAAATTTGAGGGAACACTGAATAGAAAAAGGATGAAAAGGCAGAAGTGTGTGTGTGTGTGTGTGTGTGTGTGTGTGTGTGTGTGTGTGTGTGTATAAGGAACATAGAGTGGGAAGCTAGCCATACCAGGTCAGGCCAAGCATATGGGTATAACTATACTAATACTCTATACTAATACTCTATTTGTTTGAATGAGCTTCAAGTGCAGAGCAGGAAGTGTTAGGCTGGTTAAGCAAAGTATGAGGACTATCTTTGGAACAGCTTTGATGCTAACCAATCATCATAGTTCATGTAAATACAACATATTCAGGATAGCTGTGGATAAGCACAGCTTCAAACAGCTATTAGTAGTATATTCCTGTGTGACATAGGAAAGCATGGCTTGAAGTTAACAGACATGGGTTTGAACATTGACATTTTCCATTTGCTAGCCATGTGACCTTAAGGAAGCCACTTAATCTTTCTAAGCCTCAACAATATCATTTGAAAATGGAGATAATATATAACATGTAAATATCCTATCTTCCAGGATATTTACATGTTATATTTACTACAGCTTAGTAAATGAAGTACGCGACTCTCTGTCTCCCTTCTCATCTAGCAAAAGGTGAGCCATAGGAGGGGGCTCCTCAGGGCCTAGTGCCCCCAACACAGAATGGTACTCTAGGTAGTGGATCTCACTGGGAAGAGTGCAATGAAGAGATGGGACAGCTTTACCATTTCTCAAGCTCGGGTACTGCTGGGATCAGACGGCTTTGGGTTGTCCAAGATCAGAAACCTTAAGTGCAGACAGAACTGAGACTAAAGCATGAAAATTAGCAAGAGCAGATGTCATTTCAACATTAGGAGAAACAGTTTGACTATGAACGATGCCCAACAAAAGACCCAGAGGTAACAAGCTCCTTGTCACCTGTTGTGTTCAAACAAAGCCAGGTAATCCTGGTCAGAGATTTCATGTAGGGAAACTTTTTGATGCAGTGGAAGGTCCAACTATATCAAAATCAAAACTGACCGTTCTCCCAATGCTAAGAGTCTTTGTTTCTGTGAAAGTGAAAGGAGATATTACTACTCTTATTTTCCCTTGAAACTTAACACTCTGGAAATCCCTGGTCCCTGCTGGAGGCAAAAAAATAATAGGAAACCTCCAGAGTTTCAGAGCCTTGCACTGGGACCATTAAACAATCCGTTTAGAGAAAGAGGGAAAGTGAGTCTGAGAGGGAGGTTTAAAATGATAATTAGCTTTTGTGATAGTCTTAATTGAAACTAGTTAGTCTAAAGAGAAGATCTCCTGAGTCAGTCCTGCCCATCCTGCTTTCCAGCAGCATTAAAATGATGATGCCCACATATGACACGACTCGAATGACCGGAAGCCCTGCCTTGAACAGAGGAGTGATTTGACTCTTTCCCTGGTGTACCTTGTTCTCATTGATTTATTTTGTCTTTAATTGGATTGTTTTCTTCCCCTCCCTCCTGTCTTCCCAAACCGCTTACACCTTAAGAGGAGGATATGTAACATTCTATATTATATAGTGCTTCCTTTTCTTGTCTTCAGGGTAATTCAGTGATTGACTGATCTAACTCCCTTTCATTGCTCTTCCTTCCCACCTTCCTCTCTTCTCTGTTCCCTCTGAATTCCCCGGCTGGGTACAACATCACAAATTGAGGAGCCCTATGCAATTCATTCTTGATTTTGCCAGCTTCATTCTTATAAGGACCCCATATTCATCAGATTCACTCTAAGGGCCTGCACTGATTTATCTGAAATTTGATTATGATAGCTTATATTGGTGTAACTAGCTCTGATTTCTAAATAAGAATGTATCAAATGTTTTCTAAATGTAGCTGGCCCCACAAGCTTTTGCCACCTGCTACAACTCTATCTCCACTTTCCACCCCTCCACCCCTGGGCTACTGGCAGCCTGAGCTCACATTCATGGCCAATAAGAAATTCTGAGCTCATGGAGGGGTTTTAGGGATGAGAAGGCAGACAGAGGGAAAGAAGAAGGGAGGAACCATCAGAACCTTAGACTTTACTCACATTTCTCTGTGTCTTGGTTTTGTGGAAGTGATTGGAAAGCTCCGTGCCTTCACAGTCATGGTGTGCATGCTGAGATTAGAAAAAAGGGAAGGCAAACCTCTCCTTCATGCCATCATCAATTGTCAACCCTTGGTTTTCACATTGGTTTCTATATCCACTGCTCCTGGCCTAGATTGCTGAGTCAGTGATGCTAATGAGTAACTGAGTGACTTCAATCAACACTTTTTGGACCTAGGTCTCAGTGTTTCTCGGGTACACTCTGAATAGGCTCAGCTTGATGCACAGTGGAGTGAACAGAACTCCAAGAGCATCTAATGAATTATTGGTTTGATGTAAAGGACAAGAACATCCAGGCACCAGGAAATGAAAATGGAAACATTGAGAGCCATGTGAATGAAGTCCTCAGACGCAGGCTTTGAGGAACCCACATACAGCAAAGGGTGATCACCACCCTGGGTTCAGAGACAACAACGTGCCCAACTATGCCTTCTTTTTCTCATGCCAGATTGGCTGCCCTCAACACGCATGATGATGGCTTCCATCTTCCAGAACACCATCAGCAAGAGAAACATGATTTTATAAATGCGGAAAGTGTGGTAGAGAAGAAAGAACACTGTTTTGGAGCCCAGAGACTCTGGGTGAAATGTTGCTTAATGGGTACTAACTACCTGAGGAAAGCTGCCTCAGTTTCCTCACTTTAGAAGTGAAAAATTCCATGAGATGACCTCGGTGTACTTTCAAACTCTGAAATTCTAAAATCCCATATGGATATTTGTAAGACATGCAAGATGAGTAGCACAGATCCTCTTTATCCTTCTTGAAAGGCTTGAGAGATTGCCTTTACATATTTTAGTTAATTTAGCTAGGTTTATACTTAAACCATAAGACAGCCATTCAATAACTCATATTGTGAGAATTGGAGCCATCTTGCCCTAAAATAGAAAACCAGTTTGCAGTTTCATGCAAGTAGAATAGTTATAGTGTATCTGTCTGGAGGACATGAAAATCCTCCAAAACTCCAATGTGAGTAAAAACCTGAATGTCAGGACAGGTTTTGAAACAAGATACCTAAATATGAAAAGTTTTTGAAAATAATTTTATCCTCATAAAAAAACCTCAATACCTAATAAAGTGGCTGTATAGCTCAGAATGTGGGCTTACATCTATTCCCAAGATTGGTTCTATCTATGACACACCAATAAATATGTTGAATGAACAATTAAATAAATGAATAAGTGAGCTTTCTCCTTGGAACATAAATACCCTGGATAGAAGATGGCTACAGGATTGTTCTGTTCTGTTAAAAAACCCTTCAGAGACAAGGAAGTTACTATCTTATCCAGTGACTTATTTTTTTTTTTAAGTATGGAGAAGGTCAATTAAAAATTACTTTCTTAAATCCAACTAAAATTTGTTTTTGTGTTTCCTGTACCCTTGTCCCCAGTTAAGCCAGAAGTGCATACTCCCTCCTTCACACACTGTTCTTTATTTGACAGGTACCACGTCCCTCCACAATATTAGAATCTAAGAATCACCAGATCAGTTGATAATTGGCTTTGCAATACACATGCCCCCACCTCCAAAGGTCCTTATAAGATTTACCTTCGGAATCATGTTTTATTTAGGCTGATGTTAAATGGAATGTGTAGTCCTTGAGTCCATGCTAAGAACAGCCAATGGGGAGAAAGGTGAGCTAAATATCTCACCTGAGGTTTAAGAATGGGCTCCAGATATGCCTGGGGAACACTGAAGAGCTGGCTATACCCCCAGTCATTCAAGAAATATTCATATCTCCTAATATAAAATGGAGATGGTACTAACTAGTGTTCACTTGTCTCAAGGCGTTACCTGTGGCAATGATCTGTGCCAGGCCAGTAACTCTGCAAGTGGCAGTATGTGGCCTACACACCCCCACCATACTCTAAGACATATTCATTAGTGAAATATCAGAAACCTCAGGGGCAGCATGTGCTTCTAATTCATTTTCCAATTGTATAATGAGCCAGGAGTGAAATTTTTAGGGTGAATTTAATTGACCTTTACAGCAACATCAGGCAGATTGGCTTAAATGCTATTAAAGCAAAATGTAACCCGGTGAGACTTTCTGGAAGGTTATTGGAAAATCTATCAAGTTGTTTTTTTCTTAATTTTCATCAAGAAAAGATAGGTAGAGGGCATAGAAGGATGAATAGACTGAAAGAAAGAAGGAAAGAGATTTAAAGCAAAAGTGAGATGGGAAGAGAAGAGTAAGAGAAATGAAATGCTAAGAATGAGAGAGGGGGACAGCCCTTGCCCCTTACTGCAAGGAGATTATGTTTTAATTTGGAAAGGCTGTTGAAAATGTGCAATTAAGCTACAGGTCACATTGATCGGAAGTATTTCCAAAACTTGGGGATAGGATAGTAGTCTTCTCTTTCTTAATATTTTGGTGTTGCTATTTAGGCCTTCCTTAGCATTACATAGGAAAGTTCACATGGAATAGCAGGTGTTGTCTTTTTTTAGTAACTGACAGGGGTCTTCTTTCTGACTCCATTGTCCCCATCACCAAAAGACATACTCAGTTCTCAACAACAAGCTACCTATGTAGAAGTCAGAAAGCGAGATATAGGGCTGAATAAATCCTTGAGTACTAAGATGATTGGTATCCTTTGGGAAGAAGCTGGCAGTCAATGGACAGGGTACAAAAAAACATGCAAACTGTACTTAATTCTAGGTAGTGTCAAATCAAAGCGAATGAACCAGTATATTAGGTGAGGCCCAGAGGTGGGCATCAGGATCAATACTGGGTTACTTACTTTGGGTATTAACATGACCTCTGGCACCTGGGCCTTTCTCACAAGTACAACCCAGTAAGATATGGAGTGATAAATGTGTTTCCATGAAGAGTATAAAATCAGGTATTGAATGCAGACCCATCAACACATCCTCCAAGAAAGAACAGGTAGAAACTCAGGAGGTTGGCAAAGTGGATGATTGGGATAAAAATCCAGGCCTAAAAGGGCACTGGAGTGTATGAGGAAAGAGAGCTTAGGCTGAGCCAAAAGACAGGGGAAAGGCACAGCCTCCCTAGAGTTTATTCTAGATATCAGTAGCAAGATGAATTACATAGACCACAGGGCTCTTAATTAACTTACCATTCTATGTAAGACTGGCTCAGAAATCATACAGGGTTGAGTCAACAAGTGAGAAAAGGTACTGTTAAGTAGGAATGAGAATAGTTCTCAGTGTAGAAAGGACATAACACAGTAGGCCTGAGGCTGCTGTCTTCAGAAAGGCCAGCTTGCAACGTTGGTCCTTGGCTAGAATTTGGGAACTTGGAATTTGGGGAAGTTTTCACTATTCTCTAACTGATAGGGCTAGTTCCCTCTGGCTAGACTGTTTGTGCAGACATTATGATTTATTCTGGACAACTGCTTTCCTTCTGGAAGTCTGGAATTTTGGTATGTGCTAGAGAGAGTGTGCCTACATGACCAGTCCTCAATTAAAACTGTGGACACTGAGTCTCTCATGGGCTTCCTTGGGCAGAATCACACACGTTTCTGGGAGAAGAGTGAGCTCTGGGTGGCAGACACCTCATGGGAGGGAGAGAACACAAAGAAACCTCACATGGATTCCTCCGAATTCCACTTGTGCCTCTGTCCCTTGTGATTCAGTTGTGTATCTTTATGACATCTCTATAATAATCTTACTTATCAGTGCAATTATATGCTAAGTCCTGTGAGTCTTCCTAGGGAATCTCTAAATATGAGGTGATCTAGGGGTCCCCTGACACATCCTCTCTCAATGAAAACTCTCCAGCTGGTTATTTCTACCTTTAATTCTAAATCTCACATCTGCTTCTGAGATTTCTTTTTGATATTGTTGGAGACTATAGATATGAGATGTGGCCCAATATAGACACATCACCCCCAGCAGTGACTAAGCTCTTTCAGTGCTCAGAGGACTCTAATAGGCATTGCAGTTACTCATACATAAGAAACACATATTCTTTCTTGATCAGAAACCTACAGAGGAAGATAAGTGGAGAGGAAGTGAGAAAGAAGCGGGGGAAATGCCCTTGATAATAAGAACAACTTTTAATAGCTTTGGAAAGAAAAAATCAAATAAAAGAGAGGGAGGAACTTCTATAAGGAAAATGCAAAATGTCTCAGTCTATTTTTACTATTATGATCAACAACTTCATCCTCTTCAGTACTGTTAGTTGTACACTTACAGTGCACCAGGTACTTGCAAAGCCCTTTACATACATGGATTGCAGCTATAATGTACAATGGAATGCAATAGGTAATGGGTAATATTACTATCCCTATTTTTGTTTTAGATGATGAAACAGGGACATAAATTTTAAATAATTTGCCCAAATTACAGAACTGATAAGTAATAGAATCAAAATCCCATTCAGGTATGTTCTTCAGGAAGAAAAGGTAAGTCTGAAACATACTAAGGCTCCCTTACTCAATATTGTTAGACTTGTGAAATGTGATTAAAAAATGGAAAAGCTAAAATAGAACATGACCCCTAAAGGGAATTTTTGAAAGGTACAAGAGGCAATCTTACCTCTCAGTGTCCCTTAACACATCTGAATTACTATAGCACATGTAGAGAAAACCATCCAAGGGACCAAGGACGTTGCCTTCCAGCTCCAGATTTTTAGTTCTCAATGCAATTTTAAAGAAATAAGAGCTTTCCTGAACCTTAATTTTCAAATGTTTTATATTTTCTGGTCAAGATTATAGATTTATGAAGCAAAGATAACACAAAATATTTGCTAAATTGTGAATTCTATGAACACACCTTCATATCAACTGAAAATTATACCTGGCATCAGGTAGGCACATTATATGTCTGTCAGATAGATAAATGACTAGATGGATAGATGGATAGATGGGTAGATGATCAGATGGACGGATGACTAGATGGACAGATAGATGGTTCAGTATATGATTACTAGATGAATGAATAAATAGTTGGATGCATGCATAGATGGATACCTGGATGGTTGTATGTTGAAGGTGAAAATAGACTTTGAAAACTTAAAATAATTTTTTGGGAGTGGAAGTGTGGAACATCCTTGCATGCGTAAAGCTGTAATTTTTATGTTCCTAGTTTTCCAGGCTAAGAATTAATTAGGTTATTAGGATAAATTTGGTCTCTACTCTCCTATCCCCTTTTGCACTTAATGTACCTGAAGTATCCCACATAAAAACAGAGATGGAGAAACTAGGCAGAAGAATGGAGTTGTCTGGATTCTTGCCTCCGTTGCCTGATTTGGGGATTTACAAGAAAGAATTAAGCCTCACAGACTGTTTGCTAGTCTTCCACCCTCTCAGTTCATGTTTCATAAAGGAGACATCAGATATGTGGGTTCCCAGCTGCTAGGACTCAGCTTTCTAGAGAGCACACTTATGCAAATTCAGTGAGCCAAGATTCAGTTAGGTGAGAACAAAGCACCTGCAACTGCTTTTGCCTCCCTTGCAGGACCCTTCTCACTTGGTGTTCTATTTTCATATGCATATAGACCACCAGTGACCTAGAGCCTCCTTGGTCCCATGATCTGTGATCCTGTATGCATTTGTTGATTTGTTCAACAAATACTGAACTCCTTAAATAGACCAGGTTCTCTTGTAGGTAATAGAGATACAGTGATTACTCAAACAGGATTCTTATCTGTTTGTAACCTATTGGGAGAAATAGATAAATAATTCAATTTTCTCAACCTGGAAAGTTCACAAAAACCTTCACATAGTAACGGGCAGATGCATGGTAGACAAAGAGAAATGACAAACTATACCAGATAGGAAAGAGTGTGTGGGCAGATAGGGGTTAACATTCCAGGCAAATAAATTGCATGGACAAAAATCACAAAACAGTTTGTGTAGTCCAAGATCTCTAAAGGCTCAGAATGGTAAACCAGAGGCTAGGAAGGAAGGTGAGGTTTAGGGAGTGGGGAAGAGACAGAGTGCAGAGAGATAAAAACAAAGAGTTGTCAGGAACCAGGTAATGAAGGGTCTTTTATACTGCATGAAGGAGTTGTAGCCCTTTGCTGAAGATGATAGGATTCCATTGGAAATACTTGATCAGATTTTTATTTTTAAAAGTTCATCTAGTAGGAAAGTGGAAGGTGATTGAAGGTGCCTGAGCCAGAAGATAAAAAGACTGGTTAGGAAACAATATGGACTACACAAGAGATAATAGGCCAGGGTTAAGGCTTTAACATTGGGAAAGGAAAAAAATCTACACATGTGAGATGTCATTTAGGGTAGAGAGAAGGAGAACTTTTAATTGGCTTTCAAATTTCTGTTTTTCCTTCCTGCTTGACCTATGTGAGTCATAAAGAATAAGACAAAGACCCTGTCCATAGGAAAGAACATACAAACACGTAAAAACAACTAATAGCAAAGAATCACACATTTTTTCTGCCATATGAAGGTAGACACAGTAAGTACCATGGGAGAGGAAACATGATTGCTTCCAGCTGCACTCATCACAGGAAGCGGGATGTAGTGCTTGAAATATAGGCAGGATTGAGCTGGATCGGTAGAGGGGAAGGCCCAGGATCCAGGGGAGAACAGATGCAGCAGTAGGGAGCAAGGCATATTCTGAGCAAGGAAAAAAAAAATAACTCAGCATTTGACTTTATCAGAGGATGTAGAGATGGGAATTATGGAAGATAAAGATGGACAAATAGAGAGTGAAGGACTTTAAATGACAAAGTATGGAGTTTGAACACTCTTCTCTGAGCCAGTGTTACCCTGTCTGGTATGTGGTAGGCCTGTATCCCAGGAGATGTTTATAACTGCTTTAGTAAATGAGAGGTTTGTGGTTAAATTAAATTTGGAAAATGCTGGATTAAACTAAATTAATTGGGTTCCATTACTGACTGGCTTCTTAGATATTTTAATATTACATACAAAGGAGAATGAGGATCAAAGGCTACAGATAAGTAAAAGAAAAAGAAAAACACAGGACTGGAAACCGATTTCTTTGTTTTAGGCTCACCTTTATGGTTGTTTAGGTGTGTGACCTTTAGTAAATCACTAGAAATGTAGGCTTTAACATGCTGGTATATAAAATGGGCTGTTAGACAAGGTAAATGACTTAACATTTTGGAGATTACCCTGGCATATTAGAACCTCTAAAGATGGTCTTGCCTATTTTCAATGTCACACACACACACACACACACACACACACACACACACACACACACACACACGTTTATCTACAAAGGGCAGTTAAATCTAAATAAAATATATCTTTTGTTTGGGCTGGAATCACATAAACTCAGCATGGTAATGCTGGATAACTCCTACATTAGAACATAAGGTTGCGAGCAAAAAGAATGTTTTTTGTTTCTTAATTAATTTCTGGCATCTAGCACAGCACTGGGGACACAGCAACTTAATTAAGATTGGTTCAGCTTATAAATGAATGCTGATCAGTCACTTTGAATGGCAAATATATGTGTGTGTGTGTATATATATTTTGTTTAAAAGAGAAAATGAGCTGTTGCTGAATATAAATTCAGGGAAACATTCTTCTAAATGGTGTCATGGGGATTTAAAAAATGAGTATTATTTGTTGAAATATTGGTATAGCTAATCTCTAAATGTCTCAATTATAAAATTATATGATACATTTTTTAGGAAAAATTTATTATATTTGATGTTTCCAAGAAAAATGCTACATTTTCAGAGATGGAGAGTATGCAATAGCAGTGAGATATGGGAAAAATCAGCATTGTAGTCTGCTAAGGAAACTAAGATCACAAATACAAGGTTCTTATTTTATCCACTAATGCAAGCACTGGTACACCTAACACAGCACTGTACTCTAAAGGAGTGCAATAAATATGCTTTGATTGTCTCACCAATCTAGCAGTTCCTTCTTTTATTCATTCAACAAGCATTTATTGGGCTGCCACCATCTGTCTGGAATGAAGATCTGGCAGTTGACAACATAGGCCATTTTATGTAAAATTAAATTAAATAATATTTTATGAGCACTTATTATGAGTCAGGCACTAAACTAACTAGTAAGGATATAAGGATGAAAAAAATCACAGTCCCCATCACAAAGAAGGTCAAAATTCACTGAGGGAAGTGAGAGTCTCAAATCTGTAGGCACCAAAGAGGTCTCCTAGTCCTGCACATAAGAAAGAAGATGTTGGAAAACAGGCCTCAGTGCATTTGGTATTAGGGAATTTTGACCATTCCTGAGAAACAAGTTCAACTAGAGTTGTTAGGATACAAGTTAAAAGGTATTCACTTAAGGTGTAATGAAAGGTAATAAAACAAAGACCAGTAAGTACATATCTCTACTTGAAGAGATTTGGCAGCAACGAGGAAAAGAAAAATATTTGGTAGTTTGAGGAATGGTAAAGTCTAAAGCAATTTATTTTATATTATATTTTATTTTATTTATTTTATTTTATTTTACTTTATTATTTGTTTCTTTGTTTATTGTGAGGAGGAGGAAGATCTGAGCTGTTGGTAGGAAGTAGGGAATTTTAATTGTGAAAATCGCCAACCAGAGTTATATACAAAAATTTTCTGTCTTTTGTTGCTTCTGAACCCCTCCCTTGCCCGCTGCTCCCCTCTCCCTCCCCGTCCCCAGCTCCGCCCCCTCCCACCCCTGGTCCCTGTCTCCTGATGGATTGCCTGCTTGCCTGCGGAAACTGGCTGACCCGCTCTTGCATTGGAGCAGGCCGGGCCAACCCCGACACTGTCTCCTAGGCCCGGTGATGTCACACATCACCTTCACTTTGTTTCCACCCTTCAATTTGCCTCTGATGCGGGGCGGGGCAAACTTGACCCATAATTCTTCCTGCCCAGACTTTGGGTCCTGGGCTATCTGCCTTCCCCTGGCCAGGAGTCAACCCCAGCAGCCCCTCCACTTTGCCAGTTTATTTCCTTCAAATTAATATCTCAACATTATGGATGTATCCAAAATAATCTAGTTTCCCTTAGCAACTCATTCTATTCACTTTCTTTTAACCTCTTTAAATTGTCAGCCTGTACCACATCTTAGAGTAACAAGTTTCATGTACTTACTGCCTGCTGGGTGAAGCAATACTCCATTTTAATTGCCCTAAATTTACCATTTCTAAACCGCATTTCATGATGCTTCATTCTGATGATCCAGAATTGCCAACTCATCTGTGTATCCTCCCCAGAACTGTGACTATCTGGGTGTCCTTCCCTGGCCACAGTCATCACATTGGTTTCCACTGCTTCCACTTCCACAGTCACTTCCCTTCTATGTATTTTCTATGTGGCAGCTGCAGCTATGTTTTACAAACAGAAATTAGGTTACTAAACTGCTCAAAACTAAGGAAAATTTAAGTCCTAATTTACCTGTGATACCAATTGTCCAGGTATAATTATTAAGCATGCCCCATTCACTTTCAGAAGCAATTCCATTTGGACAACAAATTAAATGTTCACACTATTTAAAAACCTCTGATGTATTCCCATTGTTATTAAAATAACGTCTAATCGAGGGCCTGATCTTTCCCCTCTCCATCTCCCTGAGCTCATCTCTCTTCCACCCCCACTCCCTGTGCTCCAGCCCCACTGGCCCCTCTCTTTTTGCCCCAATATACTGAGCCCACACTGATATCAAGACTTGAGTACTGATGTTTCCTTTGTGTAAAATACAGTTCATTCCAGTTTTTGTGGTACTGGCTTTCTCTCTTCCTTCAGATCTCAACTCAAATGTCACATCCTCAGAAAGGCCTTCCCTGACTACACCACCTACATACAGGGAGCAATAACTTCCTCTACCTTTAGTTCCTCTGTCGTGCTTGTGAGTCACAGACATTATCCTTTTTCTGAATGTGTTATTTATTGCTGTACCTTTTCACTCTAATGGCAGCTCTCAGAGGGAAAGACCTAGTGTCTGTTGTTTATTACTGTGTCACATATGAGGGTGACTTTACCACAAAGATAGATCAGAGACCCTCTGCATGACTATAGCTAGGATCTCCCAGTGTTTACACACAGGCCCACTCAAGATAACACATGTCTTACTCTGAGAAGACTTCAGTTGTGAGACTCTTTTATTATTATTGTTTTCTTTGTGAACATAAGAAATAGTTATCACAATGTGTCACAATGTGTCACCATGTATCTGGGTTTCTTTCCCAACTTACTACATGCATCTACCTCAGACCCTTCTATTGTGTAATTTCTATTCCTAACATTTCTACATAGTTGCAAAAAAACCTAAATATATTATATATTTAATATGGGATTGTATAAAGCATTCACATATTGTGTTATTGCATACAATGTGTGTATATAAATCATCAACAAGAACAGTAGTTCATAATGGCATAACTCTCAAAAGAACCTGCTTTATAACATCTTTGAAGAAGGTCCAAAGTTATTACACCTATTAATGGATGAAGGGAGTAAAGTTTAGAATGGATAAATTACTTATTCAAGATCACTTAGTGTCCAAGCTAAGATGACAGGCCAGATTCTCTGACTCCTAGCCTATTCTTGGAACTGGCAGTTCTCCAAATATTTGCTCCAAATATAGACAGGCAGATACTAAAGAGACTTTATACAAAATCATTATAGAACTCTGTAAAAATATGATCTGGAAGGAGGAACAATTTTCCCAGCAGTCCACACAAAGCTTGGCATTAGTTTGGTCTCTCCTGTACACTGCCCTTTCAAGCCACATCCCTTGGCTACCAGATGTGACTTCCCAGCTTTCTGCTTTTTTCTTAAGTATACATCAGCCATCATATCTAATTTATTTACTTGCTTGCTTATTTATTTCTTCATTAATTGTTAACTGAGAAAATATATATTGTCAGTTTTGGCACATGGCTATAGTTAGCTTATCAAATCAGACAGAAAAATACTGATGGGTCAGAAGCCAGAACAAATTTAGAACAGAGGTTCTCAAACTTTAGTGTGAAACAGAATCATCTGAAGGGTTTGTTAAAATGCAGACTGCTGTGACACACCAAGTTTCTGATTTAGTGGGTCATGGGCAGAACACAAAAATGCACGTTTCTGCCAAGTCCCCAGGTGATGCTGAACCCTCTTGGGTACATAGAGGGGGAAGGGTGAATGGATGGGCAGGTGCCAGGTACATTTTGAGAACCACTGGTTGAGAATCTGAGATGGTGGAAATAAGGTGACAATCCATACTAGTTTGCCTGAGACTAAGGGATTGCTTAGGAAATTAAATTTTCAGGGCTAACACTGGGAAAATCCTGGGCAATGCTTGGGCAAACCTGAACTAGTTGGTCACCCTAAGTGGTAGTGAAAAAGGACACTATGGTTGAGATGTCAAAGGGGAAGTTGAGGGACAGGTTGACCAGTGAATATTAAAGGCAAGAGAGTGACATAAATAGTCTGCTTATGGTTCTTTCCTGGTATAGAATACACTCTCCTCTTATTACTATCATCTAGCATAGTGTTAGCATACAATAGGAGCTCTAAAAATTTTTGTAGATGAACTATCTGCCTGAATATTTAAATGAATGAATTAGTGAATGTATGGATAGATGAGGGGTAGATAGATGAATGAGTGGCAAAATGAATGTGTGAATAGATGGATGGATAGATAAATACATGCAAACCATATTTATTTCTCATGTATAGTTCAAGATAAGCTATCTAT
Organism: Macroglossus sobrinus; assembly: GCA_004027375.1. Taxonomy (NCBI): domain Eukaryota; kingdom Metazoa; phylum Chordata; class Mammalia; order Chiroptera; family Pteropodidae; genus Macroglossus; species Macroglossus sobrinus. The sequence goes on from PVKZ01000471.1 coordinate 475,189, forward strand.
TCCAGCAGTCAAATCAAAGTAAAGAACCTAGAGTGTGTGGGTTTATATCCAGGTAGGCAGAGAAGACTTGGTCCTGACGCAGCAGGCACTGTCTCTGAACTTGATTCCGTGAGCATCTTCAGGTCAGGGCAAGGCAGTGACAGGGCATTTCATCTGTCAGACTAACTCTTTTCTTAAACCTTATTCACTTCTCTGCACTCTAGAGAATCTTCCAAAATCTAGAGGAAAAAATAGTTTAAAGTGGAGTGAAAAGAAATGAAATTGTTAAAATGGATGTTATTGAAATGTAAGTTTTGTTTCAGAAAAATTAAGGGTGTGGGAACCTCTGTTGTAGTACGTTTGGTTGTTCAGATAGTAAATACTATCAGTGAGTCGGCAGGATATTAAGGTGACAGGGAGGCAGTTTTAACCCCTTTTAGGTATTAATTTCCCACAGATCATCTGTCTGTTCTCTCCTTGTTTGAAGTTCCCAAAGCTGGAGGCTTCAAAGCACATACCAACTGCCATTTGCACACAGCTCATGGCTCAGTGGGGAGCCACCTCAGCAGGTTACAACACTATGTCCCTGCAGGAGCCTTCTTCATACTCCCTGTCAGTCGCTGCCTTTCTCTCCATTCCGGAACATCAAGGACAATTCTATCAGCGAGTCCAGCAGCTGTTAATGAAGCCAGTTTATCCCCAATACAGTGAGCTTTCCAGGCCCTGGCTCCAGGTAGGCAAATTGATTTAGGAGATGAAATGAAAGTGACCTAAACCCTTTCTTAGAATACTCACCTAAACCAGACCTTTCTCCTTTCTCTTGCTACTTTCTCACTTTTCTACTCTATCCCTCTTCACTGTTTTCTCTTTTATTTTACCAAAGTTTTGAGTATTGCATGAGTTATTTTTACATCTATCATTTGACAAAGAGATTTTTAATTGTTAATTTATAGCTGTTTCAAGTTGGGTGGCGATGGATGTTTTCTGCCCTCAAACAAATCACTGCCCGATAGGACAAGGATAACAATATGTCCTAAATGGTGCTCTATTGGAGATTCTTATATGGAAAAGTGACACAAAAGAGAGATGCTGAATCCTGTTGCAAAGCACAAAGGGAAACTTCACAGAAGTGGAAAGGCTTCTCCTGATCTCACCTCCACCAGGTACCAGAAACACAGTGCATGTTCTTTCCAGAGCATGGGAAGTTATAGAGCAGCTGGAATGTGAAAGGAGCTTTTAAGTCAGCACAGGAGTTTAGAGAGATAAGCAATCCTAGAGATAATCATAGGATTATCATAATCAGCCTTCTCTTCTGAATTTGGAAGTGCTATTCTTTAGATTTACTAAAGAAAAATAACCATATTGAATGAAAACATTAGTCCTGAAATGAAAATAATAAACCACTTTTTTCCATTAGAAGGAGGACTGACTTGTGAATAGGATATCATTTAATCACATTGGGTTCCAGTTTTATATCTGTGAAATGCAGGTGCTAGACTGTATATCCCACAAGCCCCTTCATTGCCCAATATTTGACAGATCTATGCTTCTAAGCACACAGACTTCAAACACTGGGGTCTTTGCTACAGTTTTTGTTTTCATTTAGTAATTTGTTTAGATTTATTTGACCAATAATTATGTAAAACTCAGACTCAAAATACTCTCCTTTAGACTTGACAGAACAACCAATTTACCATAGTAAAATCTGCTTCTGCATGGATTAAAGTGAGTAACAACTTAGCTTACATTGGACATTCAAGAAGGCATATGCTCACCCATTAACGGTGTCTAGACAGCTGTGGTACAAATGGCAGCCTGTAAAGATGGAGAGACAAAGCAGGAGGGCACAGAGGATATCTCTATACACATAACTCTGCTTGGTAGGTATATGTATGAAAAGAAGTCTGAAAAATAACTTGCGACCTATTCTTCCAATGTAGAAATCCTATGGGTCAGTGTCCTCCCCTTAGCCCACACTGGAATTAAAGATGGATCAGTTTGTTTATAATAATTTCCTGCCAGGTCATTTGTTGACTAAACAATCCCAAGCAAATCCAATGGCACAGCTTCACCTGCTGACCTCTGTTTGAACATTGATTATTGCTTCCCACCTCATTAGACCACTCTCCTCAGCAGCTACTAGCTACCCAAAGGAATTTCAGCTAACCCTTTTTGTTGTTTCTTGATTTTCTTTAAGTGAACCAAGAGCAATGACCTTATACTTAGGAGGATGAGCCAAACTTCCATGTCAAGGAAAGGAACTCTACTTTGGCCAACTATTCTCCCTACTCTGTGTCTCCCTAGTTGAAATGCATCCTCTGCAGGATCAAGAACAAAAGAGTGACTTGCTAGTATATAGTTAGACTTGCCAACCTCAGAACCAAATGAAATAGAAAAGGCAAGAAAATAGTGCTAGCTTTGTTTTTCTTGTAGACACCTTGGGCTCATGCCCTATAATAGCTTCTAGGATACAGATTCAATCTTATTAACAGACTAAGTAATAATTCATCATCTATTATTGTGTGGCAACCCCTCACTTCAGCTGAATTACTAATTCAAATACTCAGAGCTGCAACTGTGAATGTTAAAGTGTATTTTACCTGTCAATAGAATGATTTCAAGTGTTTACATTTTCACAAATATTAGCAAGACATTAAAGCTCATCCTGGGCATTAGCTTACTGTTAATGATCACTATATATAATTTAAACTTAGCATCCTGAGTGCAGACCATGTACCTCTAGATCTTAATTGGCACCCAAAGATGAGTTTTAGCCAATCTGTAATTGCCTCTGAAATTCTATGCAATATTTTTTATCAGAGGATTTTTCAGGAGAGGGTCATAGTCCTCAAAGACTCCAAACAAATAATTGACCCAAGACATACTAGAAACGAATACTGTAAATTATAATATTTTCTGGGATAAAGATCTGTGTTCCCACCCCATTCCAAATTATTAATTTATCTTGTACTGGGCTTTATTTGAAACATGCCATGGATAAACCAAAATGACAAAGCTTAAAAACCTGACTCTATTGAGTTAATTTAGTCTCATATAATTATTATTAGAAGAAATTATTACGCATCTACTTTAAAGATGAGAAAACTTAAGTTTTCTAAGAAACAAAATAGCTTGTAAAAGAAAATTCACTATTTAGAAAGTAATTATTCAAGGCACTCTTTCCTGGAAACATTGAAAAGAACTATAATAAGCTAGTTATTCAAATAACACTTCTTAATTTATGAAAAAACAAAACAAGACAAACAATGATGGAAATTTATAATGCATTGTAATATAATTAAAATCCTACTCAAAGGAGAAGATTTGGGTTTTAGTCTAGCTCTGATATTTCTTAGAAGTGTGATTTTATACCAGTCTGAAACCTTCCAGTTTCAGTGAAACCCAAGGGCAATGCCAGATATGAAAGCTCTCTGTAAAATGTAAAAATTCTCTAAATGTTAGTTAATAATAGCATTTTGAAAATGAGCATGAACAATAATGTTTTCAAAGGTCAGAGGAAAGTGGATCTATTTAAGAGGCATTGAAGAGGAGGTTGATATAAAGCATGAATGTTTCATAGGATGCATGTGTTCTCTCTAATAACATCATTTATAATATCTTTTCCACAGCCTTACAGGGAGCTAAAGGCTCCATTGCAATTGATATTATCACATGATAAGGAAAGTGATTTTCATATAGATAAAAAAGATTCCAAATGTCTACTTGTCTACTGTTTAACCTTATTAGAAGAGAAGAAAAGGGATCAACTATTAAAAATAATCAAGTAAACTTCAACTTGAGAGCTATGAGTGCTTGGAGGGTTCTATGTCTTTATCCATAGCTATTAAATTATTTATTTAGATGAAATCTAAGAGTAAAGATAAAAGTTAGGCCTTCATGGAGAAAAGGTAATTTGGAATATATAATATATATATGTATATATATATAATATATATATATAATATATATATAATATATATATACATATATATATACATATATATAATTATATATATATGTATTTATATAAATACATATACACATATATAAATGTTAACTTGTATTTTCATATCAACTTTATATCTGAACTTTAGAACTCCTAAGTAATATTTTACTCAATGATACAACACATCTATATGATACTCAGAAAACTATGTTGCAAAAGGAGAAAATAAAAAATAGAGAGAAAAAGCATTTTATCACTCATTAAACAGAGTGATAGGCATTTTTTAAGAGTTGTAACCAGCCTCCAAATAGTTTCAATGACCCTTTCTTCAGCACCCAATCCTTATGCTCTCAGGGAAATCCCCTACTGTTCAATATGGGCTACACTTAGTAACTTACTTCTAAAAAATAGAATACAGAAAAAGTGTCAGGATGCCATCACATTTGGTTATAAAATATTGTGACTTTCATCTTGCTCCTATTCTATCTCCTGTCCTCTTGCTCATTACCATGGTTGAAGAGAGCTGCCATGTTGGGGGCTGCCTTGTAGAGAAGTCCATGTAGCAAGAATTGAGTGCTGATTTTGCTAGCAGACCAGGAGGAACTGAACCCTGCCAAGAACCATGTGAGCAAGCCTCAAAATGAATCCTTCCTCAGTAGAGATTTAAGATGAATATAGTACTAGCAGATACCTTGATCTCAGACTGATGACGGATCCAAAGCTAGAAGACTCAGCTCAGCTGAGCCTAGACTCTTGACCCAGAGTAACTGTGAGAAAATAAATGTCTGTTGCTTTAAACCACTAGATTTTGGAGTCATTTGCCAAGCAACAATGGATAAATCACCATGTACCAGAAGCTATATTGAGTGCTCAATAAAGTTGTGCAGACTCATAAGATTCCTAATATTTTTTTTACTTAACTGATATTCTGTCCTCCAATTATAGTAAAGCTTCTATAACATGCAAATCTGTCAATGCCTATTTCCTTGCTCAGAACCCATCTAGGCTGTCTATCATCTACAGAGTAACATCCAAAACCATTACCATAGTGCAAAACCTGCCATGCTTGACTCTTACCTTTCTCTTCATCTCTATCCCACACCACTCTAAAGTCACAAATTGTGTACCATCAATACTGGTTGGGCTCCCATGAGCAAGAAATTTTTTTTCGAATCCATGCCTTTGCTCTGAACCTTCTCTCCAGCTGTTTTTTCCTCATCCCTGATCTCTATCTCTACATATAGCAAGCCTATGCGTTCATTATGAACCTGATTAGGGCACTAGTTTTTCCAAGAATGCTTCTCTAATCCTCACAGTTTGGGTTAGGTGGCAGTCCTCCTTGGGCTTATTGATGAATTACATGCATTACATTGATAGCAGCTGTATGCACCTGTGTCTGTCTTTGTACTTCAAATCTGAGCTCCTTGAGAATGGGTCTATGTCTTATCTATTATGTTTCTATCTCATCTATCATAGTGCAGATGTTATAAAGCATATCCAGGGTGGATAAATAAAAGAATGAATGGTACCTCTCTAAGAATATTTAGAATATACTAAATATAATCCCAAGTAAAGTCACCGAACTGACCTTAAAGCTCATTGTGGGTAATGGTCAAATTGTGGCTATCACCACACAGCAGATAGAAAAAATTACAACATGATTGGCAACCAGGCAACTTACAGATGAGTTGGTTCATCTCCATCCTGGAAAACTGTTTACACCACAGATTTTCTGTTTGGTCATGAGAGAACTAGCCTGTCAAGAATTCCGACTCATAGAATTCTATCAGTTGGCTAACTGGGCTATGATTGGGACCCTCAGCCATTGTATTTCTGTGCCTCTGATATTGGAGAATTCTATGAATTGGAATCAACAATGACCATATTAGCTTCCTAATATAGGTAGTTGGCTTATAGATGGTAGGTATTAACTGGTTTCTGGCAATGTATCCAATATCCTGATTCATAAAACAAGGAAATATAGAAAGAAGCAACCTGACAAATGATGTCTATTCTGCTCTTCTCAATTTACAGAGATAGTTTAGGTATACTTGTCCCATATACATGGTAACCTCTCTATGGAAGCCAACACAGGGAGGACATAGAGCTTGCTGCCATTTGTGGAAGTCTGCAGTAGTATGAACAACAGCAAAATCCTTATTCAAAAGAAAAGAGTAATAGTGGTGAAAGGAGAAAAATATCTCCTGCTAAGTGAAAAGGAAATGAGAATAGAAGCCATTGTTCAAAATAAGTTTTAACCTCATCAGCTGAACTAAAATACAATTATAGTAGAGGCCTGCATGCTTTTGCTCAGATTTTGAAGGATGATCTAGAGAGCTGCTGCAGAAGTAATGGAATTTCCTTATATGCATGTCTTTCTCCAGGTCATAGAACTTTAACATGACTTCCCATCTCCAATTTTTTTTTTTGATCACAGGCATTTTGCTATAACAGGCTCAAAGTCATGACAAGAGAATCCATTCTCGAGCTGACAAATGGTTGGTCAACTCTGGACTGATGTCTGACCTACTGTTACTACAATATCAAGTGGGGAGAAGAGATAAGAATGTTGCTGGATTTAAAGTACCTTCGAAGCAAATATGATTATTCCATTTCTAAAGAGATTGCATTATTTGTATTCACTGGGTCAGCCCTAAAAGGAACTTTATACTCCTGACTTCACCTTGCAAGTTTGTCCACAGTGTAAGTTCTGAGAGCAAGTCCAATGCTTGCTCTCAGATATACGCAAGATTCTATTTCTGTACATTCTCTTGTCTTATTTTACATTATTATCATCAATATTGTTTGCATGAGAGGTCATCATATCATAAAATTATATAATTAAAATAAATTTAATATATAATAATATCTAATATTCATTGATTAATCACTAGATTTCAGAGACCAAACTAAATATTTTATTATTTAATTTTCACAGTGAATCAATATGGTGAGCATTATTATCCATATCATATAGAAAAGAAAACCAAGGTTACCACACTGTGATAACATGTCTGTGGTTCCAACAATCTAAAAAAAAAAGATTTGGAATTAAATTCATGATCCAAAACTAGAAACTGTAACCACCACATCGTGGTTAAATTCCTACTTTATTACTCTTATGCCAGACTCTCAGTGTTGAGTTTCTAGTGCAGCTTTTACTACTACTGTCTAGTTATTCATTGTTTCAAATCTGGCCCCATACCTTGTCCTTCTTTATCCCATTTTCTACCTTGCTATTTGATTCTTCCCCCCAGCATAATTAGATTTCTGTCACTTGGTCCTAAACTGATGATTCATATTTTCTCCCATTCTTGAGAGCTATTGCTAATCCTTCTTTCTTAGCCCAGCCTATTTTCAGGCTCTCCAGAAATTCTGCCTTGCTTGGCTGAGCATTTATAGAAACCTGCATGTAACAAATTAAAGAATAATTACATAATACACATTCTGATCAAGCTCACTTGGAATATTCATCACAGATTACTATTTAGGCCTTAAAGCAGGTCTGAACATATATAAATATGAATATACAAATATGAATATGAATATGAATATGAATATACAAATACACATAAATGTACATATAAACTTTGAACTTATGGCTCAAATAATAAAATAAAAATTAAAAAAAATTGAGAACTAAATTCTGATACAATATTAAATGTCAAATGTAGATGATACAGCTAAAACAATATAGTATTGACAGGAGACTTAAAAGTTAAAAATTAGTGAGCTAATCATCTAACTAACATAGAAAAAACAATAGAATAACCCAAGGAATATATAGAATAAAGAAAGTAGGACTTTTGGTCAAGATGGCAGAGTAGGTAAATGTTGTGCAAGCCTCCTCTCATGACCACATCAAAATTACAAGTAAATTATAGAACAAACATCTTTGAGAATCATCTGAAGACTAGCCAAACAGAACTCTTATAACTAAGGATATAAAGAAGAAGCCATGTCAAGACTAATAGGAGGTACAGAGAAGTGAAACAAGCTGTTTTTACACTCACGTGTGGTAGATAAGAATTAGGATGAATATCTCAGTTGATGAGGTCCCAACTGAGGAGAGAGAGGTTCCAGCCCCACACTGGATTGTCTAGCTGGGAACACCAATACTGAAAAAACAAGTCTCACAATAGCTGTCTATAAAAATCACAGGGTCTAGTCCAGGTGAGATGGAGGGCTACTGTTGACTTAGGAGTACTTTTGAAGGGCCCACACACAGATTCACTCACTCTGCCCTCATCTTAAGCTCCAGAGAAGGAATAATGGCTCAAAAAGTACCAGAGACATATGGGAGGAACTAAATTGTCTGGTTTCAGGAAGAAGGATGAAGAGGCAGCTCTCTCTGGGATAATAGTACTAGCAAGTCTCATTGTTTCTTTGTTGAACCCTCCCCTCACACAGCGTGCAGGCATAGGTGGGCACCAAATCTGATTCTCCATTAACATGGATAATACAGCTCTCATCCCACTCTGGTGATCTTCTGAGGCCTTCCCCCACCCAATTCATGGGCCTGACCAAAATCTCTTTCAGAGGCTATTCCTCAAAAGTAACTGGCTTGGGTCCACACTGCAAATTTTCCTAAAATATCTCAAGGGTCCACGAACCTAAAACAAGCAGCGACTGGCCTCAGCATAACCTGTACCTTTTGCTAAGTGGCTCCAAGCCTGACACCAGTGGCAGCTGGCCTTGGTTCATAGTGCTAGGTGGGTGCAAGTCTTATTGGGGAAATCACTTTGTAAGTTATATCAATGTCTAACCACTATACTAAATACCTGAAACTAATATAATATATTAGTTAATATATAATATAATATAATATAATATAATATAATATAATGTAACACAATATAATATAATATAACATAGCAACATAACATAACATAACATAACATAACATAATATAATATATAATTTAACTTTCATAAAAATAAGAAAAATGTTAAAAGAAAGTAATAAAAATAAGAGAAGAAACACTAAAATAGAAAACAAATAATAGTTCTAAAGAATTGATGAAGTCGAGAAATGGTTCTCTGAAAAGACCAAAAAAGACTATTGAGCCTTTGTTAATGTTGGTTAAGAAAAAGAGAGAGAGAGAGAAAAGCATAAATAAACAATACTAAGAATACAATAAACCACTATATAATAATGAATTTAGAATATATATTTTTAATTAATAGGAACATTTACTGATAAATTTGACAATAAATATTAAAACTGACTAAAAAATAAAAACTAAATTAGACATGTAATGTTTAAAATAACGTGTTATCAGAAGTTAAAAAACCTAATAACCACCATTGGATACAAATGATTTACAGATAAATTCAAACAAAATACAAGCTACTACAAACCCACAGCTAACATTATTCCCAATGCTTAAAAACTGAAGGCTTTTTCTCTAAGATTAGAAACAAGACCACAATGCTCATTCTTACTATTTTTATTCAATAGAGTATCAGGAGTCCCAGTCACCGGAATTTGGTAAGAAAAAAAAATAAAAAGCACCCAAATGAGAAAGGAAGAAGTAAAACTGTCACTATTTGCAGATGACATGACACTATATAGAAACCCAAAAATTTGTTCAAAGAAAGGAATTCAGTAAAGTTTCAGGATACGAAATTAATATACAGAAATCTGTGGTGTTTCTATACACTAATAACAAATGATTAGGAAGACAACTAAAAAAATAATCCCATTTTCAATTGCATCAAAAATAATAAAATACTTAGGAATAATTTAACCAAAGAGGAGAAAAAGTTATCCATGGGAAACTCTAGACACTAATGAAAGAAACTGAAGAAGACAAATAATTGCAAAGATATCCCAGGCTCATGGATTGGAAGGATTAACATTGGTATAATGTTCAAACTACTCAGGGCAATCTAAAGTTCCATTGTAATCCCTATCAAAATTCCTGCAGTGCATTTCACAGAACTAGGACAAATAATTTTAAAATTTGTATGGAACTACAAAAGATTTTAAATAACAAGATCAATTTTGAGAAAAAATAACGCTCCTCGATTCAATTTCAAAGCATACTACAAAGTTATAGTAGTCAAAACAGTATTGTGTTAGCACAAAAAATAGATATAGAGATCAATGGAACAGATTGAGAGCCCAGAAATAAACCTTCACAGATATGGACAATTATCTTTGACAAAGGAGCCAAGGACATACAATGGAGAAAGTCTCTAAATAAGTGGTCTTGGGAAAATGGGACAGATACATGCAAAAGTATAAAAATGAACCACTAACTTATACCATACACAAAAATTGACTCAGAGTGGATTAAAAACCTTAATATAGGACCTGAAACCATAAAATTCCTAAAAAAAAAAAACTGGCAGTAAGCATCTTATTGATGTCTTTGTGGATCTGACTCTAAAGGCAAGGTAAACAAAAGCAAAAATAAATACATGGGACTACATCAAACTAAAATCTTCGGCACAGAGGGAAACCACCATCAAAATATAAGGTCAACCTACTAAATGAGAAAATATATTTGCAAACCATACATCTGATAAAAGGTTAAAATCCAAAATATATAAAAAATTTAGACAACTCAACAACAAAAAACAAACAACCCAATTAAAAAATGGGTGGAAAATCAGAATAGACATTTCTTCCTAAAAGACAAACAGCCAACAGACATATAGAAAGATATTCATCGTCACTAATTATTAGGGGAACAAAAATCAAAAACCACAATGAGATATCATCTCAACTGTGACAAATGGCTATTGTCAAAAAGACAAGAAATAAATATTTAAAAGCATGTTGAGAAAAGGCAATCATTGTACACTGTTGATGGGAATGTAAATTGATGCAGCCATTATGAAAAATAGTATGAAGATTTCTTTAAAAATTAAAAACAAAACTACCATATGACCCAGAAATTCGACTTCTGGGTATCTCTTCAAAGAATATGAAAATACTAATTTAAAAAGATATATGCACCTCTATGTTCATTGCAGCATTTTTTATAATACCCAATATGGAAACAACCTAAGTGTCAATTGATGGATGAATAGATAAAGATGTGATATATGTGATATATCACCTCTCTTTCTCTCTTACACACACACACACACACACACACACACACACACACACACGTTTTCAACAACATGGGAGATGCTTGAGGATATTATGCTAAGTGAAATAAGTTAGATAAAGAAAGAAAAATACCACATAATTTCACTCATATGTGGAATCTAAAAGAAGCAAAACAAACAAAATAAATAAAATAAACTCATAGACACAGAGAATTTATTAATGGTTACCAGAGGGGAGTGGGGTTGAGAGGTGAATGAAATGGATAAGGGAGATCAACTGTATTGGTGATGGATGGTAACTAGACCTGTGCTGCTGATAACTTTATAGAGTATACAGATCTTGAATTACAAAGCTGTACAACTGAAACTCATATAATAAAATAATTTTTAAAAATACAATATTTAAATAACTTGAAAGTTAAATAAATTATTCAAAAAGGATAAAAAGAGAAAATACTCCCCAGATTGCTTGTTGTGCTAGATTAGTGTTGATACCAAATCCAGAAAAGGATAGTAACAGAAAATGAAAATTACAGGTTACTCTCACCTATACACATGCAAAATCCATAGATGTCTTTTTTTTTTAATGACCAGGTTATTTTATCTTAGGAATACAAATTTTATATGATATAAAAAAGGTATTAATATACTAAGTTGTATGAATGAATTTGCCTCTAGTTTGAAGTATGAAGTCTAACACGGCTTCTCAAACTGTAATGGACATTCAATGCATCTGGGGATCTCCTTAAATGCAGATTCTGATTTAGTAGGGCTGGTGTCAGCCTTATGCTGCATTTCTAACAAGCTCTCCACTACTGCTAGTGTTGCTAGTCCAGAAGCAACAATGTCAATGATTGTTTTTGAAGGAGTAGATTTCCATTTTATTCAGGAATATTTCTCCACCTTTGTTCCAGAATATGAACATCATCTCATCCAATCTCTATTTATAGTCGTCTCAGGTATTTTCCTTAAGCCAGGATCTTATAATTTAGTAGATCTATTTAATGAACTTCTGGAATGATTTGTCAAATTTGAGGGGGAAAATAAGCACAATTATTCATTTTAATAAGTGCAGAACAACTAATTAATAAAATGTGATACTGTCATAGAAAACTATAAATATGAGACTTCCTTAACTTGAGAAAGGGAATCTACCAAAAATACATGAAAAACATTATATTTAATAGTGCATTAGAAGCAATCACTGTACTGTCAGGAGGAAATCAAAGATGGTCATTCTCAGGGCTTGGGTTCAACACTAAGTTGGTAGTCCGAGTCTGCATAGGGAGATAATGCAAAGAAATAAAGATGAAAATAATTTTTTAAAAATTCAATGAGCTGCCTTATAATAATTTCTAATGATAGGGTTATCTATGTAAAAATCCAAGTAATTAGAATTAATATGTAAGTTTAGAAAAGTTGCTGAATATAAGATTACTATAGAAATAGTAATTAAGTTTTTAAACATAAGCTGCACACATGTAAAAAAATTAATTAGAGTAGACATTACTTATAAATAGCAACAAAAATAGGGTTTGTGGGAATGACTGTACAAGATATGTAGGAGATTTACAACAAAAATTATAGAATTCTATTGAAAACCAAAAATGAAACTAAATAGAAGCATATTGCATGTTCATGGGTAGAAAAACTCATCATAAATATGGCAATTCACACCAAATTATTCTATAAATTTAATTTAACACAACTGTAGTCAATATCCCAAAAGAATTTTGCATGGTATTAGACATTAATTTTAGAAAGATAAACGAAAAGTCAGGAATAATCAAGATAAATTTGAAAAGCTGGATGAGAAGACTCATACTGTGAGATAGCAAAACATATTTCAGAGCTACAGTAATTATGATCCTATGATATGGGTCCAAAAATAGGTCAGTGGAACAGGATAAAAGCCTGTTCAGACAAGATTATGTGGAATTTAGATTTAGGAAAGAAATGATACTGCAAGTTCTTGGGGAAATCAATGGATGTTACTAGGACCCCTTTCTCAATAGTACACGAAAATCAGTTTTAAGCAGATAAAATAGCTAAATATGAAAAAGCAAAGTTATTCACCTTTAAAATACAAATATAAGATAGTATTTTTATGTGCTTCTGGTAGGAAATTATTTTTTATGTGCACAAACTATCTATCTATCTATCTATCTATCTATCTATCTATCTATCTATCCATACACACACACACACACACACACACACACACACACACACACATATATATATATATAATTTTAGTTAATTAAAACAAAAATGAAAACAAAAAATTCTTCTCTATCCCCCACCAAACAATAAAGTGAAACACAAGTCACAGACTGGGAAAAAAATTTTGAAATTTTATGCATATAATTATAAAATAATTAACATTCAAAGTATGAAAGAATTAAAAATACCCATCAGCCAAGAAAGAAAAAAAACTTAGAAAAAATGGGCAGTTCAGTAAGAGGAAAGCCAAATGGCCAATATATATTTTCAAAGATACTCAACACTAGTAATCAGGAAAATACAAATTAAAACAACAATAAGATATCATTATACACTCAGCAAATTGCCTACTCTTATGCACCCTAGTGAGATTGTAAACTGGCAAAACCATTTTATCAAGCAATGTGCAATATCTAGAAAATTTGAAAGTGTTCTTGTAGTAATTCTCTCGCATGTACACAAGGAGCCACATACAAGAATGTTTATTACAGCATTGTTGTGATAATAGGAAACAAGCTAATTGTCTTGCAATAACAGAGCTGAAGCAGTGGTATATTCATAAAATGAAACAATATAATGTAATTAAAATGATTTATATATATACACACACACACATACATATTACAATAGCAATAAATCAAATCTTGAAAACATAAAGTTGCATAGACAAGGCAAATAGCTAGAAGATATAATTAAGTTGACATCGTTTACAGAAGTTCAAAATCATTGAGGACAATATTATATTTTACTTACATACAAATGCATTGTAATTAGAAAAAATTCTTACTAAATTCATAATTATGGGTACCTCTGGGGAGGAAAGAAAGGAGTGAGAAGAATTAAATTGAAGTAGAATTAATAGGGGATTCATTATGACTGTAACTTTTTATTTCTCTGACAAAAAGATCTGAAGTAAATTTGGCAAAAATGTTGAGAGTCAAGAAAAATGGGTAGTTGGTATATGTTTTCGTGTTTTATTATTCATTGTTTTCTATATATTTGGAATATCTATATTATAAATGTTGACAATAATTTTAATAATATTTTCACTAAAAGTATGCAAATTTTCTTACTCAATGGCTGATATAGTCAATTGGTGTACTTTTACAGTGTCATCCTAAAAGAAGTTAGTTCTTAGTGATTTTTTTTTCCTTTTGATGAACATGCTCAGTAGATGATATTCATCTTTAGGTAAACTCCAGGATTCAGCAGATTTGTGGATACTATTTTAAGAAAGGCTCCTGACTCTCAATGTTTTACTTACCATGCCACATTTTCTTAATACAGTAAATCGTGAGGAAAAAAACAAACCACAAACTGCAAAACTGTACTATAATTCACAAAACAGATAAACTCTACCAAACCAAGACACACAATGCAATCTAAACTCAAGTTATTCTAATACCAGACCTTTATGTTTCAAAATAAAACCAAACTGATTTAAGGTTTACAAAATTTATCAATTTCTGCTCAGTCGCTGCTCACTAACTTCTGCCCTAAGACCACCCTATAGCTAACTCCAGCCCCCAGAGCTCTGTAAAGTGCAATTCTCTCAAGGTATTGTTCTACCTTGCTCAACAAATTCAATGAACCCAGTTTGGCCATGTTTGAATGGGTATTTGACAATAGTGCAGAAACAAATATGGAGTTTGCCATGTCCATGTGTCCCCTGCCTACTGGTCATTTGGTATGTCTTGCTACTGTTGTCTTACTGTATGCCCCTTGCTCTGAACTTATTGAACCCTTCACGTATTTCTGAATGAAGCACGTTCATTGATCTCTCATGTCTTTGTCACTTCTGTTCCTTCCCTCCTTTGCTTCCCACACTGACTCCTATTCTATTCTTTACTCAGCCTAGGTGGCTCTTACTCTGGGGGCTTTCTGCTGCTCCCTCTGTCTATGGTAGTAAACCCTCAGCTGAGTTCCTCTAATACCTTGATTTTTCCTTTCTCACAGTATTTATTACCCCTATATTTCCATTTCCTATTTTCTTATCTGTCTCTTCCACTAAATCTGTAGTTCTCTTCTTTCACTGCATATTAGAAACACTGGAGAACGTTAAAAATGTTGATCTATTGTTATGGGGTAAGGTCTGAATATCTGGATTTTTGAAATCACACAGGGGATTCTAATGTGTAACTAACATTGGAAATCACTGTATTAGCTGGTAGCTGGTGAGCTCTTTGAATGCAGAAGTTACCTTATTTGCCAATGTAGCATTAACACCTAGCATAGTGCTGGACACTTAGTAAATGTTTATTTAGTAAATGGAAGGCAACTATGGAGAACTACATTCTGATTCTGATGTAAAATATTCCTCAAGCTTGCTGTGTCACTATATTTAGCAATAGCACCTGGCAGTAATTCCCAAAACAATGAGTATAACTCAATTATAGAATCGTCACAATTTGTTGTAGCTATTGAGTTCATATTTCAGTCTCTCTTGCTGCAGTACTGTGAGTCTTTGAGAAGGTCTACATCCTATTCATTTTTATATCTCCAGAGTCTAGAGCAGTTCATGACCTATAAAATATCTCAAAAATTTGTACTAAATTATTTAACTGACTATGAATTTAAATATCTCAATTTAAATTAATCATCAAAAGTCTCAAAAGGGCCTAGAGAACTATCATCCCATTAGTTCCTTCACTGTCCCACTCCCCAAGATGATCATTTCACATCTTCTCTTCTCTTCCTGAACCTCTTATACTCCCTCCATCATCCTCAGATTTGCCTGGTGACCTCAATTTCTATTCCACAGAAAAATTTGAAACTGTTCCAAAGAGTACTTCATAAACTCACCACCCCTCCATCTACTTGCCAGCATCAGTTCCCACAGCTGCCTCTGATGAGAGCCATATCCTGCTCCATCTAATGTAGTCAAAGACATTTATCTATCTTACCCAGTCTACTATAGGTCATTTTTTCTCCCATTTTCTTTTCTTTTTTTTAAATTTTGTTTTATTTTGTTTTGTTTTTATTAGTCTCAGGTACACAGCACAATGGTTAGGTATTTATAGAATTTATGAAGTGATCTCTTCAATTACGCTAGTACCTACCTAGCACTATACATAGCCATTACAATATTACTGACTATATTCCCTATGCTGTACTCCACATCATTGTGATCATTTTGTAATTACCAATTTGTGCTTCTTTATTCCTTCACCTTTTTCACCTACCCCATCAACCCCTCTCCCTTCTGGCAATTACCAGTTTGTTCTCTGTATCTGTGAATTTGTTTTTTGTTTGTTTGTTCATTTTTGTTGTTGTTGTTCTTTAGACTTTTCTCTCCTGTTTGAATCATTTGCATCAATATACAAATGTGCTATTGTGTATTCTATTAAAAAAACAGTATTTTCATTTTTGCTCCCCTCTGTAGAAAAAAAAAACAAAGAAGCAAACAAAAACAACTGCTCAAAAAGTCTATTTCATTGTCTCCTATTTGTCTCTCATATTTTCTTTTCAGTTCTCTTCAGTCAGGCTGTTTCTCTTACTACTCATCTGAAAATGATCTCAATGTTGCTGTTGAACTCCCTACCCGCAAATCTAATGGTCACTTCTCAACTTCCATCTAACATGACTTATCAGCAGCATTTAACCACTCCATTTCCCATGATACACCTTCACATTTCTCCTTTCTCACTGGTTGTTCCTTTACAGTTTCCTTCTCTGTGTCCTCATTTCCTCCTCTGTTCCTTAATATTGTAGTGTTCAAAGATCCTTATCCCTTTTCTCTGTTCTCATTCACTTCCTTGGGGATCTCATTTGGTCTCATGGCTTTAAATGACACCTATATGCCAGCATCCAAATGTATATCTCTGGTACAAATCTGAACTACAGGAGTGGATATGAAATTGTCTAACCTTCAACTCCACCTATGTCTGATATATACAACAAACTCATCATTTCTGAAATGAAACTCCTGACCTACCTCCAAGCATGATGCACTTGTAGCCCTCACTGTATCAACTTATGGTAAGTCCATACTTCCAGTTGTCTAGGTCAAATGTCTTGCAATCATACATGCTTCCTCCCTTTTATCATCAGGAAATTATATCTCCCTTCCTTGAAAGTATATCCAAAAACTGATCACTGCTCACTGGTTGCATTGTTACAATGTTGGCCTGGGCCACCACTCTCTCTTCCATGTGTTATCACAATAGTTTTCCTATTGCTCTCCCTACATCCACATTTGCCTACACGCATCTAAATGTAGTCTCAACATTGCAGCCAAAAAATTTGTGATGCTTTTCAAATGTAAGTTCAGTGCAAAACCCTGCAGTGGCTGTCAATTTCTCTCAGAGTAAAAGCTTATGTCCTTACAATGACCTACAAGTCTCTCCTTTTCTAGCTTCCTCTTATATTTATTACCTTCAGTCTTACAATGTCCCTGGGCTCACTTAGCTTTAGGCACTGACTACCTTGCTACTCACTAAGTATGCCTAGCATGCTCCT
Source organism: Macroglossus sobrinus (assembly GCA_004027375.1). Lineage (NCBI taxonomy): Eukaryota > Metazoa > Chordata > Mammalia > Chiroptera > Pteropodidae > Macroglossus > Macroglossus sobrinus. The sequence goes on from PVKZ01000471.1 coordinate 492,859, forward strand.
TTGAGATTTTGCACCAGCTGATTCCTTGCCTGGATTATTCTTTCTTTTGAAATCTACATGATTAATTTCCTTATCTCCCTCAAATACTTACTCTAATGTCATCTTATAAATGATGGCTGCCTTGAATATCCTGTTAGAATTGCAATCTGACCCAGCCCTGAAACTCCCAGTCCTTGACCCTTTTCTGTTTTTTTTTCTATCTTAGTACCTTAAAACATACAACATAATTTACTTACTTATTACATTTAAAATGTATTGTCTATTCACTTCACCTTGAAAATCTAAACTCAGAGAGCAAGGCTACCTGCTACAATCATGACATATATAAACCACCTAAAAGAGTGCCTGGCACATAGTAGGTGCTATGTAGATATTTGTCAAGTGAATGGTTAATGCGTTTGTTTTTCTTTTAATTCTGAAAAACTCTTTTCAAAATTTAAGCCACTCTTTTTTATCCACCCAGTTCCAACATCTTCTATTAGAGCAATTAGAGTGAATATTTTGTATTGAGGTATGTGTGCTTGCACACGCATGCAGACATGCACACATATAGTCACATGTTCGTAACTTGCTTTCACCTATTCCACAATTTCACATTGATCACTTTACTATTGACCATTGATTCTAGCACTGAACTAAGTACTTTCCCTATATTATCTCTAATCCTTACAACAATGTTGAAAGGTAGATATAATTAGTTTTATTTTATTATTTTATTTTCCTCTCTTTAATTCTCCCAATACACAACACACTTCCACCCCTGACCTATGGATGTTGCTATTTCCCCTTAAGAACTAGATCTTTGAAGGCAAGGAGTCTCCTCCTACAGGCTGGCTGCGTGCAGCTGAGGCCTGGCACCCCCAGCACACTCAGGGGGCCTGGCGCATCCGTGGTATGGTCCATGACTCCACCTGGGGCAAGAACCCAGAACCTTCTGCATGTAAAGCGGATGTGCTAACCACTACCTTATGGAGCCTCCCCCTGGTTTAATTTTAAATATGCAGAAAATGCAGCCCAGAAAGATTTATTAATTTGAAGCACAACTAATAAATCACAGTCACTGTTTGAATCCAGTGTTTTCTAGTATAGAGCCATTGCTCTCATCTTTCACCTTTCATTGGCCCTATGAGGATGCAGATTACAAACAAGCCTAGGCACTTAATTTTACTATTTCTGTATTTCCCACCAACACCTAATATAGTATAGGACACTCCTTCAGTTTCTTTGACATCCTATGTGCTAGATTCCTGACACGGACAACACAGCCCGCCTTCCTGGATCAGTGGTAACTGAGCATGCTCCAATGCGGTGTAATCCATGCCCGACCCACTGCAGCAGTAATGCTGGAACCAGGTCTTTCTTCCCACTACCTGATGTAAAAATAAATAACTGTGAAAAAAAATTTCAATCTCCGTTTGGAGGCCCTAAATCCCTTCTCCTTTCCAGATGGCTGGGAGATTTCTCCCAGGTGGTAAATATATTATTAAGAACTCATTTCACCGTGAAATTGACTATTCAAAACACAGACAGAAGTTAATATATTAGGACAACCTGTCTGAAAACCCACGTTAGAGAAAATTTATTTTTGTTTAATAAAAAACCTCGCATTATACATGACCTCTTTCTAGCTCAAGCACTTAAAGTCATTCCTGATTAGAACAATGTGAGGAAGCACCACCACTGTCATATCTCTCTTGTAGAATCCACAACTATCCCTTCTGCTATGGTGCCTATGTCGTGGCAGTTAATGATGAGGGTCTTATATGACATTATACATAGCCCTCGGGTACATAGTAACTTTTTACACCCAGGAGCTGGGGCCAGTTTAAAAATACTTAGCTGGGCTTGTTTTAGGTTGGCCTTCAAACTAATGATTAAAGACCATTCTGGGCAAATGTGGTAGAAGATTCGCATCACTTAGAGGTGATATGTTTCATCATTAGAAAAACCATATTGATCGTGAAACAGAAAAAGGGCTCTCAGCAAGGACCAATTGAATATGAATCTCCTAAATATTAACTCATTCATGTGTTGTTGATTTACTCTTTAATAGAGAGGCTGATTCCTTAGATTATAAAGATAATACTGGGATAGATTATAGTCTATCAGTGAACACCTACACTGTAATGAGAACAGCATTTTAGGATTTTCACAATCTGTCAGAAAGCCCAACTTACTAAGTCACTGACTGCTTCATTGAAGGAATGAGGGTCAAAGAAGGCATGACAGAGAGAGTGCCTTTTTTGGAAGATCCTGAAGGAGGACTAAACTTCATAGAAGCCTGTGTGAAAATACTTATTTAAGAAGAGACCTTACCTACCTAATCTTGACATCAACATGGCTCAAAAAATGTCTATCCCTTTCCTAAGAAAGTTTTTTCATGTAAATATATATGTACTTTCTTCTGTACCCTGACTTTTGTTTTGAATTTTGTCAATACATTAAAATTTAGAAAAATGTAAAATATTTCACAGCTTATACATAGGTAATATTTGGTTCTCCATAAGCCTCACAAGAGACCTCCCTTTTGTTTTAAAAAGGATTTCTTCAGGAGTGACAGATTTATTACTAATCATGCAATGAATTTGTTACACATCACCGGTAGCAAAATCAAACTGACACCTAAATAATGTCTATTAAAGAATTTCTTAATTTAGTCAATTATTTTCATCTAACTAATTACTTACACAAGAATTCATTCAAACAAGTGCCTAGATTTCTTTAAAAAAAAAAGTTTCAGAGTAATTAGTAAACCAGTAATTAATAAATAATGTCTATTAAAGAATTTCTTAATTTAGTCAATTATTTTCATCTAACTAATCACTTACACAAGAATTCATTCAAACAAGTGCCTAGATTTCTTTAAAAAAAAATTTCAGAGTAATTAGTAAACCAGTAATTAATAATCTCCTGAGGAATAAAACTATTTTTCACATATATAAAGTAAACAAAACATTTCTTATTGGGTAACTGACTTCTGCAGCAACTCAACAAAGGTCCAGGTACTCATAAAATGAAGAGAATTGTGCAGGGGGAGATTATGCTCATTAGAAAACAATTTTAAATGAATTTGAAGTCCCAGACTCAGATAAACTATGTAGTAGTATAGATACCAAAAAAATTATTAATGTGATTTAGAAAATATTAATTCATTCTTTTATTCACACATCAAGCATTCATCGCCTGCTTACTAAATTTCAGGCATTGTTTTGTGCAATGGCATATAAAAATGAGAATTTCCTTAACAATTACTTTAATTTATTCACTATTTAATTTTTAAAAGTTTTACAAAAGGTTTACAAAGGTCTAAAATTAAGAATTCCATCCTGGTGAAGCCATCAAACAAATAAGAAACCTTGAAAAACAGGAAGAACCAGGACCTGGAAGGGGGTAAATACCTTAATTATTTTTAAGAAAAGTATTAGGAAAATATAACATACATATAGAAAAAATTAACGTAAGTGTACAGCATGATAAAAATATTCAAATATTCACAGTGAACATATCTGCATTGCCACCACCACCACAAGTTGAAGAAATAAAACATTACCCAGACTCAGAAACCCCTCTCTTGACCTCTACTCAACTCTCCTCTCCAAAGTAACACTACCCTGACTTCTATCTACAGGCCAGTTATGCCTGTTTTTTTCACTCTGTGTAAACAGAATCACTTGTTATGAATTCTTCAGTATCTGACTTTTTTGGCTCAACAGTATATTTGTGAAATTTATTCATGTCATGTGTAATTTCTCAGTCTTAGTGTTTTATAATATTCCATCGGATGACTATATCTTAATTCAGATATCCATTCGACTGTTCCCACTTGAATTGCTTCCATTTTGAGGCCAAAACAAATAGTGCAGTTATGAACATACTTCTAAAATTCCTTTTGGAATATGTATATATCTATGCTTGAGGAATCTATTCTGGGAGGAATAAAGTGAGATTCTGTAGTTAATAGTTCTAAACAATTTTCCAAAGTGTCTATACTAATTTAGACTCCCAACAGCTATGTAGGAGAGATCTAGTCACTATACTCTCACCAGCACTTGATAATCTCAGTCTTTAATTTTAGCCATTCTGATGGATACATGCTTAATACATCATTGTGGTTTTAATTTATGTTTCCCTTAGGATTAGTGAGGTTCCGTTTCTTTATAAGTTATTGATTATTTTGTCAAGTACTTGTTTAAATATTTTAGCCTTTTCCCTTGAATGTTTATTCTTTTCATTTTTGATTTGTAGGAGTTGTTTATATAATCTAGATATGTCTCTTGTTAGTTATGTATACTGTGACTACTCTCATTGTTCAGACCAAAGAACTTAAAAATCAATCTCCCAACAACATTTTAGATGGTGTATACCACAGCCCCCATGGCATACACACACACATATATTTGGCAATTTTCTTTTGCCATTTTGCATCGGTAGGAAGGCACTTATACATTAAACTTTACACTATCACTTGGATCTTAAAAACAGAGAAACGGCTTCAGATCTGAGCTCAAAGACATATGAAATGTCTAAATAAAAATAAAGAACAGGTATCTATCATCCTCTAAAATCTCTATTTTTTTTTTGTAATACATTTAACCTCCAGGTTAGTACATGCCACAAGGGTGGGGATTTTTACAGATCTTGTTCTTCAGTGTGGAGAACAATAAATACTGAGCACTTAGTAAAAATGAAAAGATATTTGTTGAATGAAAAACAGAGGTCAATGAACAAAGACAAGACAGAGGATATCAGGATAAACATGAGAATCCCTATACTTAATGTTCTCCCCATCCCCATGCCATGAGGCGACATAAGCTTGCCAGAATGGATAAATCCCAAGTAGAAAGTCAGAAGTTAACAGAGTGGGAAAGGGAACAAGGGGAGTTAATAAAAGGTCTGAGAAAAAGGCCTCAGAAATAATTAGGTGAAGATTTCTGTCACTGAGCAAAATAGGCTTGAAACAGAAACTGAGTTATTATAGGAAGAAAAATGAAGTTACCATTTTTGCACAACTGAGTTGTGCCCTTGAATTTTGTCTCACCTTACATTTAACTGCTAGGCTATACTACCTCCTCAGCAGAATGAGGCAGAGCCCCTTTCTTTAGAACCTAGCTGTGTATGGAAAAGCAGGTTGGGCAGGAAGGAGAACCAACTAAGAACCGAGTGTTCATTTCACTGAATGTTATTTTTAAAGACTTGAAGTCACAATTAATGTCTTACTTAGCTTTGACAGATACCTTCTGACTTACATGTAAAGTGAGAGATGCCCTCAATCCTGTGAACTGTCTCTACCCACCCAAGTTCAAGAAATAGCTCCAGACCCTAGTACCTGATAGAACTCCAGAAGCACTTCTTCCTGGTTGTCTCGGGTTGTGCTACTGACATTAGCAACTCCTCGAGCCCTTTTTGAATACTTTTTTTTTCAGATTATCCTTTTCTTTTAATATCCAGCCTTTACCCCTAAGTGCTGTCTTCATGTCCTGTCCCCTTTTACAGTCCAAAGCTAGCCCTGTTTCACACTATGCCTGGGCCTAGCTCAAAGAATCTCAGGTCTAATCAAGGTTTTAAATACAGTTTATCCAGAAACTGAATTGAGATGCTTGAATATAAGAGATTTACTGATAAGCAAAGCCTATTGGAAAAGCCTGGAGTTTGGAGGTTGGTGGATCTGGGCCTAGATCTTGGCTCTACCTTTGGTGACCTGTGAGACCTAGGTAAGTTTTTTGACAGTAACTTATTATTTCTTAAATTCCTCATCGGTAAAACTAAAAAATAGTATCTATTTAATAAAATTGATATAAGGATTAAAAATGATATATCGTATTTAAAGCACCCTCCCCCAAATTGCATGGATGTAATTGGCTCTCTTGGGTGGTGACAACTGCTAGTCTTTGAAGTTGTTCCTATAGTATAGCATGCAACTTTAAGACCTCTTCCAATTAGGAGCATGAATCTGGAATAAGCTGGGGTCAAAAACTTTCCTCTGTCACTTACTAGCTATGGGACCATGGACAAATTCTATAAACCTCTCTGTGCTTTAGTTTCTTTCCTTATAAAATGAGGATAAATTAGTATCTACTTCATCAAGTATTCTGAGGATTAAATGAGATAACATGTGTGAAGCACATGGTACATTTCCTGGAGCAAGTAAGTGTCAGCCAAGGTTAGCTATGGATAGCAACAATAGAAATAGAAAATTACTAGTGCTGGCAGGTACCAAATCCTGGCACACGTGGTCAAACTCAAGTTTACCTGCTTGCAAAACTCACATTCTTTCCACTGTGCCATAATTCTTAAATATAAAAATTGGAAAAGATATCTAAAGGAAGCATGTGAACAAATATAATCTAATATATTTTGGTAGGAATGATATTTATAAACTAATGTTCAAGGTACAGCCAATAGTATAAATTTTGTGAGCTTAATATTTTCTGGGCTGGTTATAATCATAGAGAAAAACTTCATTTTATGTGTATTAACTACAATTCTAATCCTACCATCTCAAAAATATTTTGTTCACCCTATGAGCAATAGCAAGTTAGTTCAGAATTACTAAAGAAAAAAATCTAATTTCAACAGATGCCTTACAACAGAGCAGCCTAAATTATATTTTAAAATTGGCTTATCATTTGGATAGCAGTTAACAGTTTTTAAAAGTGTTCTCATATATGTATGCATGCATGCATATATGTATGTAAGTGAACATATATGTGTGTGTATACATGCAAATACACATACAGATATTCACATCCCTCAGTTGATTCCCAGAGTATCCTGAAAAGGAGTTACTATTATCTTCCTTGCTTTACAGCCAAGGAAGCTAGGGCTTGCAGAGTCTTAAATCATCTGAGGCTATAGAATTAGTAAGTGGTGGGTTCAGAACTCTGATAGCAGATCTTGTTCTGGGTTTCCCTGCACTAAACTACCTTATACCCAAGCTGAGGGTATTAATTTTTATAGGCCATTAGGATTTATCACAATAAAATTTGTTCTATATTGGGATTAAAAATAAAGCTCATAGTAAATTCTTTACTGCTACTGAGCCTATAGAATCATAATTCTTTTTTACCATCAAAGAACAAATATACAGGTCAAATACTCTTCAGGGTATCTTTTTTTTTTCTTAGAAGTGAGTTTTCTTTGCAATGATTGCTTTGTCAAATATCACATGCTCAGTCCCCTGGCTGTTTAGTCTGAATTTGGTCTCAGACTCTGACATTGAGTTAGCATATGAAAAAATTACTTTGAACTCATGAGTGAAAAGAGGAAGCATCATGCATATATATGACCCGTGTTTTTTTTTTTTTTTTCTTCTTCTAACATCTAAAATTTGACGTGAATGTTTATTCTTGTGTTTAAGTGTGTGCAGCTTGTTTTGATGGGCGATTTGGGAGTTTTCGAACAAAGTGTTTTTTTTTTCTTTTGTTCACCCATTTTTATAGAGAAGAATTTGCCTCTGTAGAAGAATTGAGTAAAACTGGCTTTTCACATATAGATGTACTAGGAAATCAGACCTCTCTGCACTCCACCTTTATTATGTAGATTAATTTGGAGATTCTTTATGCTTTCATGAATATTTAAGGGACTCCTATAAACCCTGAGATAATCTGAACATGAGGTTGGTCTTAGAGTAGTCAAGTAAAATTCATTCTCTTTAATTTAGGTCTAGAGGGATGGTACCTGTGACCTAGAATTGTATAAATACAATTCTAGAAGGCTCTCCTCTGGAGTTCACAGAGTGACTTCCCCAGGGAAAGTTTTTGCTACACAAGCTGTAAAGACTCGTGGAAAGTTTGTACATTTAAAAATTTGAGAGTGGAAAGATTGTAATAGCAGTCTGAACCCTGTAAAAACTGCCCAGAGTCCTGACCTCCTGGAAATTTGGAGAAGTTACCGCACTGGGACACAGATTCCTATTAGAGTTCACACACAGTCCAGTGGGACCTGGTGTGCATGGGTGACACAAGCTAAGGTTCAGGGCTTTACTTTGCCTATTCGCAGCTGAGTGGATTAGGCACATCATCTAATCATGGCAGAGTTCACTTATGAGTAAGATGAGGTGCTAGTGCTTTCTTGTGGTCATGTTGGGTCTTCGAAGGAGATCAAATTTGTTAGTATAGTTTGTAAACAATAGCAAACTACAGCAATTTTATTATTTATTATTATTTATAGACGTAGACATAAAAAGAGGCCCAACCAACATCTTGGAGCTACTATTGTCAATTAAAGAAATAAGTCCCAAATAGAAAAAAGATTTCCTCTGAGATGACAGAGAGGATCAGTGCTCTGGGAGCTCTTTTCACTAGTATCTTGATTTACGTAAAAGGATAATTTAATGAAGTTGCATACCTTGAGCTTTGGATGTAGGGGTGTGTGTGTGTGTGTGTGTGTGTGTGTGTGTGTGTGTGTGTGTGTAGAGAAAGAGAGATTGAGAGAGAGAGAGACAGAGACAGAAAGAAAAAGAGAATGAGACAGAGGTGGTCATGGTAGGATGGCAGCCATGAGACTAAAATGGACTTTTTTTTTACCAGCTTTAATTTTTTATGTTTAATTGCATGACTAGTTTAAAATTTAAAGTGAGCTTTGGATATCCTAATACCTTGAAAGGCTAATAGAAACTAGGATAGTCAGAAAAACAGAGGTGGCGGGGGGAAGATATAAGAAGTGTAAAAGTTGCTTGAATTAATTTTGTGTGAAGTTATGCTATGAAACACATGAGAAGATAAGACATTTGATGATCAGACTCAGATAGTGGTGGGTGATTATGGTGATGGTGGAGGCAATGGTGATGATGGGGAAGGTAGTGATAGTGATGATGGTAGTGGTCTTGGTGGTTGTGATAATCAAACAAACAATATACAGCTTATATCTCTTGAACACTGCTATGGACAAGGCTGTGATTAAGTGTTTTGCATGAATTCTTTCATTTAAACCTAAAAATAGCCTTGTGAGATAAAGGCTTTTATTTCATTCATCTTACAGATCAGGAAAACAAGGCATGAATTGCTTAATATCTTTTTAAGGTCACACAGCTGTGTGTTGAGCTAGAAATTCTATCCCAGGCTGTTTGACACCAGAGCCTAACCATTTTGCAATTCTTCCAGAAAGGACAGAAAATTAAGGACCAAACACTAGATAAATTTGTTCCAGTGAAAAATTGTTTTATGTGTCAATGCCTGAAATGGAAGACCTAGAGAATATTATCACCTAATGATTTTAGGGGATTGGTTAAAGTACAGGTGAGCATAATCTTAAGAGTAGAAAAGGATGGAATTAGAAATTAAGGAGGTAACTGTCTATAAAGTTTGATCATTTTGTTAGAGAATGTGGAAAGCTAAATTAAGTAATGGCATCGGATATCTATAATTTACCTATCTGTATATTACTTAAACTTCAAGGTAATCATTCAATGTGAAATAGAGTTTTGTTTCCAATCTTAGCTAACTTATTAAGCTTTGGTTAAGCTGCATAATCACAGTAGACAAGTGTGATAGAGGAGAAATGATTTGGTTCCAAGTTTTCAGATTTTTGAGGAAGCACAAGTCATTGAAAATAGGTTCATTAAGGACAAAATGACAGGCAGGTTGTTCTTAACAGCAATAGGATACCCCAGAACTGATAGTCATGCATTATGAATCCTTCCAGTCACTTCACTTCTCTTTTCTTGTACAATCCTTTCTGCACATTAAAGTCAGAGTAATCATTTGCTATTTCATTGTGTGCAACCCACAATTGTTCCCCATTGCCCTTTTCCACCATTGTCATGAATGATTGTCACCCCCATAATTCACATGGCCAGATCTTTTTGATTTCTAAAACTCTGTCTTGTACATACCAAAATTCTCTATATAAGTATATATATAGAGACAAAATCCTTTAATTTTCTTTTATGGCATCTTATCTTTTTTCTGTATAGCACTTCTCCAACATAAAATTACATTTTTGTTCATTGATTTTGTTTGCTATTTATTTCCTATCTTATTCAAGCAAATATTAGGAACCAGGCAGGCAGAAATAACATTTTTCATCCATCAATGTGTATCCAGAGTCTGTAAAAAGTTGATACTGAAAAAATATTTGTTGAATGAATAAGGAAAAAAATGAATTTATGAATGAATGAATGAACGAAAGCACTCCTTGTGAGCACTACCATCTCTAGTCATAAAGCAGAGAGACAGAGACTCTCAGGCTTTATCTGAACATGAGCTAGTTGAAATGCCACAATCCTATGTCATGTAAATGCAGAAACTGCACACCTGTGTTTGCAACCACACTGAGGCAGAGACTGCAGAGTCTGAAACTCACATCAAAAAGCTCTAGAAAACAACTCTCTTGCTATTTGTAACTAGCACACATCTTCCATATCCTCCTAAAAGGAGCTATTGAAACTGAACCCCTAACCACCCTGGTTCTTATCCTTTTTCACCTCTTTCCATATCAAAGTAAGAAGATTCATCCCCACCCATTCCTTCTCCTCCTGGCCTTTGCTCCTTTATCTTCTATTCTTCTCCCATCCATCGATTCTATTTAGAATATTTCCTCTATTTATTTTTCAAAACGTTATGGCCAATTCCTTAACTTATCTGAGTGTCCAAACTGTCCAAACCTGGACACCTACTAAGGACACTGCTCTCTTTGGAGCCTTAGCTTTATATTCTCTCAAGCTGACAGCTGCTTCAGAGTCCAGGTAGGGAAGTGCCCTTCCTTATTATCATTGCCCCTTCCATACAATTACTCATTCACCTTCTTGTTAAAATTGCTTCTTTGAGGCTCACTCCATTGATCAATTCTACCTATTTTTCTCCTTGTTGCCTTTTTACTAACCTCCTTATCACTTCCCTTATTCATCAAAGACTTTGGTGAAATCATCATAACTTATCCAAAACCCTGACTTCTCAGTCCCTGACCTTCTAATGACCAATAGCCCATTTCCAGTTCCACCTCAAAGATATACTCCCAGGATCTCTGCAAAGAGGTAACAACCTTTGTCATAACTTGTAATTAATCTACTTTTAAAATGAATGACTTCAGTTTCTATTCTCCTGTCATAACATTCTCCTTTATGACTTTTTCAATGACTTCCATTGGAAAATAATTTATTAAAATTCACTGATATCTCAATATTATATTTAGATAATGTATTGAGATCCCTCTATTTTTTTTCACCAAAGTCAACACTCTCTCAAAGTTTTTTCCTAAATTGTTTGTATTCTATGGCCCTCTTGTCAATCAATTACACTCTTGCTAACATCACAAATAATCTGCCCCTTTGTTTCCTTTGTTTCATCCATGCTTACACCTGAGTAGCCAGGTGTGTCAGACATTAGAGAAGATTGATTCCTGTACAAATATGTCATCAATAACCTCTAGTGAATCCCCATTAATGCTTGAAAATCATCCTCTGTTATGGTGTAAAACCTGTATTACAACTCATTCTCAACTTCCTCTCTTATACATGTAATAATATGGAGTGAAGTGCTAAGTATATATTTTCTATTTTTTTTCTAAATTTATCACCCACTGCTTACCTCACATTCTCAGTTTAGAGAAATAGCTCTTGGGGTTCCAATAACTTTTTTAATGATTTGAGTAAAAGGTGTCTGTTAAGAGGGACAGGAAAAGGGAGGGGGAGTGCCTCTTGACTTAATCTTCTTTCTCAAGTGAAACAGAATTGCTACAAAAATTTCTCATGGAGTTTATGGCTGCCTATCATAATAAAGTAGGTCTTACAAGGCCTACCTTCTTGAGTTATATTGTTGAAGTGAAGAGATGAATACTAAGAAGAAATGGAATGGTGTATGACCAGAGGAGATCACAAACTATTCTCTCAAGTTCCAATAGTCCTGGAGACTGACACATGATGTATTCAATAGTGTCCATGAGCCATGAGAGAGTGGGAGTGGGTTATCTCTTGTCTTTTTATGAGAGCCATTCTAAAAGGTGTGAAATGATAGTTCATTGTGGTTTTGATTTGCATTTCCCTGAATTAATGATGTCAAGTATATTTTCATGTATGTATTGCCCATTTGTATATATTTTTTGGAAATGTGTCTATGCAGTTCCTCTGCCAATTATTTAATAAGATTTTTCATTTTTTTTGCTTTTGAATTATATAAGATATTTATATATATATTTTTAAATTAACCCTTATCAGATATGTGGTTTGCAAATATTTTCTTCCATTTCATAGATCACCCTTTTATCTTTTTTTATTTGTTTTTTTTTTTCACTGTGTTGAAGGTTTTTAGTTTGATGAAGTCTCACTTATTAATTTGCTTTTATTTTTTTGGTAGTGCCTTTGATATCAACAATTTATTGCCAAGACACAAATACCAAGAAAATTTTCTTCTGCTTTCTTTCAGGAATTTCAGTGTTTTAATTTTTACGTTTCAGTATTTGATCCATATTGAGATAATTTTTGTGAGTGGTGTAAGGTAAAGGTCTACTTTTGTTCTCCTGAATGTGGTATTTGATTTTCCCAACACCATTTATTGAAGAGACTATCCTTTCTCTACTGAGTACTCTTGGCTCCCTTGTCACATGTTAATTAGCTGTGTATGTGAGGTTTTATTTCTGGGCTCTTGATTCTGCTCCATTAGTGTATACATCTATTTTATATCAGCACTATACTGTTATGATTACTGCAGCTTTGTAGTATAGTTTGAAATCATGAAGTGTGTTGCTTTCAGCTTTCTTCTTCATCATCATGATTGCTTTGGCTATTCAAGGCTTTTTGTGATTGCATACAAATTTTAGAACTTTTTTCCATAGTTCTATGAACAATGCCATTGAAATTTTGATAGAGATTGCATTGAATTTATATATGACTTTGAATAGTATGGACATTTTTTAACAACATTAACTCTTGATTATTAACATGGAATATTTTTCCACTTGTTTGTGTCTTTTTCAATTTTTTGCATTAAAGTCTGTGGTTCAGTATACAGATCTTTGAATTCCTTGGTTAAATTTATATCTAAGGATTTTATTGTTGTTGATGCTATTGTGAATGCGATTGTTTCTTTATTTCTTTTTCAGGTATCTTGTTATTAGTGTATAGAAATACAACAGATTTCTATATGTTAATTTTGTATCCTGCAACTTTATTGAATGATTTGTTAGTTCTAACAAGTTTTGGGTAGATTCTTTAGGGTATTTATATATAAGATCATATAATATGCAAATAAAGACAATTTTACTTCTTCATTTCTGATTTGGGTATCTTTTATTTCTCTTTCTTTTCTAATTGCTCTAGCTGAGGCTTCCGGTACTATGTTGAATTAAAGTGGTGAGAAGGGGCATCCTAATTTTTTTCCTGCTCCTTAAGGAAAAGCTTTCAACCCTGCACTGTTGAGTGAGATAGTAGCTGTACGCTTGTCATATACAGACTTTATTATACTGAGCTATAGTCCTTCTATATCCAATTTGTTGAACATTTTTTAATCACAAAAAGATGTATTTTTTCAAATATTTTTTTATCTATTGAGATTATTATATGATTTTATCTTTCATTCCAATCACATTTATTGATTGATGTATGTTGAACCATCTTTATACCCCAGGGATAAATCCTACTTGATTGTGATATGGGATCCTTTTAATGTACTTTTGATTTTTTTTTATAATATTGGGGAGTATTTGTATTTATATTCATTAGAAATATTAATCTGTAGTTTTAGTTTCTTATAGTGTTCTTGTCTGGTTTTGGTATCAGGAAAACACTAGACTTATAAAATGAGTTGGGGAACATTCTTGCCTCTTCAAATTGTTGTAAAAATTTGAGAAGGACTAATGTTCATACTTTTTAAAATGTTTCATAGAATTCACCAGTGAACACATTTTGTCCTGAGATTTTTTTTGTTGGGAGGTTTTTGATTCTGATTCAACCTTCTACTCACCGTTGGTCTGTTTATATTTTCTATTTCTTTATGATTCATTCTTGGTAGGTTATATGTTTCTAGGAATTTTCATTTCTTCTAGGTTATTCAATTTGCATATCTTATAAGCCCACATATTTCTTTGGTATCATGTGTAATGTCCTCTTTTATTTCTGATTTTATTTATTTGAGTCTTCTCTATTTTTCTTAATTACTCTAACTAAAAATTGCTAATTTTATTTATATTTCAAATAATTTTTATTCTTATTAATCTTTTTTTACTATTTTTACAGCCTATATTTTATTTATATCTACTCTGATCTTTGTTATTTCCTTCCTTCTGTTAACTTTGAACTGTTTGTTCTTTTTGTTGTTTATTTGAGATTTTTTTCTTAATGCAAGCATTCAATCATATAAACTTTTCTCTTAGAACTGTTTTTGTAGCCTTCTATAGATTTTGATATGTTTCTATTTTTGTTTAAAAATATGTATATTCTTAATTTTTTAATTTAATATTTGAGCAGAAATGTGTTTTTTTAATTTCCACCTATTCATGAAATTTTCAGCCTTCTTCAGTTATTGATTTCTAGTTTCATGTCATCGAGGTTGGAACAGATACTTAATATGATTTTAATCTTTTTAAGTTTGTTAAGACTTGTTTTTGGCCTCTCATATGATCTCTCTTGGAGAATCTTCCATGTGCACTTGAGAAGAATGTGTTTTCTGCTCTCTGTTAGAAAGTTCTGTATATGCCTGTTAGATCTAAAAAGTTTTATTCAAGGATAACATTTTCTTGTTTATTTTCTGTCTGGATCACATACCCATTGTTGAAAGTAAAGTATTGAAGTCCCTTACTATTATTGTTTTGCTGTCTATTTCTCCTTTCAAGTCTGAATGTATGTATATTTATAATAAATTGACTCTTTTATGATTAAATAATGACCTTCTTTGTCTCATGTTATCTTTTTTGACTTTGTCTATTTTGTCTGATATAAGTACACCTACTTTAATTTCTATTTGCATGGAATATCTTTCTTTATCTCTTCATTTTGAACCAATATATGTTCTTGAAGCTGACACTAGTCAGAGACTGTTCTTTCTCTTTTAATTTCTTCCTTGCAGAAACATTATCCATGGAAGTCAGAAGAGTTTAAAGAGTGAGTGAGAAGACCATATCCACAGTCCTATCTACATTTAAACCAGAATTGAATTTTTTTGTGGGGAGGCAGATTTGAATAAAATATGAAATTATAATATTAAATCGGACTGGCCAAATTTTAAATTTTTGATTGAGTGGTTAATGAATTAAACAGATATTAAGAATACCTGCTAGCCAGAGGGGATTACATTTTTTAGAAAAGTGGACAAAAGTTATTAGAAAATCATTCCGTACTTATACTAAAACTGATTATACCCACTTTTATACTTATATCAACACATTCTCTTTTTCTTCTCTACCTTCTTTTTAATATAGGAGTTATTGCTCTTCCCAGCTATTCTCTCTCTCTCTCTCTTTCTCTCTCTCTCTCTCTCTCTCTCTCTCTCTCTCTCTCTCTCTCTCTCTCACACACACACACACACACACACACACACACACACACACACACACACTTGGGTCTTATTCCCTCCAGTCTTCTTTAGAACCTGATACTGTTGATTTTTCCTTCATTCTTTTGCATAAATAGTTGTTTCCTATTATGAACATTATACATATTCAATCTTCAGAATCTTTCCCTTGACTGCAATTTTTTCCCATCCATAACCTTATGTCTCTTCTTGCTTTCATAGCCAAACAAATCCTCAGAAGACTTGTATATATTTTATATATTTTCTCTCTTATTTACTATTCATCTGACTGCAGTAACTATGGTACCTCACTAAAGAAGACTTTACTGATTTTTATATTATGAAACCAATGAACCTCTCTGCCCTCACCTCATTTTACTCAAGCATCAACATTTTATATTGTTAACTACTTACTTTTTTGAAATATTTTCTTCCTTTAACATTTTTGGCTACTTTTCACCATCTCTCTGGCCACTCTTCTTCTGCAAGCTTATACCATTCTTATTCTCCTTAAGAGCTATAGTTTACCAAAGCATATTTTCAGGCCCTCTTCATGTTATACTATCTTCTCCATAAGACATTCTATTTTGCTACAGTTTAACTTATGAATTAAGATATAAAACAATCATTTTCAAATTCATAAGTCTAGCCCAGACCTCTTTTATGAGCTCCAAGATGTCCAAACCACATCCTTAATATCTCCTTTAGGATACTTCAAAGGTAATTCATACTTTACAGAGCCAAAACTAAATTCAAGGTTTCCTTGCTAAATCTGGTCTTGTGTCACTAAATGATATGACCTTTCATCCAGGTGTCATTCTTGACTCTATCCTCTTATCATTCAAATTCATCACTTGGTACAATTGCTTTTATCTTTTAAATATATCCTTAATCTATTTTTTCTATTTTTATCTTCTTCATTCTCATATACCCTAGTCCATCATTTTCTACCCCTTTGACTGCAATAGTATATCCAAGGAATCTTCCCACACCCAACATTTCTATAATGAATTCTATGATGAAGAGGCAGGGACACCATTTAAAAATACATATCTGACTATGACATCTTTCACTCATATTTGCATGATAAAGAGTCAGTACCTAACATAACTTAGCAGTCCTCAAAAAAGTCAAAGACATAAAGTGTCGGCTTCACTTTCAGCCTCATCCCATGCTATTATGAGTTGAATTGTGACCTCCCCCTCACAGTTTGTATGCCAATTAGGACCTAACTCCTAATACCTCAAAATGTAAACTTGTTTGGAAATAGGGTTATTATAGATATGATTAGTTGAGTTAGGATGAGTCATACTAGAGTAGGATGGGTCCCTAATCCAATATAATTGGTCTTTTTATAAAAATTAAGATTTTGACACAGATACACTCAAAGAGAGAGTGCAATGTGAAGATGAAGGCAGAGATCAGCATGGTGTTTCTATAACCAAGGAACACCAAAGATGGCCAGCAAACCACCTGAAGCTAGGCAATAGGCATGGAGCAGATTCTCTTTCATAGACCTTAGAAGGAATCAACTCTTCTGACACTGTGATCTCAGACTTCTAGCTTCCAGAATTATGAGACAATAACATTTGTTATTCTAGCCCACTTAATTTGTTGTCCTTTATTCCAGCAGCCCTAGCAAATGAATTCACATGCCATGTTCCTTTTTGCTTTGTGACTTACATCCATACCAGCCTGCTTTCTCCTCCATAACTGTTTTCCTTCTACAAAAGAACTTTACATACGCCCTTCCTTCAGTCTGGAATACTTTCTTTTCTCTTTTACTTTGTTAACTCCTACTAATTCTCCAGTGCCAGAACCTGATGAGGAAGGGCATCCCTGAGGAAGACCATAGCCTAAATCAGATTTATTTCTTATTCAACTTATTTTAGTTTATAACCGTACCACTCATGTGATTCTTTGACTAGTATAATATCTGACACACTGTAGAGAAGCAAAAAAAACCTTTTTTTACTATTTAAATGAATGAATGAACACTTACCTAAATACATATTCTGGGTAGATATAAATGCAGGTCCAGGAAGAATTTATTGCTTACTTTTTTATGTTCCCCTAGTGATTTATGCTATACATAATTAAAGAATTTGCCACATTACTTTTTATTCAAAGAAGTCCTAGCCCCTAAGACTTCTTTGAGCCTTAAGTTCCCAAACCCAGCATTCATCTGGAACCTAGTGGACATACAACCAATAGTTGTAGAATTGAGTTATGTGGAGTTTTAGAGAACAATGTAATGTAATATTCTGGATGAATGTAAGGGATAATTATTATCAAATGGTTTGAATTATTTTTCCCTACTCTAAAGAGTTTTTAAAATTTTCTGGTTCTGGTAAGTAAAATTATGTCCAGTAAGTTCCCTTTAGCCTCAGGCTTAAGTGGAAGGCAATTAAATGTCTCTTACTCAGATTCATTAATAACTCACTCTTTAGCTGATGTGTTCCACAATGCCTTTTGAGAATCCTTTTCCAGTCTCTTGATCCTCTTATCCTCCCTCCTCCCTTAGATGTTTGTAACCCAGGGGAAAACAAAGCACTTAAATGCAACTAACATTGTAATCACACACAGCCTTGAATTGCTCAAAGAACAAACAGAAACTGGAAAGTTGTCCACTTGCTCTAACATCTTCCTAACTTAACATTCTTGTATTTAGACACTTTGAATGTAAACATAGGCCAAAACAATAACCTTTTATTTTGGGTCAGCCATTCAAATTCATTTAGTTGAAATAATATATCCAAAATTACTTCTGTAACTAAAAGTTTTATTTATTTGTTTGTTTGTTTGTTTGTATTTTAAGCAATGTATATCAGGGCAATTTGAAGAAGATATAAAAATCTCATAAATATGTAAATATGATGGAAAAATGTTCTTTTTAATTAAGGAATAATAACAATTTATATTTATACATTTCTTTTTATCCAAGGTTCCAAAGGCATTGCTAAAGATTGTATTCTGTTATATTAAGGTCAAGCAAGTAAACTATCTATAGTTAACAGAGAAAAAAAACAAATATTTGTTAATTAGAACTCTTATCACAGGTCATCCAGTTGGTTCATAGCAAATTTCTTCATTCACTGAGGTGCAATATGCATCTCCCATGAGTCAGATGATCTAAAACTGTTTATAATATAGTTTATTCCACAACTAATTTCATTCTCAACTAATACCTTCACCGTTTGTCTGAAGGCTAAAACTAAGAGATTTAGATGAATTCAAAGAAGCTGTGAATGACTACAATATGAGAATCTATTTGGATTCTGTCCTTCCTCAGCTGACCAAGTTTTCTTATACAACGTTGAAGAAGAAGATAACCTACTAAGAGTCAATGAGGCATTTCCATGGTCTCTGAATGTCCTATTATTACCACCGTTAGTGCACCTCCCTTCAGAAGTAATATAATTTTCTTCCCCATTTCTAACACTTTCAGGTGCCTCTGTGAAAGCCGGATTCCTATTGGATTGAAGACCAGTTCATTTCTCTCCTGACTTTCAGCATTAAAAAAAGAAGAAAAGAAAGAAAGAAAAAGAGAAAGAGAGAGAGAGAGAGGAAGGAAGGAAGGAAGGAAGGAAGGAAGGAAGGAAGGAAGGAAGGAAGGAAGGAAGGAAGGAAGGAAGGAAGGAAAGGAAAGGAAAAAAAGAAAGAAGGAAAAGAAAAGGAAAAAGCTACTGCTATGTGTCCAAATAGATATTGTCCTAGTCTATACACAAAGATAAGGTATTTTCTAGTGTGTGTTGCTTTCCTTTTCAACCTGCCTTTTTTGAGAAACAAATTAATTCTTGAATATTGAAAGTTCACATCTCCTCAAATTTTGTTTTTGATAATTTCCCCTCTTCCATTCACCCTATTCTATGGAATAAGATATCATTAAGTCAGTGGAAAGGTAATGAGCCCTTCTATTGAAACACTTCTGAACTCCATGCAAAAGTAAAACATAACATTGACATCATAAGAAATGATTCATCGGAGTGTTTTACTTTCCTGCCCTTTATCAGTTACTCATTCAAGACACTGAAACCAGATGTTATGAGGGACTGATATTTGTTTTACAAAAGAAGAAAAACTCCCTCTGTACACACATTCACATTCTTCCTACTGATATGAACGATAATAGTATTTGACAGGTTGGTAATTTTTTTTTTAAACATAATTTACTTAGTGCCGTTCTGCTTTCTCATTGTACATTTTACACACTGGTGCACAGAAAATATTGCTGTTTTTTTTTTTAACAATTCTATTCCTACCAGTAATCATTCATTCAAGAGGGCTACATGAAAATCTTTGGGTGAATTGTGGAAGTGACAGGAGACTGAGAGAACAAGAAAAAGAAACAGAAGAGGATGAAAAGGAATAGTATCAGGAGGGTTGGGAACTGGAGACAGAAACAAAGAAAGAAGGGATAATTAAATGGAGTGACAATTGCATGAGAAAACAGTGAAAATAACAAGAAAAAAAATAAAGAAAAAAATAAACATAATATAATAGCTTTGTGCCCTGTAGCTTCTGATGGATTCTGATTCCACCCTCCCACCTCTAAGGGGATCTGAGATGTGTCTTGACATTGCTGAGTTTTTATTGAGAGAGAAAGAAAATTACTCCTTCACCTCTCCAAAGTATAATTACACAAAGGTAAAGGAGAGGGTCAAGATAGAAGCCTCACATACTCATATCTGAGATTTTTGTTCACACAGAAACTGGTTCTACTTGTCTCCTTTGGATAAGAATTGGTGCAGGTCTAGGAGAGCTCTCAGAAGTCCACCTTTCTCTTAAACGGTCAAAACCAATCCCTGAGGTTAGAATCCTCACTGTATTTTAACCTTAATATTTAAAGCCCAAAGGGAGGCAGGGAGCAAAGCTCTTCCTGGAAGAGGCCCTTTCTTCAGCAGGGCATTCAATCCACCCTTCAGTAGACATGCAGAGCACAACATGCATTTAAAGTCACATCTGTTGTTTACCGGGCAATCACAATGTGCAAAGCACTGTAGATTGTTTCCTTCAACCTCACAACTTCTCTGTGAGGATAATGTAATTATTCTCCTCTTAAAGATGAGGAAACAGAAAGATTTGTGTATGCGCACGAGGAAATGTGAACCCAGATATGATGGCAATGACACTTGTAACAGCAAAATGAATGGAAGCCACTAAATGTCCTCTAACAAACAAATAGGTTAGTGTATTATTATGATTTATTATATGACAGAATAAAATACTCAGTGGTAAAGATTAAGCAACTTTAGCTCACATATGTAGAAGAACATCACATATAATATTTACAGATTGCCAAATAAACATGGTGTGAGAACATTTGTGCAAGTTTAGAAACATGCCAGCAGTGTTTCACATTGCTTAGTGACACACACATATGTGGTAGATATATAAATGAATGCCTGGAAATGATACATATCAAATTTGGAATAGTATGAAACTCTGTGAGGAGAGAGAGACACTGAGTAGATCAGAGAAGGGCTCTCAGGAAACCTCACCTGTATGAGTGACATATTTTTGTTAATCTGGGTGGCTGATGTGCTAATGGTTATTTTTCCTCTTTCTCTTTTGTATGTTTAAAATAGTTCATAATGTTTTTATTGAAAAAATATGTAAAAACAAACACAGAAGCAAGCAATAATTGTTGGGATGTACAATTCCAATTGCCAGAGAACTGAGGCATAGAGCAAGCCCAGTATCCATTTGGGGAGTGTTGTTGCCATTTGGAATCTCAGATGGTTCTTCTTCTCCATAAATCACTGTGCTGCTTTGGGTGGTGGGAGAGTGTCCAGAAACGAATAGAGATGTAATTAGAGGAAAGACAGAGGGGATGGAAGACAGAAGATGGAGAGCTGGGATCCAGCAGATAAGTGAGAGGAGGAGCTCTTGTTAATCTTACCAGGCTGTTGTGGTTGAAAGGACCCCCTTTGCTCCCAAGCAGCCTCTTATGTTATTATTTTTCTCAGCGGGTTTCAAGCTGCCTGCAATTCTCTGTTAGTTAATAAGAAAAGTGAGAGATGCAACAATTGCTTTTGCTTGGCTGACTTGTAAAGGCTTTGTCACTCAAAAATGGAACAAAGGCCCTAATAACACCCTATGCCGCAAAGGCAAGTGTCAGGGAACAGACCAAAATCAATTATCTGGATAGAATTCAGAGGCAGGAGGAATGGCGCACATGTACACAGCAGCATCCACACCACATAATCCCATTAACGGGGTGCTGCTGTCTCATGGGAGGACAGCCATGCAGGAAAATTATAATTAAAAGTAAATAAAGGGAAACGAGCCCCTGGTGCCTTCTGTCATGGCTCTGAACAGGAACGTGGTCCCAGAAGATAGAGGTAGGGCTCTCAGCTCCTATGTGAGGCAAGCTTAAAAAAGAGAATGAGCTGCTAGCCTGCATGGGCTTGCTAACTAATCCTGCTTGTTAGGGGTGTTTAGTAACTGGGTAAAGGAAGCAGAAAGTGCCTGTGGTATGCTGGTAGCCTAACAGAATCTTCCTGACAAAGGATATAGACTACTCTGGAGATTGTCTGTATACATCTCTCTTGTTAAATTAATATTTAAGAAAATATGCACAATGAAATAAAGGAATGAATGAATAAATGAATACAGCAGTAGAATGTGTGGGTGAGTGGTCTATTCATGTTGTCCCTCAAAGCAACTCGTACAAATCATCTAGGACATCTTTTAAAAATCCAGAAGTCCAGACCTCGCCCCAAATCAAGCATATTAAAATTGGGGAGGGGGGAATTCTGGAACCCAGTATTCAGTGGTTTTAGTTTTATATGTTCTTCCAGGTGGCTCTAAATGTGTAGCCAGAACTGAGGCTCTTTGGACTAGATGGTATCTTGCAGTCTTCTCTAGCTAAATATTATAAGTTTTTGTCATGAAGTTACACAGTAGAAAGATTAGCCAGAAAGCAGTTGGGACAAGTGGGGTTCAACAATAACTGGCTTTATGACTTTTGGAAAGTAACCTAAACTCTCCAAATCTCAGTTTTCTCTTAATTAAAAACAAAAAAAAAGTAAAATTTGGTAACTAGATACATTTTCAGTCCCTTTAGGGTTTGACAGCTCTACGACCTTGAAATTCCATGACCCAGAACTCTTGTAGAACAACCAGCACAAATATCTACCAAGTGCCTTTTCTGTGTACTAACTCTCTGTGGAGAGATCAAAGATGTGCACCTAATGAGAGGCAGAGCTAAGATCCTATAATTCCTGTTATATTCTGCATAGATGCTGGATAGAAAGGCAGACACGCAGACAATTGGTAAGTATAGATAAGTAGTATAGATAAGTGTTACAGCAACAGAATGATAGTTATTTTCCTCCAGTATCTCCATTTACTGACAATGCCTCACACAGAAGATACTTAATAACTATAGGTTAAATAATTGAATGAATGAATGAATGAATGAATGGTGTCTCTAACGGTGAATCAGAATGTGGCTTGTCTTTGGAAACAGTATTTCTGCTTCATTAATTGTTAAATAATCTCCCTCTCCACAACTTTCAAGAGGCAAACTGTTGAACTGAATGGTGCTTGATGGTTTCTAATATTCCAACCCAGCTCTACAAGTCCATGGATTCTATCAATATGCAAATATATGACTTTAGAGACAAGAAGAATATGGTTTCTTCTCCAGGAAGGAAACATTTGCACTTAGTGATATTTTATTCTATGTCACTTGGTAGAGATCTTTCTAACTCATTAAAAAATTGTCTTCTATTTTATTTAAATGTGTTTTAGTCATTTACTAAAGTCAATTGGAAAGAGTCTGAATTGAAATCAGGCAGGCCTGGGATAGTGGGAGCCCTTCTGAAGAGATAATGACAGGATAGGAGAAAGCCATTTAAAATTAATTTCCTGGAAATCATTGTGAAGGATGCACTGTAGCGTGAAGGTGGGCTCTGAAGCAAGGAGGAAGAATTCATGTCATTGTCCCTTTCAGACTCTTTCAGCTCATGATTTTTGGATGCAAAAAAAAAAAAACAAAACAAAACAAACAAAAACAAAAACCTGATAATGTGTGAGAGTAAGCAAATGCAGAGTAAATACCTACCTCTCAAGCCTATCATTTCAGTTTTGTCAGTGATAAAAAGTCTGTTCAGAAGAAAGCACGGGCAAGAGGATCCACCCTTATTTGCAAAGATAGTAGTGGTACAATTCAAACCCAGAAATAGCAACTGACACCAGCCCCATTTACTTCTCAGCCCCAGTGAGGTTAGGAAAATATACAGGAGTCATTCAGTATAAACCAGTGACATAAAGCAGCAGTGGTGAGTCTCAAGTCAGTGCACACAAGAGGCAGTGATTGTTGTTAATTAGAATTGTGTGGTCAGTGCCTTGGTGTTAGACAATGAATAAATTCAGAAAACTAGGGCCAGAGTGATGAGAAAAACCCTGCAGATCATCAGTTCAGAAGTTCAGCATCCCCTTCCAGGATACCCTTTACAAAAAGACTGAAATGCATGTTGCACGTAAAACACTGAGGATTTCTGGGACAGTCAGATTGGTTCCTTGCCTCTTTATGTTATTGGTTCGATGACAGAGCAGCTGCAAATTTAAGAGTGGCCTCTCTTCTCTGCTAGGAGAGCTGCTGCTGAGATGCTCAGAGAGAGACAAGACTAGTTTGAAATCAAGCTGAGGCCGGTGTTCTATTCCTAATGAAACAAAAGACTGAGAGAAGCAGTTAGAGGGTTAAGTATTTGATTTTAAAAACCAACACCATCCATTAAATGTTCACTCTCCCTAAATTCCTGATAATTTTATTTTTTTAGCAGATCTGTTGTGTGAAATAATTTTTGGTCTTAAGTGTCATATATATATGACATTAAGACCATATTGCTTGGGGAGCAGTAGTAAGGAATCAAATACACTGACACAATCGAGTCTTTCAGAGAAATTCACACAAGTATTCAGAATATAAAGAACAGACTGGATGTGAATGCAAAGAAAGCTTTGACAATTCAGGGAGAGACTCACTTTAAAATACTGAAATTAAAACCTGAAACAACAAATCGAGCCCAACCAAAATTATGTGATGTATTCTTATGTCCCTCTGGGTTTCAAAGGCCCACTCAGCCTACAGTCTGAATAAAAAATATTTGGAAATAGATACTGTGCCATAGGGAAAAAAATATAAAACAGTTAAAAATCTCAGGGAGTATTAGGTAAAATATTTGAAAGTTCCAAACCCACTCGGAGTACATGAAACTAGATAGCACAAATTCAACATTTACCTAATTAATGTTCACTCAGTGCTTCCAATATTCTAGATGGTGCTAAGAATGAACCCTTTACCTAGAAACTCAACTCTAACCCTTCAAGTTGAAAGAAGCCTCAAATGGTACATGATCCAATTTAGCTCTGCATAGGGCTCTTGTGAAAGACCCAGACCTATAAAACTCTTAACATCTAGACCCCCTAATGTGATATGGCAAAAATGTAAGTCATGCCTAATTCTAAGTCAGCTCAGTCAATATAGGATTGCATGATTTGAGGGTAAGTCTCCAAGACTCAGGAGATGATGAGGTGGACTAAATAATCTTTAAACTTTTTTTCCAGTTTTAATACTCAATGAAATTATTCCCTCACCCAGAAGTCAATTGCTTTTTTCTTTAATTCATGTTAACAAAGGCTCTAAAACATGGGTTATTCTGGAAGGGATACACCCAAGATTTTGTATAAATGTCACCTCTGCCTTTTCAGGGTTTTTAAAAAAACAGTCATGCTAGAGAATCTTGGGGGAAACTGTCTACTATATGGAGAGTACTGGGGACTGACTATACCAGACTATATCACATGGCACTTGTAAAAATAGCAGATGATCTGAGATGCATTCATGATGAGTGACTGAGTCTCAGATATTTCTCTTCATAGATTTATTTGATGTGATCCATGATAAATCCTCTTCTGCTTCCATGTGTCTGGGTTTAACCTTGGTTATTTAATCCACAAATCTAGAATTTTTCAGCCACTAATGAGAATACTTCACATTTAGAAACAGGAAAGCTTTCTGAATTGTAAATAAAGGAGAGGAAAAAAAATAGTTCACTTGGGGTCTTAAAATGTTGAAATGGAAACAATTGCCTCATAACGTGATCTCTCCTCATTCCCAACTCCTAGCATTCCCTGTGTATAATCTCCAGACAGCCTGCAACTCTGAGGCTCCGAGACACTGTGGCCCAGCCCTGCCCACATACTAGAATCTGCTCCCACCACTCAGAAGGAAGCAAGATTAAATAAAGACAGCTGCTTAATCCTCCAGCAAAGCTTCTTAAGAATTTCTATCAGGGTCAGCTCAGTCTGTGTTTACTCAAACTGCCTCTGGAAAATATCCCAATTTAGGCCCTTCTGCTGACTGTCAGGTTAAGAAAAATGAGAGAGTGGATCCTGTTCAGGAGATGAGCTGGGGAAAGATAAAGGTGGCAAAAGGGCAGATAGTGGGAAGAAAACTAAACTATCCTTTTCCTGTGCAGAGAAGTTCACTCTCATTCATTCTCACTTCCAGAATAATTTTGTTTTCATTCCTGACTGGCTTTGTCTCCCCTCAACACCAAAAGAATTTTTCAAAATAATTCTAAAGGAATTTAAAAAAAATTCTACCAATACATATTGAGCACCTTCTGTATTCCAGGAACTGTGCTAGAAGACACTATGAGCAAGAGAGATGATGCCTACTCTTATAGAACACAGCCTGGCAAGGGTGTGATAGCAGCTACAATAGAGCATAGTGTGGTAATGGCTATGATCAAAAGGTTGGGAAAACCATGGAAGTACATAAATGGAACACAGAGCAGAGTATAGTTAAAAAGCTTCTGGAAAGAAGTTATATTTAAGCTCTAAACCAACAGATAAATCATAGACAGCCAGTTTCAACAGAAAGGTGAGGTTAGGGGCATGGAACTAGTGACAGGTAGCAAAGAGGTCATTGAGAATGAAGGGTCATGAGGGTTAGGAAGACACTCCTCACCCAAGCAAAGAGTTCAAGCTTTATCCCATCTTGGGGGTGATGAAAAGTTATTAAAATATTTTCAGCTGGAGAGTAACAAGTTTGTCTTTGCCTTTAAATAGGTCTCTGGTTGCTCAGAAGGAAAAAGATGACTTGGTAAAAGATGACAGACAATCAAAAGCCATCACTCTCAGTGTGTCGGTATACAAAGTGGCCGTGGAGCTTAGGAGAGGTGATTGGTTTTGAGAGACATGTGGGATATTGAATCGACAGGGTTTACTTGGCGATTGTCAGGATGTGATGGCTGAGGAAGAGAAAAGAATAAAGACTAAAGTGTAGGTTTCTAGTCCAGGGTAGGTGCACCTATGTAGAACAAAGGGCAAGAACTTGGAGTGATTTAAATAAGGGTGCCTCCCACTTCTCTATTCTGTTTTTATTTTATTTTTTTTTATTTTTGTTGTTTGTTTTGTTTTCACATTTTTTTCCTTCACTGGATTGATTAAGAACAGTACTAAGTTTGGAAGAGCCTTTTAAGATCCAAGCCATTGATTAAAAATTATTTTAAAAGCTGGAAGTGGGGAGGAGTGAAAATGTACTGCCATCTGAAACTACATGGAAGGGCTCCAGAACCTTTGTTTTCACATGACAACACACATGTGTGATAAGAACATATTTGTGTGGACTCACAATCTGGTCTAGCAGAGAACCAGCTGTGTGAGGAACCTAGAAGGAGGGGTGCTGAAGAAGGAAAGCCAGGTGTGAGTGTTCATAACAACTTTGTTAATGATCTGGAAGAGAAAATAAACTGTGTATTCATTAAGATTTTAGCTGAATATCAAAAAAAAAAAATACTGGGAAAATAGCAAAATAATTGGAGTAAAAACTAAGTGGAGAACAGAGAATAGGGATCATTGTGTACCCACTTCTGTGATGGTGATTTATTACAACAGGACCACATTCTTTCTAAAGAGAAATGAGAAGAGTGCTCTATTAGTTTCTATGAGGTACATTAACTCAATAAAGTTACTGTGTTGTGGTTCATTCAATGTTTCATTAGTCATTAAATGACAGAAAATAATAATAATATTAATCATATATAGCTAACATTTATTTAATTCCTACTGTGTGCTGGACCTTGAGCTAAGCACATTACCTTTTTAAATATTCTATGAACTCTATGAAATAGACACTATTACAAATGAGGAGAATGAATGTTAGAGTTTAAGTGACTCATTCCAGATCTCACAACTGCTAAGAGACAAAGATGAAATTAGAACCCAGATCTCTGTGACTCTAGAGGTTCTGGTATTGACCATCACCTTACTGCCAATTGCATCATAGAAATGTTACGACCAAGTTCTTAGAAAATCAAAATAATACTGCATAGAGCTTAATAACCTAATAATCATAACATTAATTTTATTGTTGAAAGTCAACAAAACCATATGGGTGAGCTTTTTGCATCAAAAGTAGTTTCCTTGTTCTCTGTGGCCATGCTACCTAGAGCAAGCATGATCTCATCTGATCTTAGAAGCTAAGCAGGGTTGGGCCTCGTTAGTACTTGGATGAGAGACCACTTATGAAGATCAGGCGCTATAGGCATAAAAAATTAAAAAAATAAAAAATAAGGGATTGTAAGCTGACAAGGTCCTTGTAATCTGTGAGGTCAACCAAGGGTTGCCTTACCTAAAAAAAAAAAAAAAAAAAATTGCTTACTCCTAAACATTTTTTTAAGACAAAGCACAAATATTTCTTTTCTTGAGCATCCTAGATTCCAGAAAAAGCCATAAATTATCTTACTCTTCAGATCTTCAGATCATTCTTTACAATAGCTCCATTTATGATGTGCTGGCAATCATTCTGTAGATATGTGTCTTCCTCATTATCTTATGAGGACTCTTAAGTTATTCTTATTTATTCTCTATCACCTAGTAAACTATCTTCAACTTAGTAGGTTTTCAATAAATATGTTTTGAAGGAATAAAAGAATGATCAGATGATAAAGATGGATGCTATTAACTATCATATAAAATTAATTTTCCATGATTGTAACAATCATCTGGTTATTGAAGAACTACATAAAGTATATTAAACTGAACTAACAAATATGTTTAATAAATATTAAGCTACAAATATTATATGCTTACTTACGAACAATAAGCACCCCCAAAGGCATGGCTTTGATAAAAAATTTTATTATTTTCTTACCACACAATTGACAATCATATCCTGAAATAAGACCCAGCTTATTGGAGGCAAACACATAGATAGAACAAATCTAAAACATCATCATATCTACCGAGGGATCCTTTTGTGTCATACTTCACACTGTTTACACAGGTGTATTCAGGCTCAGCAGCATACTAATGTTTTCTTTAGCCTCATCTCTTGACTGTCCCTTCTCAAACACCACTTTTCTCTTGCATCACACTAGCCACAGGTCCTTGAATTTTCCACTTTCTTGCATTGCACACACGTGCACCATGTTTTCCCCTTAGTAAAACCTCCCTTCCCCACTTTGCTCTCCGTTGCCTTGCTACCTTTGGTCTTGGTTCAGATGCTAATTTCTCCAATAATTCTTCTCTATTTATCTGACAGCCATTCCTTCTCCCTTTGTCATATGGAGATATTCCTGGGCACCTCCTTGGTTCCTCCCTGGTATTTAAAGCAGCTATCATGAAATACTGTCATGAGGTTCTTCTCTTCTCTCTGTCTCATGTTCTCATCTAGTTTCTTTTTCGCTGCTATGTCTCCAGTACCTAGCACAATGCTTGGCTTATGCTGTGTGAATAAGAAAATAAAGGAGAAATGGAGAGAGGAAGGAAAGGCAGACATGGAAACTCTAATGCTTTTCTATCATTTTTCTAATGTTGGGAGACAAATATAAAGTGATCTTCTACCAGTCAATTTAAGTCCAGGAATCTATCCTCATGGCTGAATATCCTCCTATGTAATAGACATTAGCCCAAGTATAATAATGGCAATGTAATTAGAGAAGAAAGAAGGGGAGAATAAAAAAGATGTACACACACTGGGAGGAGGGAGGAAGAGAGAGGGAGAAAAAGAGAGAGAGAGAGATAGAGAGAGAGAATGAGAGAGGGGGAGAGGCTTTCTGGCATAGAGCAGAGAAAATCATGAAGTGGCAAGAGTTTGAGGGAGGCGAATGGGATTTTAAAGTCAGTATTCCAGTCTTTTAAATTGTTACTCTACAAGCACTTTGAGGTTGTTAGGCTGGAAATAGATAAAATCCACGAAGTGTTTTGGTTTGCTGACAACCTCTGTACAAATGAATTTCACCAGCATCACCATATATTGTAAACATTTGATCAACGGATGGTATGGTGACTTTTTAGAAAACCTTACAAAAGATGTTGATTATCTCAGGCAAAAAGGTTAAAAAAAATAATTTCCAGATGCTGCTGCAGTTGTATTTTAATATTCCAATACTAGAGCAAGCGTGAATCTTGCTATGTGTCTCTTATCTTCCCCTCACATACCAGTGCTGTCAATGCCATTGGCAATTTTACATGTAAATGAGCCCATCCATCATGCCTTACTTTGCAGCAACTCACTTCTAAGCCTGCCATAGAGTTACACCATTAAATCTCCCTGCTTTACAATATACATCATGACATATTTGACATCAATCAGTTGTGTCAGCTTGCTCACTGTAAACCATAAACTTGCTCTGCATTCTTCTCTGCATGGGGTGATTAAACCTGCCTAGAGTAGTTTTCTGATTAAAGTGATAAATGGTGATTCCTTTTCTACTGGCTCTTCTTCCATCTGTTCCTAGCCTTTGTCTCAAGCTCCTAATGCCTGCTGGTTGGAAGAGGTAGGTCAAGGGAAAGTGTATGTAGAATGCTGATTTACATATTTGGCTTTAAATTCTGACTTTGGCAATCACCGACTGGCTCTGGATTATGACTGCTATTTTAAAATGAGGATGAGAAGCTGCATTTTGTGTCATGCTATGAGAACACATAAGATGAGTACTTTGAGTTCATCTAAAGACAGCTCTCTTGACTAGAGGAGAAAGACAGACCAGGACAGTAATTATCAACTCATATGACATGTAATTTCTGACAAATTACTTCTAACTACATCCAACTCTTGTTCACAAAATCATCCCTGAATTCATGTGAGGGAAAATTACATTTTTATAAGTATAACCTTGAATCTGTTCTAATTGATTGCTTTAAGTTTTTCATTTGCAAACTTCAGCACTTTATTTTTAGAAGTAACATATTACTTGTAACATACTTGGATGCTGTATCACACCATAAAGCCGACTGCAACACACCAATGTCTCATGACGCTCCAATTGAAATCCACTAGACTAGATGATGTCCATGCTTTTTTATCCATCAGGATAAAAAGAGATACTCCACTGAACTGACTCAGCAATTAATCTGATCACTCCAAAGTCCTTGTGCTCTTTCTTCTGTTGAGTCTGAGATAACAGTTACTTCCTCTGCTTCCTGGCACCCTGACCAAGCCATCTGCTGACCAGTTGAAGCAGCCTCAATCATGTGGGCACTTGAGAATATCTTCTAGGCAATATATTAGAAGGCATTCACAGTGGTGAGCATTCTTTATTCACATGTACATGTTTTAGCTGCAGACCTAGTACCTACCCATCTGACACTTGTTTTGATTTCTATCAGTCTAGCTGCTTAGGTCTTCTTTTTACAATGATCTCATTCATCTCCTGACACCAGAGTGGTTTGTCCAAATCTAGGAATGCAATTTCATTTGAAAAGAGCAGAGTGGATGATTGGACTATTTATTATAGCCACAAATTGGATTTAATGTCACAACATTTCTAGGATGCCCATAAAAAGGACATCTTTGGGGTGGGTATCAGGGGAGTAAAGAAAAAAAAAAGAGGATATTACAGAGATGGGGAGAGTATTTCTGTTTGGGGAATTCAGCTGGTCTCATGAAGTAAAAGGAGGGGGCAGAGAATGAGAGGGAAGAGAGGGTCAGAAAGCAAAGGAGGGGCAGGAAGGGGACAAAAGGAGAAAGTTAGCTTCTTGCTTTCATTCTTGGGACATCCAGAGTAATGAACCCTTTTCTAGAGAAGATGAATGGGCAGCTGTAGAGATTATGAGTGAGATTTTATTGCAGATCAATAAATCTGTGTCATAGAAACCCATCTGGAGAGAGTTTTAATTTAAAGGAAAGAGTGATGAGCTCAAAATGACAATAAATCAAAAAGTTGTGTTTTCACATATGCATTAACCTTCTATCAAAACACACACTGATGCAGAATTTAAAAAAAAAAATCTGGTAGGTGATTTAGCAGACAGCCACTAGAGTCCAATAGCTCACCCACCCTGGGACACAGTCAGTGAAGCTACTGTTTCACTTGGCACCCTGGCCCCAGGTATTTGAAGAGAACTGCCCAAGGCTTTATATTGGTGCCCTTAACAGGAATTACTGGTTGTCACAGGAGAACAGCTGCCTCAGATCAAAATCAGGAGAGTTCATAGCAACAAAACTGAGATAGCAACTGAGAAAAAAGGGGTAAGTGGTTATTTAGGTAATTTTGAAACCTGTTTTTAAACACAATTTGAAGAGCTGGGCATAACACAGAAACCCATTGGTGCCCATTGTTTTATAGCTTCTTCCCATCTATGCTTTCCATATCATACTAATATCTTCCACAGGACCAGAACAATAACTGGCTGTTCCAGAAGTTGTGGTCATGAACTTATGACAGCAAATCCTTCAGGACAGGTGAGTTTGGATGCACAACACAGCATTGAAACTTGAAAAGTGAATCAAACACAGACAGTATTAAAACAGCTACGAGTTATCTCAAGAAAACTAGGGAGAAGGCCCAATTATATGTTAACCAATTGGTGCCACTTTTGCTTGCTGATCTAAATGATAGTGTTATTCTATTAAAGACTTTTCTAGAAATTGGGGAGGGAACGTGAGAAGTTAAGCCCTGAGTGTCTATTACCAAATCAATCAGTATCTCTGTCTGTGAACATTTTCTATATGTAGAATTTATGTGTATCCACTAAAGCTAATATATCCACTTATCATGTATGTATGCCCTAATTCCTTTATTTTCTAGTAATAAAAAGTGTTAGACATCTCTATTCACATTAGCACTGCTAAGTAGATATAAATAATTATATTCCTAATAAGAAAACTGAGGCTCAAAAGGATCAAGAAGCTAGAATTTCAGTCCAGAGCTGTCTGACCTCATTGGCCAGGCCTTACTTTCTGTACCACCAGCCTCTTTGTGTGTGTGTGTGTGTGTGTGTGTGTGTGTGTGTGTGTGTGTGTACACATGCATGCTCCATAGATCTGATAAGTTCTTTCTTTCCAACCTAGTTTTTAATATGCTCCCTCCTATGTGGACTGCTTCACAGTGATGACTTAGTTACAAGCTTTGCATGTGCTGTTTCCCACAGCCTGGTATACCTGTCCCTCCCACCATGATCCTCCTCACACTTGGACACCCAGGTCATGACTCTGGCACCTCCTGCAACCAATACCAACTCCACTCAACAGAGCTAATTCTTCTGTGTTTTATATCTTGTATATATCTCCAACAGAACACTATTTATTTTTATTTAATTTATTGTTTTATAGATATAAGTTCTTCATAATTCTTCGTGAATTATGGGCTCTATAGCTTCTTTGCACTCATTTACATCACGCTTAGCAGCATATGTGACCCATAGTAGGTGCTTTATAAGTATGTGCTGAAGGTAGTTGGAAGAATATTTTTCACTAGTAAAGTTTTTATTAATTTTTTTTTATTTTAAAAACTGCATACACATAACAACAGAAGTGCAAAGAGGATTCCAGTCCATGAAGACTTATATATAACTGAACTTACAATGCCTGATCATCATTAGGAATGTGTCATACTCTATGAGCCCTCTCCACTACTAAGCCTCCATCCTCCTTAAGCAAGTAAAATATATACACTTATAAACACATAAATTTATATGAGATCAACCCATAAATCCCATTCCATGGATAAGTAAAGTATGTCATAGAGAGAGCATGGCTCTGGTCTCATGACCCAGTGAGTCAACTGAGCAACCAAACAGAACCCTAGATTTTTGAATTATTAAAGCTTAAACATAGCTCACTGATCTTCTAAATCAAATTCAAGGAATGAGCCTTAATCTTCAGCTTTAAACTTCTGTTTCCCAAACCCTCTGATGAATAGTTCTAGAAAGAAAGTGACATTAATAATCTTCTACATATCAATGCATAATATTTGAAGACATCCATTATAATCTTTATGTAAATAACTTTATATACAATCATGTCAGAAGGGTATAGAGGGAGAAGATACAAGGCAGAAAACTTTGGTAATACTGTCAAAAACAATAACAATGTTTATTAAATGCCAGATATGTGTCAGACACATTTCTAGGTGCTGGGAATAAAGAGATGAGTGAAACAAAGGGCTTGCCATCAGGAGACCTGCCTTCCACATTAGTATCTATATACCAACAACCACCACCAATATTTATTGAGACCTTTCTGTTAGCCAGGCCCCCTTTTTAGCACTTTGCAACTGCAACACTATGAGTGGGCGTTTTGAAGATAAAAATCTATGCACAGAGAATTTGAGACATTTGTGAAAGGACGCAAAGGAAATAGACAGTCTGAATCCAGAGCCCAACCTGCTAATTATTCTCCATAACATTTCTCCTATTTGTTCTTTTCTTTTTATTCTTAGCACTATGTTCCTATTTAGAGAAAACTTTTTCTGGATTTTTAAAAAATCTTATTTTATTAGTTTCAAGCATACAGTCATTGGTTAGACCTTTATATAATTTATAAAATGGTCACCTTAATTGCTCTTTCTCCTCTTTGGCACTCCACCTAGCCATTACATTAATGTTAACGGCATTCCCTATGCTGTGCTCCCCATCCCCGTGACCATCTAACAACTACTAATTTGTACTTCTTTAACCCTTCACCCCATTCTCACAGCCTCCAAACCCCCTCACCAGATTGTCTTCTAAATTTGTATGTTTTTGATTAGTTTGTTCTTTTGCCCCTTAGATTCTGCATATAAGTGAAATCATACGGCATTTATATTTCTCTGTCTGACTTATTTCATTCAGCATAATAACGTCTAGGTCCATCTATGTTGTTGCAAATGGTAGGATTTCATTTTTCATGGCTGAGTAATATTCCATTACATATATATATATATATATATATATATATATATATATATATATATATATAAACCACGGTCTCTTTAATCATCTGTTGATGGATATTTAGATTGCTTCCATATCTTGGATATTGTAAATTGTGCTGCCATGAACATAAGGTGCATAGATCTTAATGAACTGTTGTTTGGGTTTTCCTTGGATAAATACCCAGAAGTGCAATTGCTGGGTCAAAAGGTATATCCATTTTTAATTTTTTTAAGAAACCTCCAGACTTTCCCATAGTGTTTGTACCAATTTGAAGTCCTACCAACAATGTATGAGGGTTCCCATACTTCTGAATTTTTTCTACGTCTGAATTTTGTAGTCTTGAAACTGCTCTCCTTGCCATCAGTCTCCCCACTCTAATCATAGTACAGAGAATGGTTTTCTAAAAAAAGGGCACCTTCAAATGCTCCCCAGTGCATACCAAAAAAAATTTCTGTTTTCCATGAATACCACTCTGCAGCTTTCAACTTTGCCCATCCTATAATATAATTTATTAACTCCTTCACTGTGAGCCCACAGTGCTTTTTCTATATCATCTCTGCAGTACTATTTCCTAATAATTACTTAGTAGTGGTTTATGTGTTTTTCTCCTCTATCAAAGTTTGTAAACTTAAAAGTAGAAACTGTATAATTCATCTTGCATTTCTTGTTGTGCTTAACACCATGCCTGAAACATAATAGGAGTTTAATAAATATTAAGTTGAATTAAATTGGTTCTTTCTATTATCGAAGTGCTTCATCTGGGAAATGGTTGATATGGTATAGTGTGTGTGAAGAGCATTAGACCAGGAAATATGATCTGAAAATTGCTTCTTGTTCTGCCAGTAGCTTGCTGTGTGACATTGGGCAAATTCTTTGTCTTCTCTGAGTCTCATTATCTCATCTAAAATTAAAGGGTGGCTCTAGATAATATGAATTCTACTATATTACATTTTAAAATCCTCAAAAATCTTCCTCATATTTTTTATGTATTTAATAAATATTTATTGAGCTCCTTTTTAAAATTCTAAACACTCTATTACATTTCAGGATTGGGGAAACAATCTCTGAAATCATGAACCTCACATGTTGTTCTCAGATCAATTTAGCAATCCAAGCAAGGTGATTATTATTGACCTTGCTTTTTTAATGAAAAAAAAAAACCCTAAAGTTCAGAGAGCTTTAAATTTGATGATTAGTAGATAGTCTTAAGATTCTGAGGCATAGTATTTAAAGTAAAATTTGCCACATAGTTTAAAAAAAATTCTTCAAAGATTTTCACTTAGATTTACAGAAATGCTCAATTACTGCATGAAATTTACCAGGTAATCTAATTTACCTCATTGACCTCCTTTGAAAAAAATTTTGTCAAGTCAATTTATTTTTTTAATGCTTGTAAAGATATGAGGCAGTCCTCACAGAAAGAATGAGCAATATTTCTGTTAAAGACACTAAATTAAAATAATAGGTGTTTAATTTGATTTTCCCATAGAAATATGTTATCATGTAGGTTACATACCTCACTAAAAGTGTAATATCCAACATTTCATTGGCATGACCATAAATATCAGATTTAATTTTGTGAAAATAATAAAACTATATTCTTTTTAAAGCATAAAGCTTTCTAAATCAGTTTGCTCCATTAAATTCAACAAAGTTTCTAAACAACTAAATTATTATATGGATCTCTGATAGTCACTTTTGGGAAAAGAAATGTGAATAAGATATTGTTGTTCCACTGGGAGGTTTACTCTATTATTGGCAATAAGAAAATGACATGAATGTTTGTGCTAAAAGTCATTAAATGATAAGTGCCTTGAAGAACAAAAAGCATATATTAACATTTATTGATCATTTGCTGTGTTCCAGGTGCTATCATAGGGTCTTTCTTAAGTATCATTGTGCTTGAAAGGGGAGTTATAGTATTGGAGTAATATAAACTTTTAAGAAATAAAGGAATAAAGTTCTATTTGTCTAAATCTAAATCCTAATGCAAGTGATAACTACAAATCATGCTCTTTCCATATTTTTTGGTTCACATACACACAAAATTACATCTATAAAAAAAGATCAAAGAAGCTTTTTAGTGAGAAAAGATATTTACATCGAGCTTTGTTAGGAATGGATAGAATTGGGTGAGTAGATAATACAAGAAGGATTCCAGCTGGAAAGAAAGAACAGAGCAAAAACAAAGAGAGAGGACATCTTAGCTATGCGCATATATTGACAAATATTCCAGATTGATTAGAAGGCAAGAGTTGATCATTGAGTCCATGTTGATTCTATACTGGGTGCTGGGGCTATAAAGATGAATAAGATGGTCAAGGTGATTCCAGCCTTATGGAAACAGATATTATAACATAGAGATATATGGGACACTGTGAGAATAGAGAGAATGGCCAACCTTGTCAATTTAGGTGAAAGAAGACTTTACAGGAAACATAATCCTCACACCGAGTTTTAAAAAATGATAAAGAGTTTGTTGAGTTAGCAGAGATGGAGTGAGGGTTTGTGAAATGAAGGAGGAGTTGATAATCTTGGCAGAGAAAATAACATTATTAAATTCAGAGCTATCATCCAGTGTAGCATGCTCAGGAAACTAGTAGTTGTGAAGTGTGGCATGGAATGCTTGGTGTATGCAAAGAGAAAGAAGGTGAGGGCTTGAGATAGACCAAAACATACACAGGACATTGAGTATCAAGCTTACTGAGTTTGACTTAACCTGTCTCACTCATGCCTGAGAAAAGAATTTGGACTTAATTTTCCTGACAAGGAGGTATCATTAATGGTTTCTAATTGGGGGATGTCAGGGTCAGAGTTGTGCTTTGGGAAGATTAATATATCAGAGATAGGAAGGGTAGAGACAGAGGGAGAGCTATTAATTAGTTGGTTGTTCTGACAGTTTAAGTGAGAATTAATGAAATACTAAACTAGGATAAAGATGGTGAAGATGAAAAGGAGGGTTGGAAAATGATAAAGTTAGAATCAAGGGAGTGACAGAAGAGACAGATTTTATGTAGGGGCAAGAGAGAGAATTGGTGGTCTTCCTCAGGCAATTATAAATGCAGGAGTAGATTTCAAGATCAGAGTCAAGGCTGGATACTGATTTAGTCTTCATTCCCACAGAGGTGATAATTGGACAGTGGGAGGTGTTAAGAATACCAGGAAAAGAGTGTAAAAAATAAAAAGGAAAAAAAAGGGTCCTGGTGCCAAACCCTGGTGAATGTCTGTGTTTGGAATACAGAGAAAGATGAAGGGCCAAGTGGAGGGAACAGGGGACACAGAAATAAAAGACAGTCAGAAAGGCCAGTCTTCCAGAGAGAAGAAGATGTCTCAAGTAAAGCATTGCAGAAGAATTTAGGATGGATTAATATTCAGCTAATTTTTGATAATTAATATGTCAGTGAAAAACTTCAAGGAAAGAGTGGTAAAAATGTTATGAGAAAACAGGTAGCAAGGTATCGAGTAGCATAGAGATGGCAGTAATCACTAAGTGCACCATATTGTCTTACAAAGCTCATCAGTGAAAGAAAATATCCCACAAAATTAAGCTCACCCACCAGCCATAGGGGGAAAGTTATTTAAATTCCCCTTACTCCCTTCCGGCAGCTCTATGAAATGTTTGGAAACTGAGGACGCCAGGTGAATCAAATATTGGAATTATTTGCGCACGTCAGTGATCAGCACCATTCCTGAACAGTCCAGAGTTGGGACTGCATCTGCCCAAATGCCCCCTCCTTTTTGGGTAGGACATCAGAGGCCTTTCTAAGCAACAGGCAGTCTTTCATAATTATCAACAGCTACCAAGGCTATGGCACAACAGAATAGATAAAACTCAATCAATAATCCAAGTAGAAATTTTATAAAGTGAGAGAAAATAGCACTGTTTTTATTTTTCCCTTTCTTTTTGCATTTGCTCAGGCTATTGGTTAAACATATTAAGTTCAGGAAGGAAGGTTAGCATAGCACTCTTGCTGCACAGGAAACTAACCACTCCTAACACATTCCAACAATTGACAATTGATCAATAGATCAAGAGCAGAGCTGCTGACGCCCCCAGGAGAGACACCTTGGGAGCCCACGGAAATGACCCTGTCCCTTGACCCAGCACTTTACCAGCAGTAATTCTTCTTGTTGTTGCTAAAACACTCCCATGACATTGAGGCCTCCAGGGTGCTCATTTGTAGTAGTGACATGTAGCATCCTACCTGAAGGCACCCCCTACACACTTGGTGGGTGCAGAGATAAAGGTTATATCAGGGGATTATGAATTCTGAGGGAGAATAAAGAGCAGCAGATAAAACCCCACGTAGTTGAAATGCTGTTTTCATGCAAATGGTCTCAAGTAAAATGAAAAGAGACCAGGCTGGGAAGGAGGGAAAGGAACAAGAAAAGGATACAAGAGAAAAGCTGAATGAATTCTAAATGAGAGATTTTCCTGAGAGGCATTAGCCACTCTTGAAGAAAATCAATAGGCTTTCTTCCCACATTTATTAAATTTCTATGATTCTCTAATTTGGAGTCTTTTATTTTCAATGAAAGAGAAAAAACTTCAGGTGCATTTCACAAAGAGAGGATCTCCATTATCTCATTATTGTAACGCTCAGAATGACTTCCTGAGGGAAGATGAAGCTGAGGAAAAACTTCCTTGAGGAGAAAAAAGGTACAGAGCAGGAGGTCTGAGTAGTCAGGGCAAGATGGGGCTTATGGGTGGTATCAGAATTGATATGCCCAACTCAGACTAACAGAAAGGGAGAGAGAGAACATGTGAGGATATCAGAGTGTTATGGAGAGTGCACTGGCCTTGTAGAGAGGAGGCCTTGTTCTAGTGCCAGCATTGCTTGGAGATGTCATTTAACTTAGGTTTTCTCATTTATAGTATTGCATTATAAATAGTTCCCCTCCCTTCTGTACTGTGAGAATAAAATGAGATACAAACATGAAAATGCAAGAAAAAAGGGTTAGCATAGCTCTGTATAAATACAAAATGCTAAAAGGCCTGAAAGAGAAATAGACTATCTCTTGGTAAGGACATCTTTAAAAGATGAAGACTCCAGTTAGTGTAGAACTGCCAGGATATCGATCTACATGTGCTGAATGAAGCACAGCCTCTAAGGGGAAACTGGGCCCTGGGAGATAGGGACTACTAGCACACCCTGAGGTTATTGCCAGGTGAACAAGGAGGAGCAAGGTTGCACTCTATTTAGCTATTGGCCTGTTTCCTGGCTCAGAGAAGACCTGGGTATTTTAGCTGGGGTTTTTTCCCACCCAATGTGGCAACTCCTCATGTCTCATCGAACCAAGTGACACATACATTCGACCTGTATCTGCTATGTTATTATTTAAAATCTCAACATCAGAAAAAGTCATTCATCTATTTTTCCTCCTTGATTTGGTAAAGTAGTTTACATAGGTCACAGTGAGTTTGATTTGAAGCAGAGATGACTCATTAGGTGTTGTGTAAAAGTGCTAATCTTTCCCCAACCATTTCTGAATTCTTTAATTTTTCTGACACATTAATTCTAGCCCCAGCATAAAATACCCCAACATCCCTGATAATCCCAGAACAGAAATTATTGCAATTTCCTATAACTGGAATCAAATTCCAAGGTTGGGCCACATCCTGCCATTAATTCAAACATTCATGTGAAAGATTACGGTGGGCAGCTGTGATTCCATTAAAGGGGGCAATTTCAACTACATTTTCTTGATAAACAGACAGAGCTCAACCCTAAATTGGGCTTGATAGATTTGATTAGTGTAGAGTTTTTGGATGTTGTGGTTTCTGCAGGAAAATTGCTGTTTGATGTACAAGGCCAAATTGCACTTGAAATCTCCTTGCATCCATAGAGGGGGGATAAGGAAGAGGATGGAACACCTAGCCAATTGCTATCATCTAAGCAGCAGGGATGTCAAGCTGTTGTATTCAAAATACCTGTTAGGTATGCAGCCAGTGTGTGCTGCAGAAAGCACATCATGCTCAGGGGAACCGATGATTAAAAGCAGCAAAACCAAATGTTATTTAAACAAAGCAAAATGTACCTACTGAATTTCTTTAGCTGTATCAATCTTTTACAGAGAGAAGGGAAGCTATGTAACTTCTTTTGGGGACACATGTGGTTCCATGTTTCAGAATTCCCACTGAGAATCTGGGGATCAGGGAGAGGTAGAAGTTGAAGCTCACAGCTTTAAAGCATATTCTTACAGCACACAGAAAAATGGGTGAAAGGGCAGTCAAAACTTCTAGACTGCTTGTTTTGTCTTCA
Source organism: Macroglossus sobrinus (assembly GCA_004027375.1). Taxonomy (NCBI): domain Eukaryota; kingdom Metazoa; phylum Chordata; class Mammalia; order Chiroptera; family Pteropodidae; genus Macroglossus; species Macroglossus sobrinus. Next base: position 533,720 of record PVKZ01000471.1, read on the forward strand.
ATAAATGAGACCTCCACTTATTTAGGTCAGCTATACAAGATAGCATAATGGGGATTGTGCTTACTTCTCCAAACATTGTTTCTAATTTTCCAAAAGCCATAAACTCTTTGTGTTGGTACATGTGTTTGCTTTTTAAGTATAAGCACTTAAAGGAGCACTCGAACTCCTTCAGCATTGCCCATTTTGCCTGGACTGGTGCCAAGAGCATAGGGAACTGAGATTTATTGAGGATCTAGAATATGCCAAGATCCACACCAGGTGTTTTATGTGCATCAGTCCATTAAATCCACTAATAACCTTGGAGGTAGCTACTGTTTTCTTATTTTCAAAAAAGATAATAAGTTTCATCAAAGTTAAAAAAAAATGGCCAAGGTCTTATAAGTAGTAATAGGTGGACTAGGATGCCAATTAATGCTAAAATACAGATTCGTTTTGTCATATGGGAATGCTGCTGTAGTTGACCCTAGACATTAAGGACCAGTGGGGAGAGAACACACCATGCCCTAGTACTAGAATGGTTCCAATCCTGATAGAAGGATCTGGGCTTGAAGGACAGAGTCAGTATAAAGATTGAGAGAAGATGAAAATAACACATTATTTCAACTACTAAGAGTTAGCATTATGCAAAAACAATCGTCAAATTGGCCTCTTTTAAAGAAGAAAGAAAATAAATTGACAAGTGTCTACCTAAAAACATCCATGCATCTTTTGAGACACGCTTCTCTTGCTCAGGCCCTCTTCCACATCTGGTAGTGTACTTTCCCTTCTAATGAACCTTTTTTTTTCTATGTGAGAGCTACCTGTTAGGGACAAAAGGGTCCTGTGTATCCTTCTGCTACTTTCCAAACGCTCTGTGCTCTATCCTTTGAGGATTTAACAAATATAGAAATCCATTAAACATCATCATCTTGAATATGTCACTAGATTTTAATAAAACCACTATGGTACCCCAAAACACAGCCATTTGGGAATCCAGATCTCACTCACATGAATCTACTTTTTTACAAAAGCAATACGTGTTTATTCTGTAGCATTGTCTTCACATATCTACATAGCCAACCTAGATGTTTAATGGAATTTACTCCAACCATAATTTTGAAAATTTTCTATGTTGTCCCCTATACTCTTGAAGCTTCACCCGTCTATCTATTTAAACAAAGCTTTCACAAATTATTTTATATATAAATCAATGCTTTATTGAGAATATCACAATATAGTTTGCCAACCTAGCAACTGATCCACACTCATAAAAATATCAATTCTCTATTTCTGTTTTCCCTTCTCCATAGGTGCCCACCTCAGAGAAGTACCACTTAAACTGTTGCTTTGATCAGCTGTCAGTGGATTCAAAGCTCCAGAACCTGCCTTCCCACTCTGGCATGCAAAGGGAAACCGAATCTCCACTGAAACAGGATGTATCAGGTAGAATCAAGCCCTGAAGACCTCCTAGTTTTTCTGCTGTTTTCAGTGGCCTTTATTTACCACTTCTCTTCTCCAGCCTAGACTTCTTAATGAATCCTACCTTATGCATGGCCCACCCATTACCTGAGGATATAGAATAAATAAAGTCCTTTCAGATCTGATTTGTGTGCCTGCCTATTAGCTCAGATCAGAATGTTCCTGTTGTGGCCCCTGGAGCTGTCCAGTGCTTAGTGTAGTGTAACAGTCCTGCCTGACTCTGCTTCAGCACTGAACAGTTTGAAGCACACTCTGCATTAAGAATCACATAGGATGTTAGTCAGGATGGGGTCAGATTGAGATTGTGTGTAGGATATAGCATATGCAGTCATATTAGTCACTCAAGATTAATATAATTAATTAATTATAAAGAGTGTAAGGTGTTATAAATTTTGCTCTCTGCTTTTTACTGTTTTAAAATTATTTTTATTAACATAGGCATGAACTCTGCTCTCAGCATTTAATAATCTACTAGGGGATAGATCACTGAACTTCTAGAAATTCACTGAGTGTTACCATCTGTTTCCTAAAAGCACTTAAATAACCCAAGACAGGTGCAAGTACAGATGGTCATTTTCCTTCTACAGGGAAGAAGAGTACAGGTACCCTAAATGACCCATAATATCTCAAAATCTGTAAAGTCAGAGATGATCTATCTGCATTATACCTGATAGTCATACCTTAGTAGAAATGAGCAATAACTACACATTGTTTTGTGAATATAGATCAATAGGCCTTTGATTGTTGGAGATAAAACAATGCCTCTCTTTTTAAAAGCTAGAAAACCTTAAAATCAGTACCAACCTAGCTCATAGTAAGTCCTCATTAAATACTTGTTAAAAAAATCAATTGAAAGGTACCTATCTTCTTTAAAGCAATCAGGCTTTGGACTCTTCATTCTTGCCAACCCTGCTACCATGCCCTCGTTCTGGTGGAAGCTAGCCTGTGGGAGGGCAAATATAAGGAAGCATCTGGGAGAGTCTCTTTCTCCATGTACTTAGGTGCTATTCTCAACAGAAGAAGAGAAGAAAACTGCACCACTGTGCCAGTCTTCCGATGTCACCATGATAACAATGGAAGAGAGAGAGTCTCCAAGAGGAACCTGCAGACATGCATCAACAAGGTAAGGGTCACAAGAACCACTTTAGAGCAAATCGTCATTTAATTTGTTTTACCTTGCCACTCATTATTTTTACTACCCTTTTCTTGTTTAGGCTTTATATCAATATGCTTGACTAATTTTTTTCTGCTCAGCTGCCAACCTGGGGCAGAAGAACATCTGGTGTATCACCAAAGGCCATTAGCCTATTAAGAAAGGCAAATTGATTTTTTAAAAATTTTATAAATCAGCAATCAAATGAAAAATGTCATTTTAAATTACAAACAACCAAGTCAAATGCATGGCTGCTACTTGTGCACAATTGTAATTGTTTATTATTGTTTAATATTTGTTGGGGGGGCTTTGTAATTTTAATTATGTGATATGAGGTGAGAAAGTTATTTACTGTTGCTGACATGGAATTGCCAATAATTACTAAATATCTGTTGAAAATTATTCAACAGTTTTTAATTAGTGATACATAATAAACTGATTGTTATTTTCCAGAGAATATGAAAATCTACCCATGAGCAAAGCCACCTGAGACTTAACATTAGTAATTGTTCTAAAATGCATTATTGATTTATTCGCATTACTGTACTGTGTTATTATTTTTCAATATTTGAGGAATTCTTGCCTACTTCAGCAAAATAACAGAAAGTAACAACTTCCACAGTGGGCCATCAACTAGAGAATAAGGCATATATTTTAACCAGTCCCGTTTGTCTCATATTTCCTTAGACACTATCCGGAATAAAACAAAATGTTGTCATTAGGCATACATGAATGTCGTTTGCCCACTGCACTATTTCATTTCAATTACAAATTCCCTGAGAGCAGAACCAGGATGTTGTCTAAAGCCCCCTGCATCCTGTCCTCCCTTATGGAGCCACACCTAGAGCCAATGTTCTATAAGGTGTATGGATTAAGATATGGAACACAGACAGTTTTTCATCTGCACAAAACACCTTCCCCTATTTTGTTAATGCTCTTTTCTTCATCCACAGAGAGAAAACCACAGAGAGAAAAACAATGAAAAATAACTTCACTAGCTTCTAATAAATGGTCTTACGTCATTTACTTGGTGTAAAGATTACTCGGGAACACCATTACTTACTAAACACATTATTCGAAGTCTTTTTTTTACATTAAAAAGCATTTAATTAAAGTTACATTATTAGATCCCGCTAAATATTTTCTTTAGTTATTCATTAAATAATGAAGTGCTTTACTAAGAAAAAAACAAAAGCAAGAAATATGTTTCTATTTAATCATTTGCTAAATATTTTTGATGACTTTCTAAGGATTACTTCCAACTATTTGTAAGTGTAATGAATTCAATTCCTCCTATGCTGACTCGAAGGGGAGAACGTCCCCTTCTCCAGAAGGAAAGGAAACAGAGATTCATCTCTCTAAAGGTACTGTCTGTACCTTGCCAAGCAGTATGGGAGAACCAAGACTTTCCTCCTCAGAGTCTACCTAGCTCCAACTCCAGCTTCTATCCTTACCCATTGATACTAACGTCATTCTTCATTTCTTAAGATTTTACAAACTATATTTTTTTGTGTCAGTTGCCTTCTTGTTAGGTTCTTCAGCAAAGGACATAAAGAAAGGACAAAAGGTAGGAAAGGGGAAAAGGATCTATTCCTTCCTGTTGACTTACTGTTCCTGTGGGTGTTGCTCCAGCAATGACCCTTCACCTTGGCAGCATCACTTAGCTCTCAGAGCAATTATTTCCATTTCCAGCTTCTTCCCACTGTCCCAAATTCAGCTCATTTTTCACTGTCACAGGAACTAGCATGGGCAGTAGTAATGCCCCCTCTTGAGAGGTCTAACTCCCAGCTCTGTGTGGTCTCTCCTATATGCTCCTGAAAAACAGTGGTAGCCAGGCACACTTTCTCCTTGGAGTGTTGGACACAGCACTGCAGGGCCCTTTCTACAAATCCTATAAGAACTTGGTTCTGACAATACTAACTTATTTCCTTGTTCTCTCAGCCCTAGGAGGGCTTCAGGATTTCCTTTTGCCCTTTCAATATTCCAACACCTGGTTGCCCTATACCCTAAATTAGATGAACTCTGATAAAAATGACTAGTGTGAGTGACATTTTTCTGCCTAACACTGAATGTTACCCCTCTACACATAAGCTCTGGCTCACAGCCTTGGCTCATGACTTCCTCTTATCTGAAACACCTTTTCCCCTTCCTTACATGTAGAATGGCTAGTCAACTTTTATAAAGCAGCTCAGGCATTGCCTACTCCAAGGATGTTGCTGCTCCACAATGGACTGGGAATCCCCTCTCTACATTCCTGGAGCACCCTGTGCATTCTTGTGACTGCCCATTACTCTATCACACAGATCCTTTTATGGCCCTGTCTGCTGAGTCAATTGACCCTCACATACACACCAGGCAGTGTCACGAGATGGGTCACTGCCTCTCTCATACTTTGGACCACACCCGGTGTAAAGAAGAGTGTTGTAAATATCTGTTTTGCCCTGACACCATACTGGCCTAAATGTGAACTGAACTCCCAAGAGGCTCCCATGCCTCTGCACTGGAGGGACCAGGATTCTCATGAGGAACACTAGATGAAAAAGTCCTGCTGTATTCTGATAGAGCAGTGTTTGCTATGGCAAGAATCAGAAAAGAATCAGAAAGCTTAGAGATGACTCATTTCTTTAAGTTATATATTAAACATTTGATCTTTTACAGATAGTCTAAGAATAATGCTAAAACATTATTATTCCCTTCTTCAGTGATGCTAAGCAAAGAGCAATAACAATATCTACCACTTACCAAGAAGACACTATAAGCACCTGGACAATGCAGTATCTAACAGTAATCCTATGAGAAAGAAATCATTATCCTATTTTGTAAATGAAGAAAAAGTGATACTGAAAGGGTAGACCAAGGGTCAGGTGAGTGAGTCTTGGGAGCAAAATTTAAGAGAATAACAAAAAATTCAGTAATATATATATATATATATATATATATATATATATATATATATATATATTTAAAAAGTAAATCAATGAAAAAATCAATGATAAAAATGGTATAGAAATTTAAAGTAAAGACTAGTATTGTTGGTTTTTCCCTTTGATCTCAGAGTCCAATAAGGCTGCACTGCCGACTGCTTCTGTAACTTGCACAAAAATGCACACCCAGTGCATCATGGAGCTAAAATGTAAATTCAGGTTCCTCAAACTCCAAAACCTTAATTATACACCACTTACTACATAGCCAGAGTGATACACACACACACACACACACACACACACACACACACACACACACACACACTTATATACATACATATTGAAAGAGAGAGAGAGAGAGAGAGAGAGAGAGAGAGAGACATTTACTGTAGCTTTCTGAGCTAAGCTTTTATGTAAGGCAGAGAAATCCAGGTAGAGTCTTTCAAAGAACATGAATGTTTTTTACATGCCACATGGAACTCTTTATTTCTCTAAATTCTGCATAATTTTATTTTAGATGCTATGAATTTTAGGGCATCGAGTCTTAAAAATGACTGCAAAAAAGTGCTGTTTTGACCATTTATGTACCACTTATTCATTCATTCATTCATTCAACTAACAGTCATTGAGTACTATTTTGTATTAGTCTATTGCCCTTATTTATTGAAGTTCTTGTGGAACTCAATGAATGAATTAGTAAAAAGTAGCAGAGTGAAAATCTGTCTTTCTTGGGATAACTCCCAAAGAATAAAATAGTAAACTATAGCAGAGAAATAAAGGCAGCCTATTTATGTTACAGTACTGATTTATACTAGAGATCACAAAGACATCAGGTGATATATTTGGACAGTGGCTACTGTGAATAATTACCTGAGTTTCATAACTCTGAGCATTACAGAGTTAAAGGATTATCCCTTTTCCTCCATTGCCTTATTTTAAAGTAAGCCATAACAAAATGACTAGCTGGGTGCTAAACACTAGCTCATACCCAATATTGTCAGTGTCATTGTCCACGGGGCCAATTCAGAGATGGAGTTATGCTTCCAAGTCAAAGGTGCAGGAGACCCTCAACACCTAACATGGCTTGGAGAGGTGCATGGCACTCAGCAGGTTGCGTGTGCTATCATGCTTCATGCCTTCTCAATCCCCCTTCTTTCCTTGCTGACAACCAGAATCTACTTGCTTGGCAAGTTCAGTGGTCTGAGATGATTACACCAGTAAATATTTGTAGATGGTTATCCTGTCTGTCCCACAGTCACAGCTCAGACAAAGATAAATACTGAGGTCTTTCAATCTTATCTCACAAGTCAATTCCTCCAGCCCTCTAATCATTCTTGTTTCTCTATGGCAACAACTTTTCATTTGTCTACCTTTCTCTGAAACAGAAATGAAGGAGAGCAGAGCCCGGCACAGTTGCTGGAAGGTGGAGTTTGACCTCAGCCTATGTTCTGATGCTCAGACAAATGCAGAGGCCTCAAGATTTTGCATCTTTGCTTTAAGATTCTTCTTCCAGGATCTCTTCCTAGCACACTGAATTTATTCAAGAACTCAAGCTACCCACATTTCTCCACACTCCCATGATATTCTTTGTTGATTTCTGTTTTTGTTTTTTGCTAGGATGTTAAGTATGTTTACATACTTTCCACTGTATTAAAATGCCATACTTTTAAAAGGATTTGAATGTTATTTAGAACACAAAAGATGAAGAGAAAGGGAATAGTTGTGCCCCAAATATAGACAGCTGGATCCCTTTTCTTTGCATAACAACAACAATTATTAGGTATCAATAATAAATAGCCTATTAGATGCCAAGCACAGGTTCTACATGCATTAACTTCGCGGCTTAAAACAAACAGTACTTTGAGGAAACATCGCTGTTTTTATTTTTAGATGAGCAACCTGAGACTCAATGAGATTCAATAATTTACCTCAAATTACATAACCAATTAAGCTTTAATCTCTGGCCCAAAAGCCAATTTTGGCAATGTTTCACCTTCTAAGGGTCTCTTTATTTAATACTTGCCTCACTCAGTTATTCATTGATCCTTTTATTCATTCACTCTCCCAACAGATATTAATCAAGCATGACTAATGTTCTGTGTTAAATGCTGGATGTAGATGGTAAGTCAGGCTGTTCTTGCAAAAGTCCTGTAGGCTGTCAGAAATCAGGGTAATGGTCACCCTTGGAGGGCTGGGTGATGACTACAAAGGAACTTGAGGGACATCGTAGATGTTAGTAATATTTTACTGCTTGATTTTGCTCCTAGTTACATTGATGTGTCCAGTTTGAAAAATTTATGAAGCTGTACACTAATGATATGTGGACTTTTCTGTATGTACATATCTATGCATACATACATGCATACATACATATATTCACAAATGATAACAAAAGTGTAACCACATACAAAAACAAATAAAAAAGCAACAAAGATACTTCCTTGGATTAGAAAAATAACACTGTAACAAATAAAAAAAATAACTTTCTTAATCAAAATATCTGAAAGTACTCTATTTATATTGATGTTGAGCATTATTTTTATAATATATATGTACTTTACTACTACTTTATCACTTTAATATATACTTAGCTTAGTGTAGATAAAATAGTTTTGACTTTCCCTTGCTTATTAAAATAGTTGTGCAAAAATTATTGAACTTGGATAGAGAAAACTTTGGTTTTGATGTTATTCTTTACCAACTTGTAAATTTAGGCCTTGCACTAAACACTTTGAACCTATTTTCTCACAATAATTCCTATAACATGGGCTGATTTTAAGAATCAAGTGTGTTTGGTAAACTTCAGAGTGCTCCTATGAATTAGTCGTGGCTGTTGTAGCTGCAGCTTACATCATAGGTTTGGTAGAGATTGCCCTGAAGAGAGTAAATGACTAAAACCAACAGAGTAAAGTGGTGACCTGAATGCCTCTCTTTTCCCTTATTTCCAACTTTAATCTCTCTCTTGAGACACATGTCTGGGGCTAACAGGCTGTCCGATGGAGGCAGCTCTGCTGGAATTGCTATGAAGAGATTGTCTATGGGACTTGCTATCCTGTGAGCTGGAAAAGAACTAGAAATCACCTTCAGGGGATTTTTGTCCAGACCAAAAAGTGATTGACCTTGGGACAAGCCTATGCCATAGTAATTTGTGGAATTCTGGGTGGAAGTTCAGCATCTCAACAACTGCCTGGTTGGAATGGCCTGGTTCTCCTAGGACCAAACAGGTGAGCTGAGTTCTCTTTGCTCCTGAAGACAGGAGGGTAAGAGGAAGTGAGTACAGGGAAAACTTTATGTTTTATACCACTGATCCAGGAAGAGAAACCATTGCACATTCTACCACCTATCTACTAATTTCTAAACATGACTTGAATTATATCTAAATGTATAATCTTACAAACTCCTACATAGAAATAATAAGTGGCTTAGAAAGGAAAATAATTAAATGGGCATTGAACTCATTGACAACACAGGAGCTAGAAGACAATGACATAACATCCACATCACTGAGAGAAATGACTGCGATATTAGAATCCTATGCTCAGTCAAGGCATCATTTACCTGTCAGAGCAAAGGAAAGATACTGAGACTAGGAAATAATTCAGAAACTGCTTCATGCATCTAGCTCATCTGAAAGAAATCCTCAAGAACAACTTTGAGAACACAAGGAATGAGGAAGAACAGAGGGCAAAGGGTGGAGAAGGAGAGAGGAGAAACAGGGATGGGGAATGAATCTCTCTCAGTTCCTCTTAAAGTGAATAACGAGAGGCTACACTACATGTGTTTAAGCTCACCTTTGAAATGGAAAGCATTTACTCAAAAATAAATGATAGAAATTGTCTAGAATGTTGCATCAAAACCCACAACTTCAGGTTGGGGTTGGGGGGTAAGAAAGTGGAAAAGATTTGTTGTGAGTTAAGGAGAAAGAAGAAGTTTTCCAAACATTGTCTCTAACTGGAGAGGATTGAGGATTGGAAGAAAAATAGAGCATTTTGTAGATTAAGGCCAACCTTAGTGGAAGACCATATTTTATACTGTTTTCAAAAAATAGTGAAAATGTGTTTGATTATGCCAGCAGAAAAGACTATAATTTGTTAATATAATGTAGAATGGAACTTCCAAAAACACAATAGGGAAAGCCACAGAATAAAGACTGATTAAAGTGTAATAGCTATCAATCTACATACTATATATAGTAGATTAAAAAAAAACTATACATAATGCAAGATACACTTGACAAAAAATAGTTATACTAGGAAAATAGTAATACATTTTTTATAGAATTTGGTATATTTAGTAGAGCAAACACAATGATAAAAATATAAAAGAACTAAATAATATAATTAATAATTGTCCTCATATGTAATCTATTTTATATTTAGATGGTATTAATTCATGTATGTACAAGGAATAGTTTTAAAAATTAATCTTGCACTGGACTAAAAGGAAAATTTAAAAAATTTTAAAACTTAAAGATTTAACAGGCAATATTCTCTGATCAAAATCCCTTAAAATCGATATAAATAATAAAAGCATGCTGGAACTCCTTCACTTGGAAAATAAGAAATATATTCCAGATCACCATTGGGTTAGAAAAGGGAATTGCAAATTATCTAATAAATAAATAAAAATAGCTCATTAAGACTACAGAACATCAGGAAAGAGTATATCCTTGATCGTCATTATTATTAATGAAAAAGATGAAAAGCACATTAAGAAAATAAATAAAAAACAAAAAAATAAACAAACATGAGAAGAAGGAACTAACTTGTATGCAATCAAGAAATAATTAAAAGCAAGCAAACAAAAAAGAGAAGAAAAAAATCTAACAACTAGTTTATTAAAAAGCCTTCTTTCTGTGAGCCTGAATAAGAAGAAAACAGAACACACACGCACACATGCACACACACACACACACACACACACACACACACACACACACACACTTAAGAGTAAGAAAAGAGAAGAAAAGAGAAAAACACTGATTCCAGACAAATGACAGCAGTTTAAGAGATTACATGAATTCAATAGACAAAAGGTATACTGTCCTAGCAAAACGCAAATTTACAAAAATTCACCTCAGAAGTGGAAACTCTGAACTTATCAAATTCAACATCATTTTAAATAGAAAGCAGAACTACATGGATTCACAGTTGAGTATTAAATTCCAATGAAATTTTGAACTATTCTGGGCCATAGAAAAAAAGAAATATTCAAATTTGTTTTCTAAATCCATTACTGCATTAATACCAAAACTTAATAAAATAGTATAAATAAATTTCACACTTACCTATATACACAAATATCTCATTAAAATTTTAGTAATAGAATTGAGCAATTAACTAAACCATATTATATTAAAATAACATATAGCTTTATCTTAGAAGTGGGGGAACTCTAAGTAAAACTAAAATAGAATCAAGAGATTACCAGAAATTAGAATCTGTTGAGAGCTATTTCAACTCAAGATCTTTAAAATATGATCTCTCTACAAACATAGTTCTGTAGTTAATTAGAAATTTGGTCTTAGTTGTCAAAGATAAGAGCAAGTGCAGAGTTAGTAATATTACTCACAGAATGGCATATGCATGGATATTTACAGAAACTGAAAATTTGTATAATTCTACTTAGATAATTCCATCATGTTAAAAAAATACATGACTAAGTTCAGTCTACTTGCAATATTCATTAAACTGGTCATCGGACTGTACTCTATGAAAGCCTCTTCAACTTATATTTAAACCTCACTGCTAACCACCACTGTTGATGATGAAAATAGCATCCTGCACTTGCAATTTCTAATGTAATGTTATCAATTAGAGCTGTACTTTGACATATTTTTTAGTTCTCCTTTTATAATATACCATATATATCATAACATGATAAACCTAAAAGATCAATTGTGTCTGTACACTTCATGCTTTTTAAGAATCTTTTCCTTATTTTATTTTGAAATCCTCTTAAGTGCCTATTATCATTTCTTGATCTTGTCGGTATCTTGGAGAGTGCTCAGTAATCATCTGGAGTGTTAAATAGTGTTGAATTAAATTGTACCTTCTTCCAGTCTCTGACTTTAGTAATGGTTAGTCTCAAGAAAAAATTGAACCTGTGAGTGTCAGCATCTCTTTTACCAAAATGGCAAATACTACATTTGTAAAGTGTTCATATACACAAACGTATAAGAACATGCATAGCTCCAATGCATAGGTGAAATTTTTCAACTCACTATGGAGCACTCATCTTGGCAAACACAATGAGATGTTGTCTATTTAAAAAATATTCCACAATGATAACACGGAAGTTTCTTTGATGGACAAGTCTATCAGTTATAAGACTTCTTAAAAATTTTCAAGCTAAAGCCATTTTTTTTCAGAAGGTATAAAACTTTGAGGTCTTTACCAAACGTACATTGAGTACTTTAGAAGATAGAAAGCTCTTCCCTGAAGAAAATGCTGGCTCTACCTGAAAGAATCCCTGCTGTCCCCACCTGTTCTAAAGTGAGGTAGCCTTCTGTCTGGCTCCTCAGCTTTCACAACAGAATGACATCTTCCTTTCCATCTGGTACCAAAAACATATGGCCATCACAGCAACATAGAATACTGCACCACAGGTACTTGTTAGAGGATTCAATCATAAATTGTCTGAGCCACAGCATTGACCAGGCTCTTCTAATATATCTGATATTTGAGAAGTGTTGTTTTTGTGGGATATCAACTATTTTTGTTGTTTTATTCTCTTCTAGTGCTATTACCACTGTATTAAGTTAGATTATCAGAAAACAATGTCTTAACCTTGTGTTCCAAGTTAACCATCTTTATTGGGTCTCCATCTCGCCTTCTTTGGCACAGGGACTGTGTCTTTGAGCAAGGTTTCTGACTTTTCAAAAATGTTCTTAAAGAAACCATTTACCTCATTACCAAAAGTTCATTGTCCCCAGTTTTGCTCCAGGAACACATTTTCTACCAGGTAATCGTCAGGCTTTCTTTCAGTGGGAAAGGATAATTAAGTAATACTACATACTTTCTTTGTTAGCCTTAGCTGCCAAAGGCTCAATTGTAAAATTAGCTTTCCCAGTTACCTGGAAGCATCGACTCTCATTTTTGAGGCTATTTGAGATCTGTTTTTTATTTGTCTCATTTCACAGTGTGTTTGACTCGTTAAAATTCATATAATCTTGATTTTTGTTTCTGATCTTGCTTTGACCTCACCACGGTTCAGATGCTCTCATTCTGTGCATGATCGGCTTGCCTGGTCTCTACCTGCCACTGCCTACACTCTTAATAACAAGATGAGAGGACTATACAGGTCAGAATCATCAAGATGAAAGAAGAAAATTATAAACCTTGATTCCAAAGTGATCATCTTCTGGTTTTTGTTTTTATTTTTAACAATAAACCTAGTCTGTCTATAGTATAAGAAAAGCTATAAATGGATGCATGCCGTAAGAAGCATTTAAAGGACAGTAGTTTCTGTAAATGTTGGTTATATTAGGTAATGTTGACTAGGCTACTTGCAAAGAGTACTTACAAAGATCTTCAAGAGCAATACAAATGGCTAAAATATTTTTCAGTTTATTTTTCATGGAAATATTAATACATCATTCAGAGAGATAATTTGGAAAATACAGAAAGGTCAGAAAGGGAAATTTAAAACCATTAGTAAATTCACTCTTATTAAATTTATTAGAGTATATTTTATAGCCATTGATAAAATGTAACCATTAACACTGCCACAATGAGACAATAGAATATTTTCCAAACTTTTCCAAATTAGCTCTTATTCCTTTCCAGTTTATGCCATCAACACTCCCTTATATTTTTCCCAACCCTGACTGCAGGCAACTTAGCACTGCTTTTCTCTCACTATAATTTGGTTTTGCCCATTCTAGAACTTCTATGTTTGAAATCAAATAATATGTTTTCCTTTATGCCTAGTTTCATTTGCTCAGTGTAATATTTTGGAGATTCATTCATTTTGTTTTGTGTAACAATAGTTACTTTCTTTATTACTCAAAAGAATTCCAATTTATGGCTCTAATACAATTATTGTATTCATCTACTTTTTACATAGACATTTGGATTACTACTGTTTTTTTTTTCTTTCAGTTTTTGACTGTTATGAATAAAGCTACTATGAACATTTGTGTGCAAGTCTTTGTGTGGACATGTTTTTATTTATCTTAGGTAAATGCCTAGGGATTAATAGTTTATATATTAAGTATCTGTTTAATTTTATAAGTAACTACCAGACTATTTTCCAAAGTAATTGTATAATTTTATATACCTACCAGCAATATATTAGAGTTCTACTGTTACCCACACTGTCATTAAAACTTTCTTTCTCAGTCTCTTTAATTTTATTCATTCTAAAAACTGGAAAGTGCTAGTTATTGCTGTTTTAATTTGCATTTGATTGATGATTTGCTTGATGTTGAATATCTTTGCTAGTGTTTATTGAAATTTCATACATCTTTTGTGAATGATTTGTTTAAGCATTTGCCCATTTAAAAATATATATTGTTATTTGACCTCCTATATTAACTTGTAAGATCTGTTTATTGATTACAAATATATTTGTCAGATACATGCATTATGGAAGAAAATATTTTCTTCCATAATGTGGCTTTTCTTGTCATTTTTTACATTTTCCAAGAGTAAAAAAATTCAGTTTTGATAAGTTCAATTTAACAGTTTTTCTCTTTTGATTTGTGTTTTTTGTGTCAGGTATAAGGTCACAAAAATTTACTCCTACTTTTTTCTAGAAATTTAAGTTTTTACTCTTAAATTTAGATCTATGATGCCTTTTTAGTTGAGTCTTGTGCATGAGATAAGGATGGATGTTTAAGTTTTATCATATTAATACCTTTTTTTTTTTTTACTACTATCCATTGAAAAGGTAATCTTTCTCACTACTTAATTTCCATGGAACTTTGCTGAAAATCAATTGAACATATGCATAGTTATTTTAAGTCAGCTTGTCAATTTCCATCAAAAAATTATTCTGAGATTTTGACTGGAATTTTGTTGAGCCTACATATAATTTGGGAAGTATTGACATCTAAAGTTATTGTCTGCTAGTTCATTGATATGGTATATATTTTTTCTCTTTTATTCAGATTTTCTTTAATTTTCTTCAGCAATGTTTTATAGTTTTCAGAAAACAAGTCTTATACATATTTTTAAAAATTCAGAGCTAAATATTTTATGGTTTTGATGCTACTGGCTAACACCCACTCTTACTCCACCTTGGTGAATCTCTGAGATGCTGCCTCACCCAATTTACACACTCAGACCAAATCTCTTTATGAGGCTAATCTATGCAAGTGGCTGGCCTAGACCCAAACTATAGACTTTTCCAAAATATCTAAATGTACACAAACAAACAGTGGATGGCCTGGGTGTACCCTGTACATCTTGTGAAGCAGCACTAAGCCTGGCACTAGTGGCAGCCAGTCTCAGTTCACAGCATAACCACTCCCAGGTGACTCCAAGCCCACAACAGGCAGCCACCAACTACAATGCTTTGTAATTCCTATCACATGGCCCTGAGCCAGTCACAGACAGCAGTTGACTTTGACCTATACCAGTGCCCCACCCAAAGGGCCCAAGAACCAACATGCCTGATTCAAACCACAACAGAGCACCACCCATTAAGCTCCACAAATGACGAACCAAAAGGGTGAACTTGGCAGCCAGCAGAACCCTGCTAAAACAAATCTTGCTCTGTGAGGTCAACACCCGCACAACACTTATCCACCATAGTCACAATCAGCCCTCATAGCCAGTCAGCCTGAGGGTCAATCCCACTTACTGACATGCCAACAGCAATCAAGGCTTAACTACAGCAGAAGAGCACACACAACTCACACAAGGGACATGCCTGGAGCAACAAGCTCAGGTAAACAGGGAGACTGTACCACTGGGCTCCACAAGACTCTTACTACAAAATGCCACCTCGCCAAGACTAGGAAACATATCAGATCTACATAACAAATAGAAACAAGCACAGGGAGGCAACCAAAAATGAAGAGACAAAGAAACATGTCCCAAATAAAAGAACAGAAAAAACTCAAAAACAAAGAAAAAAAGAACTAAAACAAATTAGAGGCAAGCAACCCACCAGATGCAGAGTTTAAAACATTGCTTAGAAGGCTGTTCAATGAACTTGGGGTAAAAATAAAAGATTTCAGTGAGAACTTTAACAAAAATAACATATGAGACAAGGGCAAAAAAAAGGAGATAAAGAAAAAAAAACATTAAAAAAAAAGAACCAGTCAGAAGTGAAGAATAGAATAACTGAAATTAAGAATACTTTAGATGGAATCAGCAGCAGGTTAGATGAAGCAGAGGACTTAAGTAGCAATTTGAAAGACAAGGTGGTATAAAACACCCAACTGTAACAGCAAAAAGAGAAAAGATAAAAAAAATATGAGGAGAGTTTAAGGAACATCTGAGACAACATCAAGTGTAAAAACATTTGCATTATAAGGGTATCAGAAGAACAGAGAGAACAAGAAATTGAAAACTAATTGAAGAAATAATGGCTGAAAATTTCTCTAAGCTGGTGAAGGAAAGTTACACACAAGTCCAGGAAATGCAAAGTCTCAAAAAAGATGAACCCATAGAGGCTCATACCAAGACACATTGTAATTAAAATGCTAAAGTTTAAAGACAAAGAGAAACTCTTAAAAGCAACGAAAGAAGTTAGTTACCTACAAGGTAGTTCTCATAAGACTAGCAGCCTATTTCTCAATATAATACGATAATAAATTAGAGAAGAAAAATAAATAAAAGTTATCCAAACAAACAAACAAAAAAAAAGAAATGTAATTTTGTACGTGGAAATTTTTAAAAACTCCACCAAAAACTGTTAGACTCAATAAGCTAATTCAGAAAAGTTTCAGGATACAAAATTGTTTCTATACAATAACAATAAACTATCTGGAAAAAAAGAAAAAGAAAAAAAGCCCAGTTAGGATCCCACATTAGGATCAAAACACGATAATACTAAATCATCAATATTGCTAAAATGTCTATACTATTCAAAGCCATCTATAGATTCAGTGCGATCCCTATCAAAATTACAATGTTACTGTTTATGAAAATAGAAAAAAATGTAAAATTTGTGTAGAATCGTAAAAGACCTCAAATAGCAAAAGTAATCCTGAGAAATTTTTAAAAAGCTTCAGGCATCACACTTTATGACTTCAGAATATACTGCAAAATGATGATAATCCAAACAATATGGTACAGGCATAATTATAAACTAATATATATTTAAATTTAGTTCATCTATTCCTATTTTTTTTATTTATTTCACCTGATGTTTACTAAATATTTTATTTCTGCAAATTAAAGTGGTTATGCAGCTTAGGAAAAGATTGTGTATTGTATGTATGTTGTTCTCAATTGGTATGGTATGGTTTTATAAGACACAAATTCTTCTTAGGTTAGACTAAGTTATTCTTTCTGCTAATTTTTCATTTATTTGTTTTTCATCTTTTACTTTTGAAAAGAAACTATAACTCTGTTCTCTGAATTACTGATTAAATTTTAGGTTGCTAATTCTGTCCTATATGCCTTCTCCTGATGTTTTAGTTTCCTTAAATATTTTTTTTTGTTCTAATGGAACTCTTTTTTTACTCAATCTGCTATTTTATCATCTTCTATTTTAACACTTTTTTTCCACAGAGCTAGTGATTTTTTGCCTTAATATAAATAATATATAATACTCTTCTAAAGTTGTCTTCTGTTTTCTGTAGTATATATAATATATATGTATTATATATATAAATATATAATACATATATATGTGTGTGTGTGTGTGTGTGTATATATATATATACATATATATATATATATATATACATATATATATATATATATTACATATTATATATATTGTGTTTCCTCCCTTACATTTTGGATGCACTGATATTCATTCTGTAAGCACAACAAAGATTCTATTAAATCACTTTGCAAGTTTCTTATGATTATTACTCCATTCTTTGTACTTTTTCCATGAATGAGAAGGTATCTAAAAATTGATGGATATGTGAATTTTCCTCCATGCCAGTATCACTTCCCACATGGGAACAGTCAGAATTCTCTCATATCAGCATATAAAGGATGTGCCTAGCCCATTTAAAATATTTTAATATTGGATATATATTTGTGCTTTCTTAAGTATTATTTTAATAGGTGGAAGAGAAAAAAAATCAGGTACCAGTGGAAATCTTGTGTTTAGAAGTCTTAAAATTTTTAGATTGAATTGGAATTTTCAGCTTGGAAGCACTAGCTCACTCTCATAGCTTCAGAAATACCCTATAAGATCCTAACATCCAAATTAGTGACCTTAGTTCCATATACCCACTTCCTACTAAATATCCTTACCTCAATTTAACAGGCATCTCAAACATAGCATTCCAAAATGAAACTCATTATTTCACCTATACTTTCCTGAATTTGAAAATGAGTCATATTAACTAGACACCTGAGGTTCATTTTAAATAATTCAATGCCCCTTGGGTAGCTTATCTAAGTCTGTTGTTCAAAATTCTATATATTCTGCTTTCTTAAAATATATCTTATTTATCCACTCTTTTCTGTGCCATTTTCTGCTTTGTTCTCTTGCTTGAACTATTAAAATAATCTTCTAACTGGTTTCTCTTTCTGTCTCATACTTCTCTAATCAGCCCTTTCCACTTCTTCAGTGCTTTGTTTAAAAAAAGATAGATCTGATTGTTATTTTCCCACTTTAAAACAGCAACATCTCCTCTTTATCTAAATAGTACCCAGACACACCAGCATCAACACTCTCTGAAAGTACTTATGAATTAGTTGAAGATGTGGTTAAAGCATGGATTATGATTTGGTAGATATAGGTGGAGCCTGAGATTCTGCATTTCTAACAAGTTCGTAAGTGATCCCCCTACTGCTACCCCTTGAACCACAATGAATAGTGTATCTCTATCTTCCTATTTGGATTTGCCTCTAAACTCATTTGTCTTTCCTTTTCTTCCAGTGTAGCCCTTCCTTTTTTTACATTCTTACCTTTGAAAGTTGTCTAGAATAGCATCTTGTGGAATTAGTCATATAGCTTCTCTGTTCAGAACACTCTTATCTCCCCTTCCCATCTGAAGCATCTACTCTTTATCACTTAACTCAAGTTGCATTTTATAACAGAATCTTTCCTTGTGTCTCCTTTACCCCACAGATAGACTTACATACTTCTTCTCTGTGCCCTTGTTATACCAGTTATGAGCTACTCTTAGAGCACATGTCATCTATTCACAGATTTTTTTTAGAATATACCTGTTTTCTAAGGTATAACACTAAGGGCAGAGACTGTGTCATATCACTTGTCCCTAGCATACCATCTGTCATGTTGCAACTACTTAATAAGTATCTTTTGTTAGACTGCATGAATATAAAATGAAATAGAAAATGAGTTGACACTGATTTGAAATTTTATGTATAGTTATATTAGTTGTCTATTGCTGCATAACAAATTATCACAAACTTAGCAGGTTAAAGCAAAAAATATATATTCTCTCCTAGTTTTCACTCTACTGAGGCTGAAATTGTGATGTGGGCCAGCACTATGATCTCATATGAGGCTCTGAGTTGTCATCCTAGCTCATTGGCTGTGGAAGAATGCATTTCCTGTGCTGTAAGGCTGAGGTTCCTATGTTCTTACTTGTCCATTGGGTTCATTCTCAGCTCCTGGAGGCTGACTATGGATCTTTGGCATATAACCCTCACAGGCCAGTCACAACAGTGCTGTCTACTCTCTTCCAGGCCAACTGAAATACATTTGTCTGACTTTCTATCCCTCCCCAGTAGGCTGTGATGGAAACAGAGTACAATGCTATCTCATTTGTCATAACCTAACCAAGGGAGTGATGAGAGACTATCTCCACATTCACAGGTCTTGCCCTTATTCAAAGATGTAGGAATATACAGGCATACACTACAAGGTGAGAACTTTGGGGGTCACTTTTGAATTCTTCCTACCATAACAGTTAACTGAAAAACTTTAAGTGTTCATGATAAGTTTGGAATAATAGGAAAGGAAACCAATATTGAAGAGAAAGATAAAATGAAATTATATATATAAATATATTTTAAGATATAAGTTTACTATCATATGTTATAGCTGAATTTTTAAAAATGTATGTGTTTAAATTCTTCATTTTGTAAATGAATATAAAATATGAGAACCTTGTAATTTGTGATAGAAGCAGCACTCCTAACTCCTACTAAAATGATCTTTCTTCTACCTTATAATCGTCTTCTCTTCCAAGTCATTCAAAATAAACAAAAAAAATCTCTCAGTCCTTGAAAGCTAAATGTGTAAAAAGGAACTTTACTGAGGAATTAAGTCTGATCACTCACTCTTAAATTTTTTGCTCAACTTTATCAACTCTAAACAGAATCTTAAATTTCAAGTTTAAAAGAATATAGTTAATGGCTTTTGAAGTAAGGCTGGAAGCTTATTTTTTATAAAGCATAAGTATGCACAAAGCCACTTACATTAGCTTAGCTTAACCCTCTAGAAAGCCAGTCACCAGCTAATATTGCAGGTTTTGACTCCTTGTAGAAAATGTCTTCTGCTTTTCTACAAATCCATCTGGATTCTGGAATTTGAGTGACAGGCACTTAATGTTATTGAACATACTAGGTTTACCTTTTCATCTGCTATATTGAATGGGATTAAACTTCTAAGCTGTGACAGGTGATAAAATGATAGTATTATCAATTTTTAAATTTTTAAAACTTACTCATTCATGGCTTATTCTCCTGGGATAGTTCTTCTCTTTCTTGAAATCCACCAATAATCTATGTATCATAATTCAATATATTCACCTCTCACCATGTAAGCATAATTGAGTCAAATATTTTAGCTCATAGTTAAAAACCCCAATAGTCAATTATCAATTCCCCATATGATTATTGTAAAAATCATGATGAAAGTATATGTTGGAGCATTTATAGTCAGGTACTATAAATAAACTTTGTCATTACATTAATACAATGTAAAATTTTCTAAAATGAACAGGAATTTGGTAACATCTGCAATTTCTGAGCATCTCAATTCACTAGGAAATTAGAGTGTAGTTAACTAGCAGCATTACTAACACTAATTTTGAAGTCAAGTTTTTGTGTTTTTAATTCCATAATTTGAAATAAGAACACAGAATATGAGAGCACACTGTTCAGAGCAGACACATACTTTAAACTCCTAAGAATGATAAGCATGAGGGAAGAATCTGATACTGAATGCTTCAGTGCAGACTAACATCAGTATTGCATATGGGAAAGCATTTGCTCATAAAAAAAATAAATATGGAAATTCAGGGTTTATATATTTCAAAAGTTAGAAATAAGAGCCTTTGTATCATAAAGATGAATATGATATATTGTTCACAAAAAAATTCTTCATTTACATTGTATGCGTATATCTGTGTATTTTCTTCATGGAATGTAGTATTTCACCTTGACATTAACTCTTCTCAAACCAAGTTGTCTAACTCAGGCCTGCAAAGATAGTATAGGTAAATAGTATAGGTAAAAATGGTATTATGTCTAGATAGTATAGGTAAAAATGTTATTATTTATATGCACACATAAGTATTATTAAATATTTCATTTTCTTCTATAATGAACTCAATGATTTTCTCCAAAACTTTTTTTTCACATATGGCCAAAGCAACTTCCTGACACTAAAACTTTGTGATTTGACCTTCTGTAATGTACTATTGTCAGTAGAAAATGGCTACCTAGAGACAGACCATATTTACCTGTCTCTTCACATTTCTGTGCTACCTTCTACAGAGTCTTGCCAAAAGGAACCTGAGCATAAGTAATATTATAGCACCTCCAAAGCTAGTCAGCAAAATCCTTCCACTCGCCACTCTTCTGCTGGCTGTAGCCTGAGTAATTGGAGGCCCTAGGACATAGTGGAATCCTAGGACAGAAGGAACCTGGACCCCTGTATCTCCATGTGTAGGAAAGCCAGCCTTCCATGATCTGGGAACACCAGCACTGAAATTTATATGCAAAAAAATTACTTTCATTTCATTTTGTTATGCCATTAAAATGTGGGAATTTGTTGCAGAAGCTTCAAAAAATACAAAAATCAAGGCCTTGAAGTATATGCTGCCATAAAAAAAATTATCTAAAATATCTAACAGGAGCTTATCAGTTTTATGGTAGGCAGTGAGGAAACAGATCTAGCAAGCTGGAAATCCCTGCTCTGCTGTAGTGAAACAGTTGGTAAAACTGTCACCCTTGTTAGCATGGAAGGCAGACCAAGTGCCTACTGAGCCTGTGCATCTCAGGAAAGTGGTTGGAAAGAGCCAGAATGCTAGCATATGTTCATCTTCCCTTGCTGTGTTTGGCAAGATATTTCAAGAAAGAATGAGCCGTTTTTCAGACAAGAAGAAATAGAATAAAAGTATTAGAAATGTAGAATCACACAGGTTTGAAGCTGCTTCTAGAGGACAAACAATGTAAAATAAGACTTTAAAGCCTAGGAATCACAAAGATCCATTAAGACTTCCCAATTATCCAGAAAGACACAGGCCTGCAGCTGAGACCAGAGTAAGGAGTGGGGCTTCCACTATGTCTGTTATTCCAGATAGCCTCAAGGTACTTTCCATTTACCCTGATAGAGAGAGGCATAGGGCTGGAGGTGTGCAGATAAATAAAACAGGCACCAGTATTGTTCTAGGAAATAACTTTTAGTGGGATTTCTGGCCCAGGGAACTGGCTAGAAACACACAGAACAGTGTACATTATCTTTGTTGAAGCACTCACTCTGCAGTAACTAATACACCACCCAAGTAGTTACTTATTATGCATGGCCTCCATCACAACTCATCCTGGCTCAACATCAGTTTTATATCACCCTTGTTCATTTGGCACAGAAGCCTTCATTTGGCCATAGGTATCATGCTGATTGAGTTTCCTATATTCCTGTATATCCAAAATTAAAGGTTCCTAGAGGAAATAGACCAAGTACACACAATGTTCTTCATCATGCCCCTACGTTATACAGAGCTACAATGCATACCACGTACCAAGAGTTACTTGATGTCTATTCCTTATTACATAAAAGATGATCACAACTGATATCTGGAAGAGATGTTTTCTAAATGGATAACTTCAGGTGGTATCAATGCAAGGAAGAGGAAAATCATGGGAAAACATTTTCCTATGGAGATTTATTAAGTGAGAAAAACTAAAATGACATCATTTTCAAGAAAGTTGATTCCTGCTGTCTAAAAATCACCAACATTTCATTTAATCTTCACCTGGCAGAGAAGCCCACCTACAGGGAACAAACACATGATCTTTTTCCTTGTTAAGCAAGTGCTGTGCACAGCAAAAAGCAACCCGATATTAAACTATACACCAAGTGAACTAATAAATAAAGGGGCCAACTAGAGTTGAGCAGTAATGTTCCATATCTAATATTTTCAGGGGACAGGCCCCATGCAAAGTGTTTCTACATATTTTTTTCTAAGATGCATCCAACTGTGTTTTGTAAATTATAGATTAGCTGCAGCTCTCCCCTGGAAGAGCCCTGTGCTGAATCGCAATCCAGGGCCATTGGAATTGAAGCAATAGGGAGTCTAACAGTAAACTGAGCAAGCATTCACCTTTGGAGTGATTATTTCAAACTTCCATAAAAACTAAACACTAACAGAGATGTGCATTGCCAAGTTGTGTGAATATGTGCAGGGAAGGGATAGGAAAAGAAAATGGAAGGGAATACACATACATTTTTTTCTCATAAGACATCATAGGATTTCTCCAGCAGGCTGTGGTTCTCTCAGCAGTTTTGAAATCTGAGTTTGTTCTAAAAGCCACAGGCATCTTAGGAAGGAAGTAGTCCACAATAGCACTCAGATCATTAATGACAACTTGTATTGAATGCTGAAGTCAAATTATTTTCACCTTAAGTTTAATGCATTCTTAGAAACCACAAGGAGAATTGCTCTGAGGAATGTTTCTTAATGGCAAGTGATAGAAAAAATTTTTGCTACAATTTTTGGCGACCACACAATTACTTAAAACAAGGGAGGAAAATTATATTGGGAGCCAAACATATGACCTCTTTATTTACTCTGTATGCCATGCATACATCTGTGGCAAAAAGATGCTCTCTTGGCCTAGCAGAGTGATACATGGTGGAGAAGACTATTCCAGAAAGCAGGAGGTAGGGAAGTGAATATTATTCTGCCAAAAAGAGTTGTGGTTGAGTAACTTTTGAAAATGACTTCTCTAGCTCCTTAAGAAAGTGTGTGTAATTGTGTGAAAAGTCAAGGGTTAGTGTGAGCAATAAGCATGGATGTCCCCAAGAGGAAGACAGAAATAGAGAGAAGGAAGAAATAAAGAAGCACATCAGTGTTCTCCCTAGGATGCTGCTATAGAAGAAGAAATTGAGGTTGTAAGGGTAAAAATTAGTGCCTTAGGGGTAGGAAGTTTAATAAAAGCTATTGAGATAAAGGAAAGTTCTTGGAACAGATGAGTTTCCCACTGGCATTTATAAAGAATTCACCATTGATTAAGTACTTTAAGCTTGGTGGAAGGTTTCAAAACAATTTTGGAAAAAATCAGAAGGCAAAGTCAATGGCACCAAAGCTATTGACTATTTTGTTTAAAAATGGCGTAACAGAAGATGTCAGAAATTGGATGTCCTTAACACTATTGAACTCATGCTTTAAAGCACTTGTGGGAATTGCACTGTAAGTTCAGAAGTTGTAGCTGACAGAATGATACACGAGGACCCAAACCATGTAATAAAAGGAAGGAAGATTACGCACTGCTTAGTCACCCTAAGTGAAAAAATAGGACATTCTGCAGTTGGAACACAATCAGGTTACTTATCACTTTTGGATAAAGACATTGTGTTTGACAAGAAAAATATATAACTTTGGGTTGCTATGGTTATGAGTATGAGGTAATATATTAACCATATGAGAATGAGAGTAGTCTTAAAGAAGAGACTGTCATGAGACAAGGTAAAGATGTCCACTTAACTATTTGCTATATGCATTAATAGTATATTTCTGATTTTAAAATGTATCAGTATGAGACAAACGCTGACAAAAGGGATACAAACATGTTGTTCTACGTTATTGGACAATAACATAGGTGCAGCATCATTGATACGGGAAACTGAGATGAACGTAACTCCACTTCTTTACCCATGGAAAAGTTCATAAATACAATTGTGAAGTGGCAGTATTAAGTGAACATATGTACCCTACCCTTTAGATATGTCATTGCACCAGTGCTCTACAAACACATCTTGGCACTTCCTTTCCCCTTCTCCTTTTCCTTCTCCCTCTCCTTCTCTGCCTCCGAGTGTCATTTCCCCTAGAGCGGACTGCCTTTTTAAAATTGGCATTCCCCAGCAACTAGCGTAATGCCAAAATTATAGTAGGTATTCAATATTTTATTTACAGTTAAATTCAAATAGAAAAAAAAACACATAAACAACAAACAACAGCAAAACTTGGGGTTGTTTGGAGGGAAAATGATGAGAAATAGATTTAGAAATAAGATAAGGAGTTAGGGAATAGAAAAAATAGAAAACTTCTTAGAAAATATGAAAGATATTTTCTGGCAATGTGTCCTCCTAGACCTGCATATCTCACCCCAGGTTTCTTAACAAAGCATGCACTATTTTAGAGCACTGCAAACAGAAATGTCAAATTTCTTTAGATTTTTTTTTCAAACCAAAAAGAAACAACATGACCAACTCAGAAGTACAGGAATCTGAGTCTATACTGGTCTGTCAGTCCCAGAGCTTAGAGGCATTTCCACAGGGAAGCGGTAGAGCTAGACGGCAGATAATAGTGCCTGGGTTTAGAGCACAGAGGAGGACCTCTGAGCACAAGTGTGTTCTGGAGATGGCTGCATCTGAGACAATCACTTTCACACAGAAGCATAAAGTTTGAAGAAGGTTTGGATGTTTTCCTTCCTACTTGAAAGAATAGTTTCAGTAGAAGAATTTTTGCCTTAAAAAAAACTAAAAACACCACATCACTGGAGAATAAAATAAGAACCGATAAAATGAAAAAAAAAATATAGGGCATTTGGAACTGGGTATGAAATGTTAAAACTAGGAAATTTTAGAAGAAAAATCTGTGAGAGAGGAACATCAACAACAGAAAAGAAGCCACTAAACACTTGTCTGTTGCTCTGACAGGAAACTGCCTGCAGCAGGTGATACATGCCTGGTCTTTGTACTTGGTTTCTTATGCCAATGTTTAATAATTTGTCAGATATCGAGACTTTATTAAGACCTCCACCTCCCCTATTCAGATTTACTTTTATTTGATGAAAGTAGTGGCATTTAAATGAGTTTCTTATTAAATATAATAGCAGCTGCACACTTTCAGAAATAATACAAAAGTATCTAGGTCATATTATTTATCCAGTCCACACTGACCTGTGGTCTATGTGCCACAGATTGGGAATCAAAACTCTCTACTGGTTCGATTAGGACATAAATATTTTAGTTATTATTACAAATAATTAAGATAATAATAATAAAGTAAAATGTATTGAGAAAATACTAAGCACTTTATACAGTTTATCTTGTTTAATTCTTACAACCATTCCATGAGGTAAGATTGTTGAACTTCTTTTGATGAAGGGACAGCAGTCCATAATATTAAGAAATTTGTCCTTGAGCTGAGATTAGGAGTCCAGACCAACTGATTCCAGAGTCTGATTCATTAACTCTTATATAATATTTGTTGTCTTACCCATAATTCTAGGTACAAAAGAAAACACATACAGAGAGAGGACATAAAATAATGAAGTGATTCTTATTTGGTCACATTAATGAATAATTTAAAAGTAAGATAAATAGGGGTGATGACTATTGAAGAAGATAGAGTTATGGTAACAAAGCCACTGGGGAAAAGGCAGAAGAATATCCTCATAAAGATGAAGTAAGAAGAAATATGAGAATTAGAAAGAAGACAAAGAGGGCTAGATATGAATATTTATGCTCCCTGTTATTCCTGTGGCAGTGATTGAAATGTGATGTGTGAAAATGAAAAAC
This sequence comes from Macroglossus sobrinus, assembly GCA_004027375.1. Taxonomy (NCBI): domain Eukaryota; kingdom Metazoa; phylum Chordata; class Mammalia; order Chiroptera; family Pteropodidae; genus Macroglossus; species Macroglossus sobrinus. The sequence goes on from PVKZ01000471.1 coordinate 560,339, forward strand.
ATCTGATTGAAAAGAAAAACAGTAGAAATGAGAAAGAACACATTGCTATAAATAATGTCACTTATAACTTTAAGATATATATAGATATAAATTTAAGAATGTGTGTGTGTGTGTGTGTGTGTGTGTGTGTGTGTGTGCGCGCGCGCGCGCGTGTCTATGTCTCCATCCCAAGGAAGAAAAATGTTTCAATAAAATAATAAAAACTAGAGGACAGGTGGAATAATGGAGGTTGGTCGCTCTGAGTTTTTTGGTGGTAACTTAGAAACAAGAGATATTCTTGCCAGAATGTGTACCTGCTGTGTGACCCCCGGGAATGTAGCTGTTCTGAGTCCCAGAGTTCCATTCAAATGACAGTTTAGAAAACCCTGACTTCCTTCACGTATATGGAGGAGGAGATGCTCTTCCTGTCAGCCTCTCCAGGGTCTCTGATTTAACTGCTTTTTTCCTGATTCACTCTGCTTACTGGCTGGCCACATTATCATCCTGTTCTGTTTCTAGCCCCTGGCATACCCAACCTATGCTAATCTGGATCTGAGCTTTTCAAGAGGGGTGCTATATCACTTCTCGAATGTTAATCAATAGTCCTCATGAGAAAATCCAACCTCCTTTTCTTCCCATTGCACATGAACTATTTAAACCCCAAGGGCATATAGGACCACACAAAGGCAGACAGTCATTCTTTTCATAAGCCAATATTTACTGAGTTACATAGGTCCTGAGCTATGTGCCAGGGATAGGACTGTAAACAAGCCAGATGCAGTGCCAGAAAAATAAAATAACTGCAGAGATAGTACATGTTATACATAAAACAAATACAATGATTAATAATAAATAACAGGGCATGAGGCCAGTGTTCATTTATTTAAAGGCTTTTGGGGGGTATTTTTGAGAAGCAATTATGCAGAAGTGGAAACCAACAGGATGAGAAGATAGAAAACCAGGCATAGGAAACTGAGTGCAATAGCTTGAGAAGAGATGCTTTGCCTAGTCTGGGAAAGTGTCAGGGTCTGGCAAGTGATAGAAGTTTGGAAAAGGTGAATATGGAGAGGTAAGCAGGGATCAAATCATAAAGATATTTAGATTTAGGCCTTGGCCAAAGTTAAGCCTAATGAAAAACCACTGGAAGATGTAATAGGAGAAATAATGACAAATGAGTTACTTTTTAAGATGATTAGATAGGCTGCTCTGAGAAGAATGGATTGAAGAAGAGGTACAAGGAAGGAAGGAGGAAGTTGGTTCTTCAAAGAGGGAAGCATTCATGGCTTCTTGCTTATGTAGCTGCCTGGATATGCACCTGGTAAGAATACACAGTATAGCTTAAGAAGACCTTCTGTGGTGACAGACTGGCTGAGCTCAACTCAGGAACCACTACCAGTGAGCCAAGAGGACTGTGCCACATTTCTTAACTGCTCTGTGTCTCAATTTCCTCAACTAGGTGACAATAAACATACTTAGCTTTTAGGCTGTGATCATTAATCAGACAATGTGTGTAAGGAATCTGGTATGCAGTGATGGCTGGCTAAACCTGAGTTATTTAACTGTTGGAGTGACTTTTGGGGGTCCGCAAGTGAGGGAGAAGGCTAGTAAAAGGGTATATATAAAAAGGAACAACTTCAAATCATGTTCTCCCTCTTAATCTCCCTCTTAATCAGCTAGTAGCTACCAAAACAAGAGCTACCAATAGGTCTAGTAATTTAAACCTATTATTTTATTTTATTCTCACAACAGTCTCTCAATGTAAAAATTATTATTTCCATTTTAGATGTGAGGAAATTGTGGCTCAAAGGAGTTATCTAATTTGCTCAAGGTCACCTAGTTAGTTATAGAGCCAGAATTCAATCCAGATCTGTCTCTTTTTAAACATCATGCTCTTTCTGCCTTAATGGATCATCTATAGCACACACCTAAATCCAAAACACATCTCAGGTTCTTAGAATTATGCAACATCTGTGTCTCTCAGCACAGGGTATCCTATTTATGAAAGGTCCCCAGGTGACATGAAGAAGAAAGAAATCTGCCCACTCCAAGCCTTATAAAAAAGGACTGAAAAGAGCCATTCCATCTGGTAGTCTATAAAACTCGGCCTTGCCAGGTAAAGTCTGGAAATGAGGTTGTACCCACTGCTGAGTACCAAATGTTATATAGCTAATTAACCACAAATATTTGGGAAGAAACCTATTAAAAAGGCCAAATACAGCATGAAGGAAAAGCAAATGGCAATGTTGCTGCTTATTATTGTTATTGTCATTAATATTAATATTAATACTATTATTTGTTTTATTATTACTCTGATATATCATTATTATTGCTGTCTTCTAGCATCTTCTGCATAAATCTATCACCAAATGTTTTAGAGGTTTAATATCATTATAGTTATATAATTAAACAAATAGAAATAATAGTTGCAGAATTGCCAAGTTACATAATTATTGCTCTGCAATGGAAACAGTAAATAAAACACATGCCTCCATAAGCAGTTACATTAACAACAATAGGACCACTGAAGATTGAAGCTGAAGAATTATGTAATGGCTACATAATTAAATAATAATTTATCCCAGAACTACAGGGACATGCACTATATAAAGCAGCTTACAGAATGGAGGGGAAAAAGTAACCATTAAGCAATGCAAAAAGAAAAAAAAAGATTTGTCTATGGATATGAAGTAAAGCAACATGGGTCCAGAATGCGGAGCCTGGGGCTTGTAGTAAGAAGCCCCAGGGCTCTTCCCATTCTAGATTCAGACATGTGTGGGGATTTAATCACCCCCAGAACACAAAGTAATTTGTCTAAGGTTATAAATCACTTGGATAATATAATCTCCTTAATTGAACAGCTCATCACATGTGACATACATTTAATCTTTGTTTTAAATTATTACAAAATTTAGCTTTAGTCTTGGCTAAATATTATATAACTACTCTAAACTACCTGCATTAACACCGTGACCAGTGTGTGCATGTAGGACAGAATGCTTGCCAGAGGTTGAGAATGATATAGTTTTAAAAATTATTTGAGATTTTAGAAACAGTCAAGCACCATATCATAATGTTTCTGTGGTTGTGTTATCACAATATTAACATACTCAAATATTTGAAAAGAATAGATTACTTGATGTTAAATCAAATATACAGATGACTGACTTGCTATTTTTTTTATTTCAAAGTTTTGCAGTCAGGCTGCCTACTTTTTATAAAAAGGTGTGTTTATTCAGGTCCAGAGTGAAGGACACCATCATATACCTGAGGACATAAAATGTACACCTACTTTAAAGACTCAGTTCAGATTGTGATGCCAGAGTGAAGGGAACACATTTTGCACTTGAATCCACCTGTTCTCCCTGGGTTTTAGCAGATCAAGCTCATTGTTGGAATAAATGGCATGATGGGACACTCCTGGGATGCCAGCAGCATGAGGTATGAATAAGCACATGGCACTGCTCAGCAGTGACAGTGGGGAGGCAGAAGGCTCCTGTCCAGAGCCAGCAGGGTACAGAGCCATAGTCTGCCAGCATCTCTGTAATTCACATTTCAAGGAGGTTCTCACTTCTCCATTAGGCCTGTTCTGAGAGCAGCCAGGTTGGGCCATTATCATAATGGGGTCACCTGGGAGGCTGAGAATAGACAGGGGAGCAGTCTATGGGGGTGAACTAATTGACTCCTGTCTTATTACTTGGCTCAGCTTGACAGGAAAATCTAGTGATTGGAAAAGGACGGCCCCAGAAGAGCCCCATGCCAAGGAAGGGCCAAGAGGCCACTGCACCTGCTGAGCCTGTGGAACTGTGAGCAGACTGCCCGGTGTCAGCCCCACGCATTCAGGTCATAATTTTCTAACATGCAACTCTGACTGGTCCCTGGCCTACAGGGAGACTCTGCTGCCCATCTGTCTGTGTTCCTGAGCTGGAGTGATGAAGGACACTCAGAATTCAGACCCTTAGGCATCACTTTGTTCCCATCCCTCAATCTCACCTTTAAATACTGTGATTAAGATCTCTTTTACCCTTCCCCAGAGGAAGGTGAAGTAGAGTCCTTCTCTAGGTAAGGAGGGCAAATGTTCATCACCCAGGGACTACAGGAACTTTTCTAAGGACTCTCCTTACCATTGTTACACTGAGCCACATGGGCACCTATGCAAAGAGTGTTCAGTTTCCTCAATTACTATTGAGAGGGCTCTGGGAGGTACTGTAGTGTCACTGAAAGTCCTGGGGCTTTGAAAATAAGCAAACCTGATATATTATTCAGCTTAGACCACTGTAACAAAATATCATAGAGTAGACAGCTTAAACAACAGAAATTTATTTTCTCAAGTTTTGGGACCTGGAGTTCAAGATCAGGGTGCCAACACGGTTGGGTTCTGGGGTTTCTCAGATGGCCATTCCTCCTGACATGAGGAGAGAGGTCCCTTTTTATCTTCCTCTTCTGATAAAGTTTCTAGTCATTTTGATGGGCCCACTTTCATGCCCTAACCTAGCCCTAATTGCTCTCAAAGGCCCATTGAAGACCATCATATTGGGGTTCAGGGCTTTAAAATATGGATTTAGGGGGATGTATATACATCCAGTTCATGTAACAGTTGGGTTTAAAGAGTAAGATGAGTCAATGGGAAAAAAATTGACATATGAGGTATTAAAAAATTTGAGTTCTGATCTGTTTTTTTCCCTTTTTTGATGAGTTTCTGATCTATGGTAGCATCCATTTTCATCACTTCTGACCTAACTCCCACCCGTATTGAAAATGTCTCTTCTGTGAGACTCTCTCCATCCTCATTTGCACTGGATTATACCCTACTTTCTCAGAAAATAACAGTAAGAATAACCTCCTCAGAGCTGCGATGGCTCCTCCTCTCCTAGGGGTCCCATCGAAGAAGAGGAGTCTGTAACAGGGCCTTAAGAGAAATATGGCGGTCATTTTTCATCATGATTTCCTTGGGTGCAGGTGTTTTCAGCCCACTCACCATCCTGAAAGTCCCCTATCTGGGGCCTCTCTTGCCTCACTTCAAAGTCTCAGTGTCTGCATTGCCAAGTCCAGTCGAAGAGCCCAGTTTCCAGGAATCTTTTCCTGGAGATGGAATCCCCTGGCCCTTCCTCCCGCCCCAGACACTACTGAGTCCTGTCGTCAGGGTTATCTCTATTAACTGCTGCAACGTCAGTTCATTGAAATAGTGCAACATTAGACACTTCCCCTGACTAACGTCTTTTGTACTGAGCGGGGGAATCAGAACGGAACAGATGTTTTAAGGACTCCATAAATCCGTGAAGATAAAAAACCACCCACAAAGCCTTTTTAAGAATGTGCAGTGCTGATGAAGCAGCATATCAGAAATACCAAAATAAATATAAAATCCCACTGAAACCTCAGAATAAATCTTAGGTTTTTTTTTTTCTTTTTCCCCCCGTTACAATATGCACGAGGCGTCATTTCTAATACTCAGTGAAGACCCACGACTGGGAACAGAAAGTCCATAAAACGCTGCTGCTTTCCTTTGAAGTGACCCTATGATCAGCCGTAATGTGCGTGAATCACCCTCCGATTGCTTCCTGAAAAATTCATTTCACTCTCCTCCAGGACTTTCCTTCTTCCCCACTATATCCAGTGTTGTCATGTTTCCTCTCATAACTCCTTGCTGAATTCCAGTGAGGTTTTCTAATTAGCCTAATTAATTTTCTGCCCAACTTAATAAGACTGTCTCTGGTTTAGAAATAATTGGACTTCCAAACACCATTTTCCCTCCCTCTGTTTCTCAGTGGTGAGTTGTGATCCAGTCTCCTTTAATAATTCAAAATTAGCTTCTATTTTTCAGATGATGAGTCCATGTTCAGAGAGTTTTTTAGTTTGTTTTCATTAACACTCTTCCATCGTTCTCTCCCTCATATAAAGAATACCTCAAAATGCGCTAAAAATAAAAATGCAACCTGGATCCCTTCATGGAAAGATAAATCTACTTTGGATCAAGTTTTTGGTGGATTCTTGGTTTCTAACTTACCAATTTCAGGAAGGTAAATTAATGACTTGGATGAAGTATGCTCTTTCTTACTAAGTGTGGTAGTAGCTACGAAAATAAGCCCTAACAAGCTCAAGTATTAAAATCATGAGGAAGGTCTTAAATATATCCAAACAACTGGCCTCCTATGGAACAGAAGCCTTCTTTCTAACCTCTTATGTATTTTTTATATAGTTGTGAAATTGTTACTATAGGCAAATAAAATTGTTGTTAAATATGAGTGTGTTCTCCAAACAAATGAGGTGATGAATGAAAAGCTGCTAAGCCAATGAAAATGTCCATGTTTCAATGCATATTTGAGTAAGATCTACATAGCTGTGTAAATTGAATATTGTCTTATGCTTGCACTCAGGTTCCAGAATACCAGGCAATTTTAGCCTCTGTAGTATTGGTTTTACAGGCCCAGGAATATATTACTTGAAACCATGAAGATGGAATTATTTTCTCAATTCCCTGAAAAGCCTGAAGCAGTTTTTTAGAGGGCTTATAAATATGCCAATGAACAGTGCTAGGGATGAAGAGCATAGTAAAATTGTTGCTTCCAACCCTTTCCTTTGCATCAGGATGGCACAGCTGTGACCACGTTGTGGCTTCCATATTTTAAATGGAATCACAAAGGTGTGAAGGTTTTCAAAGAATGTATTCCAAACAGTAACCATAAGGGTACCATTCTGCCCTTCTCTTCAAATTATCCTAGACTAAACATTTTTTTTAAAAAACGCCTGGAGTTATTAAATTTGGCTTCTCTGTCAGTGAAGATGGGTGATCCACTCATGTTTCAAAAGTCATTTTTTTTTTAATTAGGACACTTCTAGGCAAATAGATGCTATACTCAAAAACTCCAAGTGTACCAAACTGATAATGGGTATAATAACCTTAATCCCTCTCCCTCTCTCTAAAATAATCCTGGGGATGTTGCTTCAAAGATAGTATTTTGTAGTGAATGTGAAGTATGACTCAATTTTTAAAAATATAAATAACATTCGATTTCTCATGAATGTTCATAAATAAAGTATGCCCATATTACAAGCCCACATCATTAGAGTTTACTACAGCTAGCTAGTGGAAAAAAAAATGTTGGGTTATAGGATCAAAGATAACAGTGAAAAGACTAGTAACTATTTGCAGCTATACATTTAAATAAAGCTTACTCTTGGCCACCAACTAGAACAATGTGAAATAGTATAGTCTATCTTGAACTTGAATCTTGGGATTTCCTGCTTCTTGCTTAAGTGAGACCACGTGCACTCAGAAGAATTCTACAATACCCAGTGACCAGTTGGGAGAGATTTGAAATATGACCCATTTAAACTCATAGACTTTTCAGTGGATGTCTGTTTAAGATTTGAAGCTAGTAGAGTAGTAGCTACATATTAAGTCTTTTATCTATATTTTATCTTTAGAATATACCTTTCATAACTGTTTTTTAATGTTCTTTGGAGAAGAGGAGGTAGACAGGGTTAAAGAGGGTCAAATAATTGGTGACAGAAGGAAATTTAACTTCTGGTGGTGAACACGCAATGCAATATACATAGGACATATTGAATAGGACACTTCAAATCTATTTGATTATATTAACCAATTTTACCCCAGTAATTTTAATAAAATAAAATAAAACTTTCTCTGCATTTTAATATTATTGGTTTTTATTCCTTCTCAAATTGGGTAAATATTTTTACTAATCGTTGTTCTATTGCTCCTGCTCTGGTTAAGTTCCTTTGTAAGATAATTAAATTACGCTAAATCCTGATTTTTGCATGAATACTTAGGAATGACCTCCTCCAAAGAAAACAAAATGTCAAGCATAAAAACAATACCCATGTGAAAATTTAACTTCAAGTCACATGAGTGGATGTCCTGGCATTGCTTCTATGTCCCCAAAGTTAAGGGGAGCATCACTAGAGAAATAACATTGACTATGGAACTAGCACATCCCTGAAAATGGGTACTAGACAAGCAGGAAAATAATCAATACTCAAATCTTCTTCTATTCAAGTTTGCCTTGACCTTACAACTACATCACAATGATGAATATATCCATCCTAATAAGATTGTGTGATGACAGGCAGAAATACCTGAGGATAATGACATATTCAGGTGCATTGGTCAGGGGCTGGTCAGACAGAGTGCATGCATGATAGGACTCTGACAGAAGGATTTTATACTGGGAACTAGTTATAAAGTTGTTGGAAAAGTGAAAGAGGAACTGGGGCTCAAGGATGTATTAAACTAGGTAAAGGGGTCCAAAGACAGCCTGCCCTGGCTGAAGGCATCAGCTGTCACTCTGAGTTCCCAGGTGGCATTTGCTGCCCATGCTCCAAGCTGTATTACCAGCCAAGATTTTATGGACCATAAAATTACTGGAACCCATTTTTAAACATAGCCCCTGGTTCTGCTTCAATGACCTCCCAAAGCAGTCAACTGCATAGCAGATAAAGAAGAATTTCTTTTACTGGCTGAGAATTTACTGGCTATAAATTTCACCAAGTGCCCCCAGGTCTATGTGTTATTGTCAGGTAAAGTAAGTCAGGGGAGTAAGCACTTTTCATTATTCCCCTTGAACATCCTTCCCTTTTCTCTTCCTGAGATAAAATAATCCCCTACTGTAGTAGTTCTTTTTTGTTTGTTTTGAAATTAGGTTTAAAGTTTAATAGTAACAATTCATCTTATAGGTCTGTCAGTATTACAGATTCCAAATTTTTGGCTTAGTGAGCGATACAATTCAATCCATACATATGTAGTAGCTCTTTGACATAAGAAGACCTCTCCAAAAGTTTCTTCAAAATAAATCAAGTCCCCTCCCTATTCAAGTTCAATTCTATACCTCCTTTCATCTTTCAAAGCAGTAGCAGATGGTGAAAATGACATCTCAGTTTCATTCCTATCACCACTGCTACAACACTACCTCTTTACCAACACCAGTGAGAGTGTGGGAGACTATTGGTGATAGCCAAGATGATAACCTAGCATCCCTTTTAAAATTAGAGTTTTTGCCAACAATGAGTTGATCTTGCCATGTGTCCAGACACCACAATGTTAGTTTCTGAAAGTTGCGACACTGCCCTCTACTGACCAAAGCAGGGCAGCAGAGAGAAAAGAAAAAATCCTCTGGTTTAAGGATGACAAATATCTAACCTTTCTATTGACACTCTCTGAATAAAGCTATAAGCTAGATATTATTACCTTTGTTTTGCAGAATGTTAAATTACTTGGCCAAAAATCTCAGAATGACACAAGATGCAAAGTTGGGATTACAGTTGAGGTCTGACTCACTACAAAATCCACAATATTTTCATTATATAGTATTGATTCAAATTTTTCATGAGAGCAGTACCATAAAATGTTAAAAAAAACTTTCTACATATAAATTCAAACATTTTTGTGATAATGTGGTCTGCTGGAAGAGTTGCTACGTTTAGCAAATAAAAATGCAGTATATCCAGTTGAATTTGAATTTCAGGTGAACAACAAAAAATTTTCTTAGTTATAAATATGTTCTAAAGTCTACATGGGACATTCTTATGCTAAAATCTTTGTATTGATCATAAACTGAAATTTAGCTGGTCATCTTTTATTTTTTCTGGCATCACTAAATGCAATCTGTCTGTATCTTAACACCTTGAGATCCCAGCTTCATTTTTTATTGACAAATCGGAAACTCTGTCAAGAAAAACTTGATTGCTCTCTCCTCTGCATCATTGCCAGTTTCCTCTCCCTAGAGTCATTGGGATTCCTACTAAACCAGGAGTGAATTCTTGCTATTATGACCATTTAAAATTGATGTTCCCAATTGAACTTTTAAAACCAACTTTACCAAGGAGGCCTACATATACAGGGATATGTGTAAAAGTATACATAGATGTGATAAAAATTCTTATTTAGATATGTGTCTCAATGACTTTTGATGAATTTATTTACCTGTGTAACTACCGCTCCAAGCAAGATAGAGAACATTTTTATCATCCCAGAAAGTTATCTCATATCCTTTGTAGCAAATTCTCATGCTTCTCCAGCCCCAGAGAACCACTGCTCTGCTTTCTGTCACTATAGATTAGTTCTGTTTCCCCAGAATTTCGTGTAAATTGAATCAGAATTCTGCCATCTATACTATCCTGCATCTGCCTTGTTTCACTCAGAATCATGGTTTGAGATTCATCAATATTATTGCCTGTATCAATAATCCATTCATATTTATTGCATTATATGTACACCATAATTTGTTTATCCACTCATCCATTGATGGATGTGGATTGTTTCCAAATTTGGCTAATACAAAGAAGCTGCTACTAATATTTGTGTGCCAGCTTTTGAATAGACATAAGACTTTATTTCTCTTAGATAAATACCAAGGAGTAGAATGGCTTGGTCATATGATAAGTATATGCTTAACTTGAAACTAACTATCATGCTATTTTTTCAAAGTAATTATAGCAGTTTTCATTCCTACAAACAGTGTATGTTAGTCCTCATTGCTCCACATGTTGGCCAAAACTTGGTTACTATGGTCAGTCTTTTTAAATATTAGTCATTTTAATAGGTGTGTGGTAATATCTCATGGTTCTTTTGGTTTGCATTTCCTTGAGGTCAACTGAGTTCTAAAATACTGAGAAAAAAAACTGTTGGATGATTCTCTTTTTATTAAGCAGTTTTTGAGCATAAAATGGGAAATAACATGCATGACCCTTGCCAGGCATGGAGTTTATAATCTACCATGTGAGACAGATATTAAGCAAATATACATAAATAAATACATACATACAAATGGTGGTAAGTATCATTAGAAATATAAATAAATAAAGCACACCAAGAGAAAATAGTAGAGCCACCCAATTCAAACTAAGAAATGAGAGATAAGCCCTTCTTAGAAAAACATTAGAAACACACGTGTGAAGTTCCTAAGATGGGTTGGAACTGCATTCTTTTTCCTCAAGAATGAAAGAGGGCCATATAGTTGAGAACACTGAGGCTCAGGGGAAAAGGAATGTAATGAGGATACAGAAGTAGGCAAGGTTGGAAGCAGTAGAGCTCTCCAGATCATGGAATGCATTTAGGACTGGTTCAAAGTAGAGTGGAAATTCACTGATAGGTAAATGAGAGTAGCATAAAAATTCACACTTTCAGAATCTCACCCAGACTCCAGTGATGAGAATGATTTGAATGTGGCTGGGGGGTGAGATGCTAGTCAGTGGCTATAGCTGTAGTCTAGATGATGAATAAATATAGTTTTGGTGGAGAGAGTAGAAATGGAAGAATTCAAGATGAATTTTGGAGGTGAAATCAACAGGATTTTGTGATGATGTAGATAGGACTGCAGGAAAGGGAGGGTCAAGGGTTACTGGGTCTCTTCCCTGAGCACTCTGGTTGATGGAGTTACCCAACGAGGAGTCAGGAAGACTGGGGGCAGAACCAGGAGCCCTGCAGTTTTTACAGTGACTTGTACAAAAGGCTAGAATGGCAGTTACAGGGAAGAAGGTGATAGTCTTGTTGCCAGAGTAACATTTTTCCTACCTATAAAAATAAAGACAGTAAAAATAAACTAGTATGTGGCAATGTGCATGTGACTTAATGTAATATCTTAGGGGTCTCTCTCTAACTAGACACTGATGGAGATTCAGGGTCACAACATACAGAAATGTAGATTGTGTACTGTCCAGCTTGAACAACCACATGCAACAGTCATATAAAAAGCAATGCCTAGTTTCGTGAATAAAAGTTTCACGATGTCTTTTCAAACAGGAATGCAAGATAGGTATTCTGAAAGACAAATTTAGTGAGAAATAAGAACATCAAGGTAATTGGTGCTTTGTCTCTGTCACATGTAAGCAGTTGCCTAAAGGCTTGTCACCTAAGGCCACCTAAGTGGAACCCTAAGTAAACAAATCAAGGAGCAAGTGGTTACTGACAACTAAGGGACTTTCTTTTGTTGAGTATTCATGGGGCTGCTACTTTGTGACAGAACCCTGCCTAAACACAACAGACATAGAGATGCTGATGACTCAGCCTCTGCCCTGTAGAGATGACAGAAAAAATCAAGTGGTCCTGCATGTAAAACAATGGCAACACAGAGATGTAAGTACAAGAACAGACATTTGTCTTAGAGCCTCCATCTAACAAGCCAGATTCCTTCAGTTGGAAAAACTAAAAGAAAAATTTCACAAGTATATTAATTTTGTACATTTAATAACAACATGCATGCTTATTGCCATTTTAGGATGCTTACTCTGCCAGATATAACGCTGAGCAGTTTGCAAGCTCTATGCCATTACTCTTCAGAGCAACCTTGGGAGGTGAATATTATTGTCATTCCTTTATTACATACTTGGAAACTGTGGCTTAACATATTAGTTTGCCCAAGATTATGTTCTCAGGAAGAAGTCAAACTGGAATTCAAGCCTAGGTCCATGTGCCGTATAAGCCCAAGCTCCTGATGACTTTATGGCTGTTGATGTTTTTATTCAAAATAAACTTCATGGGGAAATGAAGCTGACTGCATCTATTACACCTCCAGCACCCACTCCTGCTTCAACTTTTGTCTATTATAGTGCCCAAAGAAGATTATAATTAGTATGTAATGGTCATGGATCTAAGTGCTAAGGACACCCAGCTCTGTGTTTGTTTGTTTTTTTTTCTTGGTTCAAATAAAACAGGAGGCAGGCCATAGAGGCAGGCCCAAGAGAAAGATAAAGCCAGGGCTCCTCTGATGCCAAGGACCCTATACAGCTGGAGAAGCACTTCTGCATTGTTTTGTGGCACCAGACAGCCCCCACAGAACCTCTCGCAATGTATGTAGAGAGCCCAGATCACCAAGGGGAACAGAGAGAGAAAGAGAGATAGTGCCTCATAGTCCCTTCCCATCTGTTTTTCTGAGGAGAGCAATTCTGCAAAAGCACATTGGATTAAATAAATTAAAAGAATTGCATCCCTCTGGGAACATTCTCAAAACAGAAAGTCATTTGAACCGATGTACAATTCATTTGCAGCCTCTCTCCTTATAGGAAATGAATATAATCAAAATAAAAATCACTATATAGTAAGAGGCAGGGAGAAAGAGAGGAGGGGAGCAGGTCACAGAAGCCACAATGTTTACAAAGCCATTAAAGAAGAATGAATAGATCTAGCCTTGTCCCAAAACGAAAAGAAATGTGAATTTCACATATAAATAGAAAACATTTAGAATGTTATTAATTCAAAAAAGAGCTCCTAATGTCTCTCTTTGATAGCAATGTCTGGGTGTCTGGTTAACTGCAGTGACTCCTGTTGGTAAGAAGCTTTCTCTGCTGCTCTAGTCCTCTATTTTCAGAACTGTCAGTGCTTCTGGGGACTATAGGGAAGCTTGCATACCTGACCTGGACCCCTTCACCACTGTGTTGTCTAAAACCTACGGTTGTACCTGGCACAAAGTAAACCCTTAATAAAGCTGATTGAGTGACTGCATGATCAAACACACACAGCTGTACTATAGAATTGAATATATTTGGCTAATGGCACCTTAATCTTATATGAACAGTAGCATTGAAACTTCTTGAACCCAATCAATGGATTCTGCTAAGAAAGATGTATCAGGTAAGACTAAGTCACCGTGAGAGGTGACAGAAGAGAACACAGTGGGAAGCTCATCATCTATCACAGTGACACAGTGGTGATGTGTTGGCTGTGACCTTGTGGAGGTATGCCTGAGATCACAGGATAATGAGGAATTTGTCAGATGAAGAAATGAGGAGAGAGTCTATGCAAAGAGAATCAAATGCCAATGGGACCAACATGAAAATTTTATGGGCTTTTGGAAAAATGAATTGCTGTTACTGGAAATTCAATGAGAGGTAGAGCTGGCAGTAGGTTGGTGTTTGAGGAGTCCTATGACAGAGAACCTCTTTAACTTGATAAAGCTTGAGATTATTCCATGGGCTATGGGCACTCATTGAGGATTTTACATTTAGGAGTGACATGGTTTATTTTACATGTTAGAGCCATTGCTCTGGCAAGATTGTGGAAGATGATTTCAGGAGTGGGGAAGAAGACTAGAGGCAGAGAGCCTAGCAACAAAGCTATTGTATTTAGTGGAAACCCAAGAGGGGCTTAACTGAGATATCAATAGTATTAATGGGAAGAAGCCTGACGTGAAAAATGTTAAGGGAGTAAAACCAAAGGCTCAGCCAGGCCTGTTTGCTCTATATAAGAATAGGCCAGGATGTGCCTCTAGTTCCTAGAACAGATATTTGTGCCAGCGACTGGAAAAAGAAACCCAGAAGGAGAAACAGATCTTCAAGGAAAACTCAGAAGAGATGCTAAGGTTGGGTGCTTGTAAGTTATTCAGTTGGCATCTTGAAATAGAATTTTTAAGCTCATAGATTTTTGAGTGCATTAATAGTTTTTGGAGTTGTTAGTTTATAGATTGCAATAGGAAAAAGTACATTTTCCATCTGTGCCTTAGTTTCCCTCTGGCATATTTATATAAAAAGTAAACTGCTCCTAAAGGATGCAGTGGCTTCCAAGAAATGTTTATAACAATCATCTCATACTCTGTATAATGTTTTACAATGAAATAGGCATCTCATTTTTTCATCATCAGAACCTTACAGGTTCAATCTTTTTATCCCAATTTTACAGGTAACAAAATTGAGTAAATCAGTAAGTGACTGAATCAGGACTTAAAATTTCTCTGATCCTTTTTTGTACATATCATCGAGTATTTGTTATAATAATTTGTTGATATTGTCATTTTCTGATGATATACAAAACTTATGAAAGATGATACTGAAATTCTAAGTTTTATATGAACACAAAGTATCTGAAGCAGGAAGAAAAAGCAATGATCCATCATTTATATGACTCTGAGCTCCATGGAAGATAAAGGTTATTTAAATGCATAGGCTTATTAATGTCTCTGCATACTCATCATTCTATCTATCTGAGCACAACCTGAAACTACAAATTGTACAGAAAGAAGTAGACAACATGCTTAATGCTTATCTTGATCTGGAAAATTATACCTAAAGGATCAAGAAAGGCAAACTTAGTTCCCAGGTACATGATGAAGAAATGCTTTCATGAGCATCTGTCTACTCTCTGCAGTTTTGTCCTGTCTGTAAAACTTCCACCACACCAATTTGGCTCCATCATAGCCCTACATACAAGTCAATAAAGAGCTCCCCATTGGGCAATTTTTCACTTTTCCAGGGTTGAAAAAGAGCAGCTCGTGTCCGTATTCCACCAGCATCATGCAGGAAATGTCCAACCAGCTCCGTGAAAGATGTCCCTCATGGTTGCCACAGAGAAATAAATTAAATTAAATCTTGCCAACCCTGAAAGTCACCTTCTGAGGAACGATTTTTGTTGTTGTTATTGTTCAGTATATTCACTTAACTCGTCTTTCTAATTATCTGCAGGAACAGGAGAGTATTATAAAGACTCTCCAGGAGAGGGCAACTAAAATGTTCCCTGATGGATAACAATACAGGCCAACCGAGTGGGCTGGATCCCTCACAGCAATGCCCCCTACCACAGTGCTCTGTCCTTCTGCCACTCAGCAGTCCGGGTATTATGGAGCACAGCAGAAAAGGGAGGAGGACACAGATTAGAGTAAGTATATTCCCTTGCAATGCTTCCTTTGGTGAAATTAAAAAAAAATACAAAGCTTATTTTGCCCACTAAGAGGAATTTATTTCAGTGCTATAACTTCACTTATTCTCTGTAAGTACTTGAGTTTCTCTAAGAGTGAATTATAGTGGATGAGGATAGACTGATGGAGCCTAAGGCATATTAAACTCTGATCACAGCAAAATTAGTGGTTCTGGTAGCGTCAATGGTATTTGCATAGGGCTTTTACATTTTCCAACACCTTCACAATTATTATGCCACTTTGGCCTCAACCTGTAAGTCAGGTAGTAGCTTCAATGACTCTCCATATTTGAAAGATGAGGAGACTAAGGGGCAGAGCCCTTAACCTTGACCTGGCCCAGTGCCCCCCGGCCTGTCCTACACACACAACTCCTAATCCCAAGAATAGACACTCTATTCTCTTTAGGAATCCTTGAAATCCTACAGGGACAGCTCCAGGAAATACAGCCCCAGTAACAGGAGCAATGATCATTGTCATCCAAGGCTATAACTGCAAAAAGTGGCTTCTGGTAGCATCATCAGTTAGAGAGTAAGTAAGCACAACCCAAGTGAAAATCCTGGCATTTTGTGCCAGTGTTTGTTTAAAGAATATTACCCCTTTGTAAATACCAAAAAATAACTTCAGCTGTATTATTATTTGGGGACTGTGTCAGTAGGCAAAGTGTTTGCATTCACCCAGGAGATAAGCACTTGTGCAACTGGTAGCCCAGGCGGTCTAATATTTAGTGAGTTTCCAGCAATCCAGGCATCACACAAATGCTGGAGTTGATGTACCAGTAGTACAGTTACCTCAGGAAAAATTACAGTAACCAGGATCTGAGTGTCTCTAGGGCTAAAGAAAATTTAACCAGTTCCATAGTCTACTCTTATGACCAGAAGAAGTCAGGCTTGAGGGCAACTATGTTATGTTTATCTACCAAAATTGTTTTTACCATTAATTGTTTAATCCATATCTGATTCCTTAATAAACTTCTTTGTTCCTTTTCCCTTTTCCAACAGATTTTCTACAGAATACTTAAAGAGGAAATTGGCAGCAATAAAATTGGGATCTACTTTCCCCCAGGACACTCAGTTTGCTTTTAATGACAGTCATTTTTTAAATGTTTTTATTAATTTGAGTAGAAAGGAGTTGATTTGCATGTTCTGTATTACAAATAATAATAATCTCTGTACAAATGTCAGATGGGAAAAGTACTTTTTTGTAGATTTGCTAAAATATTATAAACTCACAAGAATAAAGTCAATTATTTAGTCCCTTTAAATTCTAGATTGCAATTTTATTTGTATGGAATTTAATAATACTTAACTCTTTACATACTAAAGTATTTTATAAACATTAACAAATTAATCCTCTCAATGGCTCCTTACAGTTAGGAATAATTAATTACTTCTGATTCACAGATGGGAACATCAAGAAAGGTAAGGAGACTTGCTTCAAGTTACAGAGAAAGTCAGTATCTTAAAAAGGCAGAATAGGACCTGCTACTCAGATGTGGGCTAATTTTGTAATATCCAGAGCTTCTAGAGTAAAAAGACATTTAGGTTTCATCCTAAGAACCTATCAGGTGCTGGTAAATTATTAGAGCCAGAATACGCAGGAGAGAAATGGCAATGACCACAAGGTTTTACTTGGTCTCAGTCGGGGAATGAATAGACCAGATGGTAGAGCACTCTTAAGTATTTAGGAATTGTCCTGGGTATAATAGGTCTGCCCCAAAATAATGGATTAAAAATTCTATTTAAATCTATAGTTTATCTTTATCTTGATGAAGGGTACACATATTTTCAGAAAAAAAATAGCAGCTGCTTCCACTATTTTACTTGGCTTCTAAATCTTATTGTTTTATGCCTATTCTACTTGGGATGTGGAAGAAAAATGCTCAAAGGGACAGTGGATGGCTAATATATGTGGAAAATGGAGTAAAACATCATTCTGACTGATAGACCTAAATTCTGGCCAAGCACTTAATAGGAATGCTATCTATAGCAATTAAATGTAATTGAATCCACAAACCTAAGTTAATTTAAAATCCACATAGCAAAACAACAACAACAACAAAAAACCTTTGAAGAAGGATACTATGAAGTTTTTAGCATTCCATTTTTTGTAGTTTTATTTTATTTTATAACTTTTGCAGAAACATGACACCCCTCGTGTCTGGAAAACATGTTTATTCTTAAGAGAAATTTTATAAAATTTACATTTTATTTTCTCTTCCATTTTATCTCTATCAAAGGTACTTCTTAAATCACCAGAAATGAATATATCCTAGCCAAGAGTTATTATTTTTAAAGCAATAAAAAAAGACACTGTTAACAATAACCAGTGAAACACACAATTGGAAAGGGTTAATAATAAAGAAGCAACTTAAGTCTAAAACACATGTCCAGGCCTGGGAGGTTACCACCAAGTCTCAGCTGTTGTTGAAACAACAGCATAATAAATTTATGAGAGGAGGAATGAAAGACAAAGTTGGTTTTTCTGAACTCCCTTTGTGCAATAATTGACCTGAACAATCAGGCAAAGCCAAAGCCCACAAAGGGATCATATAAATGCATAAATATTGAAAAAAGTGAAGTCAAGTCTATCAGCCACTAGTATCAACCTTCAGATGCCTCTTCAAGCATTTCCTCAGTACACAGTCAGCACTTAGGTATTCAGTTCATACAGATTTAATTTGTGCACTCGAATTGTTGCCTTGAAAAATAAAATATTATTTTATTTCTGTGTTCTCACCCTTCACCTAGATTCTATTCTACTTGAATACATAGCTCCTTTTTTCTATTTCTCAGAGCAATCAATTCTACTTACATTGTTTTTTAGCTGACCAGCTTGTTTATCAGGACTTCCACTGCTTTAAATAGAAAGAAATTAAATGAAAATAAATAATTTATGCTCTCCCTCTCTTATATTTCACCCAGAGCTCACAACATTTTTAAATTGATGTAAATGCCCTTTTATCTAATATTGGAAACAGCTGGGCTAAAATCACAATTTCTATGTAATTCACATAGGGTATTTCTCCAGTTTAAGAGAAAACCTACACCATAAATTAGATGAGAGATATCAAGAGATACTCATTTGCTCTTTACTTGTGTTTGTGCTTTCTTTTAAAAAGAAAATAAAATTATTTACATAGTGTTTTTCCCAATACAAATAGTTGAACCAAAGAATCATAAAATGAATAAATCTAAAACAAGCAATAAAGTATTCACTTACAGAATGAGGTAACATGTTATTATTTAGAAATATTTTCTAAAGGTCACAATAAAAATTTCCCAGAATTTATATATTTTAGTTTCTTTATTAAATTTATAGTATTCTGTGACTATAAAATTCTTATTTTTTTATTTTACTATGTTTAATTCACAAATTACATAAAATATGAGCCATCATCTATTCATTCATTTATTCATGCTCTCCTCTTTCTCCTTGAGTTTATGACTTAGTTTTGCCTTTCCATTATCTTTTTATTTGTAATTCTACTTGCAAAGAAGTTGTCCACAATACTGAAATATTAAATTAGCTTAAATATATATTTTTTTACTTAAGAATTACGTTTCCACCAGAAAGTCTATGATCACCTCAGTGAATAAAGAAGGAAAATTGGTTTAGGAGCAAAATCCCAGATGTCAAAGATAATCTAAAAATAGAGCATTTTTCTGTGGCTCTAATATATTTGAAATTGGGGATCAGCATCACTATGGAACTCAATAATTTCTCAGAGCTCAGACATTTATACTTGCAATGATATAGATAGAATTCACAGCCATAGGTGAGTGTACCACAGGTGAGAGCATCAGTCATCTGTCTCTTTTCAACCCAGACCCAGCCCTCCCTGGACTAGGCCACCTCCCCTGGATGTGGGTCCCCTGGCAGTGCTTACCAGGTTTCCTGCAAACATCCTGTGTCTTAAAGGTCACAGAAATGATCAAAGATGATAAAACATCCATTATGATGATTACATTCCACCCAAACCTAGCCTGCCCCCAGTTCCAGCTGCCACAGTCAGGGTCAATCAACTGTGTTTTTTTTAGCTGAGTTCACAGTCCACTGACACAAAATTGACTGTCTGCAGCTCTGTTTTACTGCATGGGGTTGGAGAATGGGGAGAAAGGAAGAGAAGATATAAATGATGGATTACATGGAAGGAAACTCCAGAGTCAAAAATATTTTTCAGAAAATGAAAATTTTCTAGGGATTTTAATATAAGCTATTTAAAAAAATGCATGCAGCTTAACTAGTGTCCTGTTCTAGTCCAATTAATATGTCAGAACTATCTATTTTGTAACTAATAAGTGAACATCAATAAAATAATAATAATGTTAACAATAGCCACTTAGCGAAAAGGAAGACACATGTTGAGTATTCATTATGTTAGGTACTGTGTGCCTTAGATTCCTATGTGCCTCACATCATTTAATCCTCATGACACTCTCTGACATGGGCAATATTTTTTCCCCTCAATTCACAGATGTGGAAACTGAGGCATATACATGTAAGCAGCTTTCCTTGAGACCCAGAGGCAGAAATCAGTGGGGCTGGCATTTGAACAATCATACTCCATAGCCTTGTGAGGGACATTATTCTGGTACTGTAAAAAACAAACAAACAAACAAACAAACTGAGAATGAGTGGGGGAAAAAAAACTTACTCAGCACCTGCTGAGTTAAGTGTCAAAATAAAGCTTCAAACCCATATTCGACTCACAAACCATTTTTTCCCATTAAACCAAAATGGCAGATAATCACATTTCTGGGTCTAGGAGGCTGTGCATTCAGTTCTCTCCTTATTATTGGTGTTTCCCTTTCATCTGAAACTCCTAGCTCACAGTTCTTGCAGAGACTTCACCTTCAGCCAGTTGTCACATATCTGTATACATCTGAAGAGTGAAGAGAAATCAGAATTTCAGACAGTTTTTGACAACTGTAGTTCTCCATCTGGGACTTAGTATAACACTGTAACATTCTTCCTTTCCTGCTGGCAAACACTGCTACTCTAAACAAGCGCAGAGTCCTCCTGGGACAGCAGTGTCTTCCCATTTCTGGCTTAGGAAGCAGATAATAGGTTGCTCTGCAGTTTGACATGTCAGCACATGGCACTGAGCTCCCCTGATTTTCAAACTCTCTGTAGGCATCAGGAAGAACAAGGTAGTAGAAAAGATAACTGTGACCTATGTGTGGTGATGAGAGGTTGATCACAGGTTATAAAAATCAGCTTAGAAATGAAAAATTATTCTCTCAATGTTAAAAGAGCATGGATATAATATAGTTAATTATTCCTTTAGTCTTTCATGGGAGGCATTATTATCCCTATTTTTTAGATTGGGAAAACTAAGTTCCAAAAGGTTGAGTAGCTTATACATGATAGTAATAAGTTTCAGATTTGAACTTCAAAATGCTTGATTGCAAAACCTTTCTCTTTTTTTCCCACTCAAATGAAGTGAGTTCTTTTAATTTCTCAAAAGCAGTAAAAACACTATTAATATTGTTTCCTAAAAAAAAAAATGTGAGAATAGGTGTATGGAAAAAAACGTTTCCTTCTCAGAGGCACTGAAGCTCAGTCATCTTTAAAATGCTACTGTGAGCATGACAGGGAGAGAGATTTTTAACTCACTTGTCAGGTGAAACAACTAGATGAATGGCCATTCCTGGCCAGTGGCAAGGTTGCAGGGATGGAAGCCCATATCCCTCAGTGCCCAGTTCAATCTGAGAGAACACAAAATCTCATTCTTGAGCTTTCACTCATTTAATGAGAATTGTCCACACTTCCAGGGGTGACTCTTCTATAAAGTATGTGTGAACATATTTTCCCAAGATATGAGAAAATTGAAGGAATGCTAGTCACATTTATGAGCAAATAGTTTGCATTCACCTTGTAGATGCCAGAATCAAATAAGCTTTTTTCAGGAGTAATACATGACTTTTTGGCAACGAATCAGATATCTGGTTGAAGGCCATAGACCTTGGTCTCTAATTATATTAAACTAACAATGGTGGAGCTATGTATGAACAATTATGATTAGCTATGGTCATTGAGATATAAAGTAAAGGCATGTTTGTTTCCTAGAAATGCTCTAGAATTTACAATATTGAATACAACATAAAAGCCACTTCACTTTTATTACTTTAGAACATTTCTCATTGATACTGCCCTATTTCACAAGTTCTTACATATTAACAGTGATCATTTTTAGTAGGTGAACACAGACTTCTGGTAGGTAGGATGGTAATGAGAAATGTGTAGAAACCATGTTAAATGTGTCAAACTCTTCTGATTTGCCGACATCTGAAAACAGAAGAGTGGTAGTTTTTGCAACAGGATCAAAAATATTCCCAACACAAACACCATTCACCTCCACAGTGTGGCAAGAGTCTTGAATCCTGGGTCCATCTGTGTTTGCCTGGATTGTATGTGTCCATTCAGAAAAAGATTTGAGGAGAAAGACCTACAAGTGATGGTTAACCCAGCCCATCCATCGCATCCCCTTGCTCTGCTGCTAATGAAAACTGTGGTGCTGGCTATCCTGGCAGCCTCAGGGACATCAGAGAGGAAAACAAAAGCCATTGGAAATGAAGGAGTCAGTTTGATCTACAATGTAATTACAGCTGTGCTGTGAGACAACACGAATTTGGTCCCTGTGCAGCCATATTTCTTTTTGTCTAGAAATTAATTTTCCTATCAAAAAAAGAAACCATTTGACTTCTGAAACCAAGTTGGACAAGGGAGAGAAAATGTAGAGGATGGCAACCTGGAGTCTGGGGTATCAGCCTTGTTCTGGGCATTAATATTTCTCATTGATTTTGAAGAGAATGGGAATTATCCCTACACACCTATCCCCATCCCGGCCCTTCAATCCAGGACAGAAATCAAGAATCAGTTTCCAAGTGGAAGTAAGATATATGTGGAGATAGAGGGGGCATATAAAGAAGAAGAAAGAAAAAGGGGAATGGGAGCAGTGAGTACAGACATCATAAAACCCAGATCTATTCATCTTTCCCCAGGAACAGGAAGAGAGAAGTAAAATGATGTCTGATGCTTTTTTTTCTTTCATGAGCTCTCAAAGGCAAATAAAATAACAAATAAGAAAATGCTGAAAAATCAACACAGTTTGTACCAGATAAAAATAGAGGTACAGCAAAACAAATAGCATAAATTGTTTCTCTTTCACTGAGAAGTGGGGCAAAACAAATATGCTAACTGAACTTCAGAACAAAAGTTCTCCTTGATCTTTGAAGAAGGAGAGGTGAGATCCACCATCCTCCACAACCCTCATACCCACCACAGCTATAGCCCTCCCCTTCCAATTCACTTAGAATCTTCCCAATAACTCTGCTCTCTTAGCTTTCATTGCCCCAAGCAGTTGGGGCAATTCTCACACGACCAATTGTCCCCTTTTCAATGAGCAACTCTGTGCCTTATACAACGCCAGATACATTGGAACCCAGTGAGTGTCCCTTCTCTTCCTCTTATTGAAACCATTAGTCTGACAGCGTGACATCTGGAAGTAGCAGTTTTCTAAATAAATGCATAGCATTATCATGCATGTAAAGTAGCAGATAGGATTTTAAGCTCCTTGAGGATAGTCACTATGTGAAGGAATCTTGTAATGACATTGCACCCTGCATAGAGATTCTCAGTTAAAAATGGCTTCTTTTAAAAGTAAACACATGTCACAATAATTAATGAGAATGTGATGGATCAATATTTGAATTCTCAACTAAGATGGACAAACCTCCTTGCAGGAAGAAAGCAGGTGTGACAATTCTCTCCTTATTTATTCTTCTCCCACTTTCCTCCTCTCCCCTCATTCCACACTAAGAGAAGCCAGGGAAGTTTTGCACTACTTTAACAAAATCGAATTAAGCTAATCATTTACCTTTTTCTCTCCTTTACTGTGTCCTCGGCTCCCTAGCCAAGGAGAGAGAGGTTTTTGGCAGATATGGAATGTATCTCAGAAGCTGACAAAACACCATCTCAGAGCCATCTCCAGCTGATAAAGCGTCAAATGAGATGGAACAGAAAGTGAAATCCATTTGAGGAGGCAGCAGACACTGGGCTGATTGATATGAGGAGGAAAGAGGAGTGAAGTGGTAGGTGGGACTACTCTACCCCTTCCAACTGGTGTCATGATACTTTGTAAGTAGAGAAGATACTTTGTGTCACACACAGACAATGCCATTTTCAGTCACCTAATAGACTGTGTCTGCTCAGTACTTTTGAACTTGTGAGCAATAGAATAAGGCTGTCAGACAGGTATAATACAAGTAAAGATATATGTGAGTCTATAAAGAAGAGGTATTTTATGGCATTTTAGATACAAAGTAGCTTTGATGACATAAAAATAACACTGGATCCTAGAAATGGCTATGCAGGATTCCAGACACCCATAATCCATTGAGGCATTCCACTATGGACAAGTCACTTTTCTAGATCTTAGTTTCTTATCTCTGAAATAATAGAAATAACATCAGAGTTGGCAGGGACAGCTTACCTAATGTCCTTATTTATTCATTTTTATATGAGAAAATGAAGACATGGAAAGGAGTGATTTATAGAATATCATATTGCTTTGAGTATTTACACAGAAGTAGCTCAAGAATACTCAAGAATATTTACCTCATGAATGAAAGCCTAAGGAGTGGCCAAGGGCTCTGACTCCTACTCTGGAGCTCTTTCTACTACAGACATTTGTGGCCCAGCAACACTGACTTCTGTTATATGATTACCAGAAGGAGCAACTCAGTTACAGAGCATGAGAGCATCCAAAGAAACTGCCAAGCATCATGTAAACATAGGCAATGATTTAGTATCTAGTAAAGTTAACTCTCAGTGATATATTCTTTGTGCAAAGTTAAACATCTTGACAAGAAGTACATGAAATAAAACTTGTTTATTTTAGCTGTTTCATTATTTTTATCTGATTTTGTTTCAGACAGTAAAATTCCATTCCCTCTGACTTTTAATATCTCCATTCTTCATCAAAATGACTGTCAGATGACTATTACATATGTTCTGCATAGAAACAGCCATTTTACTTAGTTTTTCTGACAAGTTATATGTCTGACCAATATACCCATTTTTCAGATGGAGAAACTGAGGTGCACAGAACATGGGAAAAGTGAACTGTGTACCTGGGAGCTTGGCCAGTATCCAGCCAGAAGAGAAACAGCTCTCAGTGTGATGCTCATAAAGAACATTCTTTTCTTTTCTTCATCTTTCTTGCCCCCTTGCAGTGCATTTTTGTCAGGATCAGATAAATAAGTGTTACATAATCTGGCATCTCCTGAGATCTCGCTGGCAAAAAATGCCATTGAATAAAGAGAGAATTTTTAAGTTCTCAGGAAGGATTTTGTCACATATTTCTAGGTGATCTTATTAGCAACTGTCACAATGAAGTTAGCACTTTGGTTATGTTTTCTTCTCTTTTCCAGCATTTGTCATCTCATTTCTGTTGTTCTTGGTGTTATGTTAATTATTCTTCATTCTTATTATTGGATTTTAATTTTCTGAACTGCTCCTGGGTAATGGTAGAGAATTATCAGAAGAGGTATAATAACAATGATTGTGAATAGAGGTATATAGTGCTGCTGGTCATACTGACAATATTTAGATTATTAATAATGATATTAATAGTGACAATAAGAGTAGTTTTCATCTAGAAGTTCAGAATATTTTAGATAAATATTAACTTACATACATCTTGGAGTAAAACAAGGGGGAGGAGGCTGGATGTTAATAAGGTCCCTGCTCTAAAGTAAGAGAAAACAGCAAAATACAAGCACAGGGACTAGTAGGCAGTCACTGAAATAAACAGTACAATTAGAAACATGAGTAAAAAATCTTGACTCTATATCCTACAAATATGAGGCTCACTCGCTTAGGGTGGGCATATCTCACTCACTTCTGGGTTCCTCTGCCTAGCACATTAGGAAACATATTTGGCCTGCAATATATGGTTGCTGAAAGGAGACAAGGTAGGTAGGCAGGGATGCAGGAAGGGAGGCAGGAAGGAAGGACTCATTAAAATGGAAAAATGAAAATCAAAGTCAGAAAGGAGCAAGGAGAAGTACTGGACCCTTAAGTGGACCTTATCAAATATTCCAACTGCATTACAGTGATAATGGCCACTCAGCCACTCCATGACCAGAGTGACCATTAAAAGGACAAGTCTCAATTTGCTCAGGAAGTCAGCTTCTGAGCTGGAGGGTGAGATGGCAAAATTATGAATGAGGAGTCACTGGATAATAGGTTTGTCCCCATTTCCTTTGTCTCCCTTTCTATACTACCCCATTACATGATTCTTTTGTGGTCACATATCTCTATGCCCAGCTACCAGTTGCTATTTTAAAAATAGCAATTTTTTGGTTTGTCAATAAATTATCCAAAAACTATCTATTGATGTAGATAAAAAATTTAAAATAACAATCTTTATAGCACTATTCATAATGCCAGATAATTGAAAATAATTTTAATAATCAGCAATATGAGGTTGTTAAATAAATTATGGCATATCCATATGATAAATTACTGTGCAGTTATTAAAATGACTTTCTAGAGTTATATTAATGGCATAAGAATGTATGATGATGGTAAATGGGGAGAAAAGCCAAGAAAGAATACTAGAAGACAAGGTGATTGTCAGTAGAGCAATGAAAGAGAAGATTGGACTAGTAGATTATAACACACCTTGCATGTCATGCTAAAGGGATTTTGCCAGAACTCAGGGAGATAGGGGAATACAGAAAAATTCCATGTAGGAGAGTAATATCTGTCAGTTGACATGAAAATAATTTTTTTTTTCATTAAAGCAAGGCTTTACTATTTGGTTAATAATTATATCCATCATGCTAATGTTACAAATTAATAAATAATTATCACTGTAATAATGTTAATGTAAAACATTACATTACATCAACAGAATCAATCATAAAAGAAACTGAAACATAACATTGGAAACAAATGACTAAAGTGCATGTGACTTTAACTCTCTTATGTATATATTTTGCAGTATAGATGATTATTACCAATTCATTTAATTCTTCTCAGAGGGTGCTTCTCTTTAATAAAAATAAAAATTATAGTGAATTTTTATCTCCCACTCTGCTTTCTATGTAACCAATTAGTGTTTTAATGTGTGTGTGTTCTTTATAAAATTTTGAAGTGATTCATTATCAAACTCTGTTTCAAATATTGGCATGCATGTATATGTAACAGTAGAGCCATTTTCATACATGAATATAAATAAAATAATATTTTCAAAGTAAAATAAATTTATATATGCACATGGGAAAATATTATTATCTATAGACCCTGACCATATATCCTGGTAAAAAAAAATGTTCATACAAATAAGCATCACTTCAGTGATAAGAGAACATAAAACTAAAATGTAAATATAATGGAATGATGTAGCACCTGGCTTGAGATCATGAGACTGCATGCAAGCAAAAAGACCTATGAAAATCAAAACTAGTGGGGTAGGGTGCATTTTATCAAAATTACAATTGATAAATTGCCTTAAAATTTCCCTACTGAAATCTCACATTCATAAAGATAGTTGTTCCTTGACATGGCCAACTCTGTTGATCTTGGGAAAGACAAGAGGGCTAGAGCGATAGAGGACAGGAGGAAGAACCACTGAGACATGGTGAGGACCTGAATGAACTAGTAACAGTGGGAACAGAAAGAAGGTGATGCAATCTAGAAATTTTTTGTAATGTAATGAACAGGAAAGGGGGCCAATTAGACACAGAGAGTAGGAATGAGGAGAGAGGTGGATATTTACAAAAACTCAAGAAATTTCTAGTGTGGACAGTTGGGTGAATAAATAACAAATTGTAAATAACAAAATGCAAGATTAATTTTGCATTTTCTATTATTCTAAGAATTTGCTATAGCTTATCTTATTATTTTTTATGATAGTCCTATGAAACAGATTCTTAAATTATCTTCACTTACAGACAAATAAATAGCGGCCCAGGACGATTATGTAAAATATGCCCAAGATCCCCAAATTAAGATG
The DNA here is from genome assembly GCA_004027375.1 of Macroglossus sobrinus. Taxonomy (NCBI): domain Eukaryota; kingdom Metazoa; phylum Chordata; class Mammalia; order Chiroptera; family Pteropodidae; genus Macroglossus; species Macroglossus sobrinus. The sequence goes on from PVKZ01000471.1 coordinate 587,984, forward strand.
TGGCAGTAATAGTTGAATTTAAAAGTGCATACTATACCATGCACAGTAGGACATCAGATGGACAAGCATATGTTCAGAAAGAGGCACTGGGGAGAGGTCTGTAGAGGAAGCACCAATGCACAGAACAGATAACAAATGCCAGCAGATTCAGCCCAAGAAGCATTTTCCAAAGAGAAATTGGCCATCTCTGAGACTGTTGAACAGGACCTTGCCTCTGTAAATGCATTTTAGTAAACTCAGTCATGGAGTCCAGCCAGCTAGCTGCCTGCCTTTTGGTGCATTTCTTCAAGGAAGTTTTGCAGCTGACATTCAGGGCCAATTCTGTTCTGATTGCTTCCACTAAATCAAGAAGAAAATTGAAAAGATTGACAAGCCTATGTGGAAGTCTAGAAAGGTGAGGATCGGCGTCCCCATCCATGGCCTTTATTTTCCATTAATGGACCTGGGTGAGTGGCAGTTGTGTTTGACGCTGCATAAAATGAACTGAAATAAGAGGAGTAAATAGCAACAGTTAAGGGCCTTTTCTACAGGAATTTGGAGTTGATTAAATAACATCATATACAAGGAAATGCTCTGATCTTAGAAACAAATGAAAGACCAGCATGAAAACTAAACATCGACCTAACTTGACTAAGTGAGTTATTTTAAGAAACATGAAAATGAGAGCTGATCTACATACTTTTGATCTAAAGAAACTAGGTAAGCATAAAGTAGAGAAAGATCCACAATGCTTATGATTTTCCTTTGAGTCCTCTAAGTAGAGCAAAATTAGGGTCTAGAGATTGAATGGGAAGGAACAAAGGGAGAGCACACAGTGGGAGATGGGATTGTAGGCCATGCAAAATTTTAGAACCAACAGTCAGGTGTGCTCATGAAATTATGATTTTTTCTACATTGAGAACTTTTTAAAAATTCTATATTCTGAATCTGTAAAGCGTTTTAGAAATTATAAAAAGATAGCCTATGATATAATAAGCATTGAGTAATAATATCATAACTATAAGTATTTTGATATAACAAAAGTTTATGAAATCTTACTGACTATTCTGGAACTGGAAATGATCTTTTGGAGACTTTTATTTCAGAGGAAAACCACTGACATCAGGTAGTTTGCTGATCCTAATAGTATTCCTTGAAATTTAAAGTTTGCTCTTAAAGAGTCACCCTAGAAACATTCCTGGCTTTTGAAGATCTTTTATTTCTTCTTCCCATTCTCTCTTTTATTTTCTTGCTGAAGGAGATGTTTCTCAAGGCTCAGGGATTCCCTGTTCTTCTCTCTCTACTAGAACCCATGCCTCTTTATGGCTTCAGCAAGCATCATTTGATGATTATTAGAAAAACTCTTAACTCCTGTCTCATTTGCTCACACATATGTCTATGTCTTTATAGGGCATATGTTACCTGCGCCCCAGCCACCACCAGATGATTTTATTTACATTCACCATCCCCACATCAAATGTATCATATTTAGAAAAATGAGCTGAAGATATAAAAATTGCCAATAAGTATGTGGAAAGGTGCTCAGCATCAATAGTCTTTAGGGAAATGAAAATCAAAATCAAAATGGGGTACCACTTCACAATCACTAGGATGGCTAAAATCAAAATGGCAAGTATTGACAAGTATTGGCAAGGAGAAACTGGAAACCTCATATACTGCTGGTGAAAGGTGAAATGGTGAAGCCACTTTGGCAAACAGTTTGGTAGTTCTTCAAAGTGTTAAACGTGAAATTATCTTATGACATAGCAATTCCACTCCTAGGTATATACCCAAGAGAAATGAAAATAGATGCCTTTAAAATCTTGTACCTGAATGTTCTTCACAGCATTATTAATGGTAGCCAAAAAGTGAAAATATTTCAAATTTTCATCAACTGACAAATGGATAAATGAAATGTGGTATATTCTTTTAATGGAATATTATTCAGCCAAAAAAAAACAATAAAATAAAAGAGAATAAAACTCTCATTCATGATACCACACAGATGAGTCTTGAAAACATTATTGTATATGAAAGAAGCCAGATACAAAAGACCACTTGTTGGATGACTCCATGTATATTAAATGTCCAGAATAGGCAAATCCATAAAGATAGAAAGTCGTAGACCCTAGTTGGCAAGATCTGGGAAGAGGGGACATGGGAAGCAATTGCCAATGAGTACAGTTTCTTTTGAAATGACAAAATGTTCTGGAGTTAGTGGTGATTTTATAACTTTATAAATATGGCAAAACCCACTGAATTGCATACTTTAAAAGGATATACTTTATATCATGTAGATTATATCCTGATTACAAACAAACTAATTTACCTAGAAAACTAGTTTTAACAAAACAATTAATTGTCCAACATCTCATTCTCAATAGTGACACCTTGTCACTTTGGGCAACCAGGTGACTGAGTTTACTCCATCAATATTTATTGAATGTCCAGTGTGTGTACAGGCCCTAATACCTATCACTTACTGACCACTCAGTCCATGCCAAGTGTTCTTTGATGTACTTTACACATATTAACTCATTTAGTGTTCATAATAAACTCTCAGGGCTGACAAAAAACTCCAGGTAGAGAGGTTTCACTGATCATAAATACTAGGACATTTAGGATTTCAAAACCATACAGTCTGACTCCTAAAACAATGCCTTTTATCATTATACTCTATTACCTAATCCTATACTATCTTACTTTCCACCTATTCCATTATCCGCTACTATCCTAGCATCTGCCTAGAGAAAGAGCCTAGTTGAGTGGTGAAGATTTCAGTATGTGTTTTTATTTTATTTTATTTTATTTTATTTTATTTTATTTTATTATTTTATTTATTTATTATATATTAGTTTCAAAGCTATAGTACATTGGTTAGACATTTATATAGTTTATAAAATGATCCCCTTAATTGCTCTTTCTCCTCTTTGGCACTCCACCTAGCCATTACATTAATGTTAACGGCATTCCCTATGCTGTGCTCCCCATCCCCATGACCATCTATCAACTACTAATTTGTACTTCTTTAACCCTTTACTCATTCTCCCAGGTCCCCAAACACCCTACCCTCTGGCCATCACCAGATTGTCCTCTATATGTTAGTCTGTTTTAGATTAGTTGTTCTTTTTGTTCCTTAGATTCCACATATAAATAAAATCACATGGTATTAATCTTTCTCCGACTTATTTTATTCAGTATAATAACCTCTAGGCCCACCTATTTCATTATGAATGGTAAGATTAATTTTTTTTAAAGCTGAGAAATATTTTGTTCTTTATACGAATGATAATTTCTTTATCCAATGGACTTTTAGGTTACTACCCTATTTTGGCTATTGTGAATAGGGCTGCAGTAAACATAGGAATGCACAGACCTTTACAAATTGTTTTGGTTTTCTTTGGATAAACACCCAAGTGCAATTGCTGGATCAAAAGGTATATCCATTTGTATTGTTCTGAGAAACTCCATAGTGTTTTTCATAATGGCCGCACCAATTTGCAATCCCATCAACAGTGTTATGAAGGTTCTATCTTCTCCACATCCTCACCAACACTTGTTGTTCTTTGATTTATTGTTGATAGGTGTGAGATGATATCTCATTGTGGTTTTAATTTGCATTTCTCTGATTATTAGTGATCTTGAGCATCTTTTCATATGTCTATTGGTCATTTCTATTTCTTCTTTGGAGAAATCTCTGTTCAGGTCTTCTGTCCATCTTTTAATTGAATTGTTTGTGTTTTTTGTTGTTGAGTTGTATGTGTTCTTTGTATATTTTGGATACTAACCTATTATTGGATATATCATAAGTGAATATCTTCTCCCATTCAATCCGCTGTCTTTTTGCTTTGTTGATGGTTTGCTTTGCTCTGCAAAAAATTTTAGTTTGATGTAGTTCCACTTGTTTAGTTTTTTTCTTTGTTTGTTTCCTTTGCCTGAGGAGAAATATCCAAAAAGAAATTACTATTAGCAATATCAGAGAGTTTACTGCCTATGATTTCTTCTAGAAGTTTTATGGTTTTGAGTCTTAAATTTAAGTTTTTTAATTCTTGTGTATGGTGTAAGAATGTGGTCTAGTTTCATTTCTTTTTTTTTTTTTTGCATGTATCTGTCCAATTTTTCCAGCACCATTTATTGAAGAGACTGTCTTTATCCCATTGTATATTTTTTCCTACTTTGCCATATATTAAGTGAGCCTATAGGCATGATTTGTTTCTGGGATCTGTATTATGTTCCATTGATCAATGTATCTTTTTATGCCAGTACCATGCTGTTTTGATTACTGTAGACTTGTAATATAGTTTGATATCGGGTAGTGTGATACCTCAAACTTTGTTCTTTTTTCTCAGGATTGCCACAGTTATTGGGGGTTTTTCATGGTTTCATATAAATTTTAGGATTATTTGTTCTAGCTCTCTGTCATTGGTATTTTGAAAGGAGTTGTATTGAATCAATAGATTACTTTCGGTAGTATGGCCATTTTAATGATGTTGATTCTTTCTATCCATGAGTATGGTATATGCTTCCATTTATTTGTATCTTCTTCCATTTCTTTTTTCAATGACTTATAATTTTCTGAGAACAGGTTTATTTTTTACCTCTTTGGTTAATTTGTGTCCTAGTTATTTTATTTTTTCGATGGAATTGTAAATGCGGTTGTTTTCTTAATTTCTCTTTCTGAAATTTTATCATTGGTGTATAAAATGCCACTGATTTCTGAATATTAATTTTGTATTTTGCTACTTTATTGAGTTCACTGATTAGTTCTAAAATTTTTTTGGTGAATCTATAGGATTCTCTATATACAGTACCATGTCATCTGCAAATAATGAGAGTTTCACTTCTTCCTCTCCAATTCAAATATCTTTTATTTCTCTTTTTTGTTTTATTGCTGTGTCTAAGATTTCTAGTAAGATACCAAAGAAAAGTGGTGAAAGTGTGCATCCTTGTCCTGTTCTTAATCTTAAGAAAAATATTTTTAGCCTTTCCCCATTGAGTATGATGTACATTTGTCATATATGGCATTCATTATATGAAGATATTTTTCTTCTAGTCTCACTTTGCTGAGAGTTTGTATCATAATTGGATGCTAGATTTGGTCAAATGCTTTTTCTGCATTTATTGATATGATCAGATGTTTTTTGTCTTTGTATTTGTTAACATGATGTATCACATTAATTGATTTATGGTTGTATCATCCTTGCATCCCAGAAATAAATCTGACTTGATCATGGTGTGTAATATTTTTAATGTATTGCTGAATTCAGTTTGCTAATATTTTGTTCAGGATTTTTGCATCAAAGTCTATGACAGATATTGGCCTACAGTTTTTTTGGTAATGTCTTTGTTTAGTTTTGGAATCAAGGTAATGGTGGTCTCATAAAAGAAGTTGAAAAGATTTTCCTCTTCAATTTTTTGGAATAGTTTAAGAAGAATAGATGTTAATTATTTGACTATTTGGTAAAATTCACTTATAAAGCCATTTGGTCTAGCCAGGACTTTTGTTTTGGGGGAAGTTTTTGATTATTGATTCTATTGCATTGGTGGTAATTGGTCAGTTCAGATTTCCTTTCTTCTTAACTCAATCTTGAGAGATTATATGTTTCTAGGAATGTATCCATTTCTTCCAAATTGTTCAATTTGTTGATGTAAAATTACTCATATTATTTTATTATGATTCTTTTGTATTTCCATAGAGTCTGCAGTTATTTCTCCTCTTTCATTTCTAATTTTATTTATTTGAGTCTATTCTCTTCTTTCCTTGATGAGTCTGGTTAAGGGTTTGTCCTTTCAAATAAACAGCTCCTAGTTTAATTAATCTTTTGTATTGTTTTTAAGTGTAAGGTTAGATTGTTTATTTGAGATTTTTCTTGATCTTAAGGTAGGCCTATATTGCTATGAATTTCCCTCTGGGGACTGCTTTTGCTGTGTCTCATAAATTTTGGTTCATTGTGTTTTCATTTTTATTTCTCTCTAGGTATCTTTTGATTTCTTCCTTGATCTTATTGATAACCTATTTATTGTTTAGTAGCATGTTATTTAACCTCCATGTGTTTCTGTATTTTCCATGTTTTTTTTTTATAGTTGATTTCTAGTTTCATACCATGGTGATCAGAGAAGTTGATATTATCTCAATCTTCTTAAATTTATTGAGGCTCGTTTTGTGTCCTAACATGTGGTCTATCCTGAAAAAATATTTCATGTGCACTTGAGAAAAATGTATATTTTGCTGCTTTGGGGTGAGATGCTCTGAAAATATCATTAAATCCATCTGATCTAGTATGTCTTTTAGGCCTATTGTTTCCTTGTTGATTTTTAGTCTGGAAAATCTGTCCATTGGTGTCAATGAGATGTTAAAGTCTCCTACTATGAGTGTATTACTGTTGATCTCTTCTTTTATGTTAATTGATAATTTCTTTATGTATGGAGGTGCTCATATATTGTGTGCATACATGTTTACTAGGGTTATGTTCTCTTGATTTATTGATCCCTTTATCATTATGTAACGTTCTTTGTTTCTTATTATAACTTTTAAAGTCTATTTTGTCTAATATAAGTATTACTGCCCCAGCTTCTTTTTATTTTCATTTTCATATTTCAAAATATCTTTTTTCATCCTTTTAGTATCATTCTGTGAGTGTCATGTGATTTGAAGTGAAGCTCTTGTACACAACATAAGCATAGGTCTTGTTTTCTAATCCATTCAGCTACCCTATGACTTTTGATTGGAGCATTTGATCCATTTACATTTAAAGTGCTTATTGATAGGTACATAGTTACTGCCATTTTATTAGTAATATTTGTTTTTTTCGTTTTTTTCTTTTTCCTTTTTATTCCTTCTTTTTTTTTTTTTTTTACAGAAGTCCCTTTAACATTTCTTATAATACTGGTTTGTTGGTGATGGATTTCTTAAGCTTTTCCTTGTCTGGGAAGCTCTTTCTCTCATCTTACATTTTAATCAAAAGCCTTACTAGATAGAGAATTTGTGGTTGTAGATTTTTGTTTTTTATAATTTTGAATATTTCTTGTTAGTCTCTTCTGGCCTGCAAAGTTGCTATTGAAAACTAAGCAGATGTTCTTATGGAGGTAACCTTGTAAGTAGCTAGCTTCCTTTCTCTTGCTGATTCTAAAATTTTCTTTGTCTTTGACCTTGGCATTTTAATTATGATATGTCTTGGTGTGGATCTGTTTAAATTCCTCTTGTTTTGGACTCTATGCTTTCTCAATTTATATGTCTTATTCCTTTGCCAGGCTAGAAAAGTTTTCTGTCAGTATTTCTTCAAGTAGATTCTTAATCTCTTGCTCTCTCTCTTCTCCTTTGGGTACTCCTATGATGTAGATATTGTTACACTTCATGTTGTCCCAGATATCTCTTAAACTAGCCACATATTTTTAAAATTCTTTGTTGTTGTTGTTGTTCTGGTTTGGTGTTTTCTGCTACCTTGTCTTCCAGTTCTTTGATTCGAGTTCTTTTTCCAGTCTACTGTTGAATTCTTTTAGTGCATTCTTCATTTCAGTTACTGTATTCTTCATTTCTGTCTGGTTCATTTTTATGGTTTTTGTGTTCGTTTTTATGCTTACTATCTCTCTGTTGAGGTTTTCATTGTGCTCATCCATTCTCCCCCTAAGTTCATTGAGCATCTTTATAACCATTATTTTAAACTTTGTTTTTGCCTCCATATTTCATTTAGCTTATTTTCTGGAGTTTTCTCCTGTCATTTTATTTGTGGCATATTTCTTTGTGTTCCTGTTTTATTAGCCTCTCTGTGTTTCTTTCTATGTGCTAGGAATATTTGTTTCATCTTATAGCCTTGGCCAGATGGCCTTATGTGGAAGGAGCCTGTGTGGCCCAGTGGTGCACTCTCCCTGATCCCCTGTGCCGAGTGCTCTGGACGTGATCTTTGTGTGGGTTGTGTGTGCTTCTGTTATAGCTAAGCCTTTATTGTTGTTAGTACATCAATGGGTGGGATTAATGCTCAGGCTGACTAACTGTAGGAACTGGCTGCACCCACAGGGTGTGAGTTTCTATGTGGGGGGCTGACCTCACTGAATGGGATTTGTCCTAGCAGGCTTGTGTACTTGTTGAGAACACTCCTTATGTGTACCACTGTGGGACTAATCAGGAATTGTTCTGTTGTAGTCTAGTACCAGCCTCCAAGTGCATTTGTTTTGTCGCTCCTTTGGAGGGATTTCCCAGTAGGCCAAGGTCAGCTGCTGCCTTTGATTTCATAGGGTTACCTGATGGAAGCTACAAAGCTATCTACAGATGGTTTTTGCCTATGCTGGATCCATAGGTAAGAGGAAAAGACGATACTGTAGGCAGTGGTTGGTTATTCCCCATCCCTGACCTATGGCAGTTAAGCAGAGGGACTAGTGCTCCTCAAGATGTGACACTGCCTGTCAGTTGCCTATAAGTCTCTGAAACTGGGTGAGTCTCTGAGTGATATGCATGTTGAGTGGCACAGGGAGTCTCTTGCGTCTATTGAGTAAATTTCCCCATGCCACTGTAGTGTCAGTTTACATGCCAGTGATGTTTTTGTGGTTCCTTGTACAAGTTTAATCATAGCAAGGCCAGTTGCTGCCTACCTTGGGCCTGCAAACACCCAAGCTCTGTTTAAGAATTACTAAAGCTCATGAATGAGTTTGTGGTCTGCCATAGGAAGTTTCTGCCAGATGAACAGGCTTTGCATGGGCCATGTGAACTGAGTGCTGTTGTTTACTGTTGAATTCATGTCCCAAGGAAAGCACAGGATGGGACTGGGTTGCCTGGTAGCAGGCTTGCTATGGGTAATTTTTTAATTAGATGAGGTGTCATCTCAGTAAGGCACGGGGCCATCAGGCCTATACAGCCCAGTTTTGCTGCCACCTACTGCTGGACGCACAAAACCTCTGAGAACTGCCCAAGTGATACTGTATCTAGTGCTGGCAGAAGTGATCTTTTCATCACTGTATTCCCTGAACTTTGCTCACTTTGCTGTCTGAGGTCAGTTGACTGCATGGAATGTGCCACCCAGGCTAGGGGCAGGATCTTAGGGAGTCAAGGGCCATCAGGCCAATATAGCCTCAGTTTTGCTGCAACTTCTGTGCCCATGCATTCCCGCTGTAGTCACAGATCACAATGAGAGCAATTGCCATCAGGGGCAGTCCCACAGACATCTGTGATCCCCCACATGATATTACAGCTTTTACAGGCAGCAGAGGCCTGCCTGCAACTGATTTCTCTGCACTGCACTAGCCAAAGTTTGTTGCCTGTGCAGACTGCGAGACTTGGGCAAGGGGCAGGGTGGTGGTGGTGGTCCTGCAACAGATTGCCTGGGTCAATTTATGGGTTGGGTGGATGGAGTGGGGTCTTAAGGAGACAATGGCCTTTAGATCTATACAGCCTCAGTCTTGCTGCAACTTTGGTAACCATTCATGTGTTCCCACAAAGGTCACAGACCACAGCAAGATCAGCTGCTGTCTGGGACTGGCCCACCAATCCCCGAGATCTGCCCAAGTTCATGTTGGCAGTAGTGATCTGCCAGAAACTGTCTCTGAAATGGGCACTTACAGCGTTGGCTGTCTGCTGGGAATGTTTGTCCCTAAGAAGGGGTAAGTTGCAGGGCGTGGCAGCAGCCCTGCAGCAGAAGTCCCGGCAATCCACAGGTTGGGTTGCATGGGCTGATCTCCTCAGACCAGCACTTCCTTATTGGCCATGTGGGAAGGATCTGCAAGGGAAAGCTGGAGTGGTCTGTAAATTGCCCCTGGTGGGGACCCAACAAAGGCACAATGATGGCTACCTGTCCAGACCTCTTTCTGGCACTAAGTAATGCAGTCTTTCCCTATATGAATCTTGTGTGAGCCTCTGACCTACCATCAGTGCCCCAGATGAGAGTCTGCCAGGTGACAGAACCTGTGCATGGGCCCTTTAAAGGGGCAGCTAGGAGCCTCCTTCCATCTCATCCAGATGGTCAGAATTTCACTTGATTTTTACAGTCAGAGTTTTAGGGAACTCCTCTTCCCTGGGATGGGGAGCTTCCAAATGAGGCTAGAATCTTCAGGGGAACCTCTGCAGCCTTGCTCTCCTTCCTGCTGTCCCTCCACCACCTGCAGGTGTAGCTCCAGCGTTATAGTTCAGATTCATGACTTTGCTCCTCCTACCAGCTCCTTCTTTATAATATAAGACAAACATGTTATAATTAGTTGGACTTCAGGTGATTCTCCATGTTTATTATTTTATAATTTGGTTGTAATTTCAATGTGGACCTGAGAGGAGGCGAACCGTGCTCTTACCTGGTCCGCCATCTTCCTCTGATCCGCTCAGTATATTTTTGATGCTATTATTGTTGTTGTTGTTATTACTACACCACTCTCCAATATACCATAGGCAAAGTGGTAATAGAGATGGCTCTGCTCTAATGGAATTTATTTTCTAATAAATATGTCCACAAATACCTACAACACAGATGTAACAAGCAGCACATGTTACGTGCTATCGAAGAGCAGAGGACAGAATGATCACTTCCATATTGTGCAGTCAGAAAGATAACGGCAGTAGTTACATGGAAACTGGGATTGATACAAGGACTGTATTTCAGTAATTAGGCTGCAGAATGGATCCAAGGGAGCACTGTCAGCTTCACTCTGATCTTGCATGACCCTCTGCCTTGGATAGCTGTCATGGTTCCAGACTCTCTTTCTATTTTATGATCCATCTTACAGACTTTTGCCAGACAGATTTTTCTTAGATATTATTTAAAGCCTGTTTTTCTTTGAACAAAAACCTTAAATAGTTGCCTGTTTTCTTTCATACTTAGTCTAAATTCCTCTCTCCTTGGCATGTTTATAATCTGGCCCCTTAACTTCCCTAATTAGCAATTACTGCTCCTGATATAGTAAATTTAACTCACTACTTCACAAACAGGTTCCTACAGTTTACTGCTCATTTTTTGAAAGCATATGAAAAGCCAAATTTGTAACTGTCTTCCAGCAACACTTAGCATGTAAAACTATGCATTTAGTGTCCTAGCTTTACTTAATTTCTTACGCTCATTTTAGTTCCTTTTATTGTTTTTGAGCTATTTAAGATACATTTGATCTTGCTATATTATACATATTACTAGAAAGTGGAGGGTATTCTTATATAAATTGGATGTTTTAGAAATCAAATGCACCAAGTGGACCCAGAATTTACTTTCCTAAGAGATCTCTGTTTTTCTTTAGGAAAAGCCCTTGCTGGGCTCTTTGAAGTGATGAAAAACAAAGCCTGTAAGGGTGTAGATTGGAGGAAGAGTAAAGACACAACAAAGAGTCAAGCTGCTCTGTGTAATAGAGTAAGAGGAATTTAAGAGTTGACCACGTGACATGGGCATCAGCTTCAAGAGCAGTGGGGCAGTAAATTCTTGGGAGAGAGAAATGTACCTCGTTACAAAGCAGAAGATTAAGGCTTGGGAAGAATGACCAATAAGAAATTCCTAGAGTCAGGAATGGGTGAAGAATTATTAGGATTGTGATGTCTGGTATTTAATTTAAGTGTTTTTTTTTTTTCTGTTCTGTTCTATGCTAGCCCTCTCCAGGCTCAGCAAGCCTTCAGTGAAAGCCTGTCACTCACAGTAGCCCTGGGTTAGAGTGATTTGGACAATAGAGCAAAAAGTTGTGTCCTGCAGAAGACAGATAATGCCAAAAGGAATGGCAGCCACCGAAACCAAGAGTAAGAGGTGCTGGGAGATACTGAGAGCAAGTAGCCTGCAATGCAAGGCTGGTATTTACATATGAGATCTCTTTTCCTTTAAATATAGTACAAGAAAGAGAACCTTGAAAAGGGTACCAGAGATACTAGAATTTGGAGAGGTCTCCATGTAGACAATTTTGTTCCACATTTTATTAACTGCCCTACTTGCTTTCTAGCAGAAGACAAAATGGAAAACAACAACAAAAACACTACCGCTCTGCATTTGCTTGTCTAATTCCTCTTTCCCTGAATGGTTCTGCCTTTTACTGTCTAAAATCCAATCCATTCTTTAGGGTCTAAAATCAATTGACTTCCTCTAGGAAGGAATTTCTGATGCTTTGTCTCTCATTCCTTCCTATTGTTTCTCTTAGAGCAGTTCTCCAAGTGTGGCCTTCCAGATCAGCAGCAGCATCACCTGAGAATATTTTAGAAAAACAACTCCTCAGTCCCTACCACAGACCCATTGAATCTAGGGATGGGGTACAGCAATAAGTGTCTTAACAAGCTCTCCAGGTGATTCCTATGCACACTGAAGTTTGAGAACAATAAGAGGCATCTTATTAGATTGGCAGTCACCTCATATCTCTCTATAGTTCAGTGCCATCCAATAGAGTCCCATCTCACACCTAATGAAACCCAAATATTTGTAAAGGCCTTTAGGGCCTTACATGTATATTAATTCCCATTCTACTTTTCTGGCCTCATATGCTCAACCCCACACTGTTCCTGTCACTCGCTCCAGTCCAGTCACTGAGGCTAATGACTAGAAAACATGTCGGGTTTGCTTCTGCCTTCACACCTATCTTGGAGCTGCTTTCTCTGCCTGCAGACTCCTCCCAAGTTGTCTGTATGGTGCAGTCCTTCACTTCTTTCATGTCACTTCTTCTGTAAAGCCTGCTCTTGTCATCCTACTTGTAAATAGATTAAGCATTCACCAAGATTAAGCATTCCTGTTTCCTGATTTATTTCTTTCATAGGATTTATCTGCAAATGACATTGTGTATGTTTTACTTCCTCAAATTTTATATTGTTTGTCTCACTCTGCTAGAATGTAAGTTCCAAGAGAGCAGAGATCTTACTTCATGTTCTCCTATTTTGTTCATTGATAGAGTACTGATGAGTATTTAATAAATATTTGTTAAATTTGTGAATTTAGCACTTATTTTCTGTCTTTTCTTGTTCATGAACTAACACATTTATTGTAGTCTTTGGTGCCAACTAGTCTGTAAGCTTCATCAGAAAAAACACCCTATCTTAAATGTCAGGCTTCTCCACCATGCTTAGCATTGTGCTGAGAATATTTAGAGAGCACATGAAACTTCTCAATTATAGATCTGATGATCTTGTTCCCTGGACTTGGGATTCAAGATGGAAAACTTATGCAATGCTCCATAAACATCTGGAGACCACCACCCTCACAGTTCAAAGCTCTAAGCTTGTTTCCTCTTCCTTGGCCAGCCATAATTTCCAGTCATTTCCCCTGATATGCAAAGAACCCATCTCTCGCTGGCTGCTCTTTCTACCCCTAGGCTGTGCCTGCTCAGGCAGCCTCCATCTGTCCCTCACCTGAGTTCCAGAAACCCAGCATGACAGCTGAGATCTATAATTTATTAGATCCTTTCTGCTGGGTCTTTTCTTTCTTTCATTTTTCTGGGCATCATTGGTGCACAGGCCTTAGTCAGCACCTGGGAGGGGCTGCAGGTGTTTGAAAGACCCCCAAAAGGAGGTAATCTGAGTAAAGCACTGACCTAAAATAAGCAATTAGAGATTCTTTAACATGCTGTGCAGGGAGAAAATGTCTTTATTACTTTAAACCGTGTCCTGGATCTCTTCACTGCCCTTCTTATTTGCATTTCCCTGAATGTATAGGAAAATCACATTTTGTTCTTTGAAGAAACATGTACATTGGTTGAGTGTTAGAACTTCTGAGAGGAGGGGGCAGATGGCACACATGAGTTGTCTTCTCAAACCTCAGTAGCCAATATGTGTTTTTTAATAATCATCCGGTAATTAACAGCTGTGATTCAAAGCCTTTCATTTGGAATAATAATAATAATAATTTTACTTCTTTGTGCCAGGAGCCAGATGGGCAGCCAAAGAGACAAGCCTCCAGCTATGTATCAGACAAGTAGGGAAGGTGAGGTCCATGAGCTCCTTCATCACCCTGCACCTGGCACAACATCTGGACAGGAGAACAAAGCAATGGCCTAGACACCTGTGGCCCCCCACACTTGTTCACTTAGCACTAATTACAGTTTTGGTTTGTAATCCCTGCTACACAAAGTAGAGTTCTCTCCACTGACTTGTTCTAAATGACCTCTTTTAAAAGGTGTACTACCTGATAAATAGTGTCAAACAGAGAAATTATTTTGAGATATCATATAACCATAAATTCTTTATTTGGTTCAAAGAAATTACATTGGCCCTTAGACCTTCTTGCAACTTGCATTCACCAACTCAGCCAATCTCCCACCTCTCATGCTGATTTCTGTTACCTCAAGGTCAACAAATAGCAAACCATTACCTTTCAGTAGCACATATTCTGTCTATAGCCAATGTACTCAGCATCTTCACAAAGATCTCTCTTTCTCTAATACACACACAAAAAACTCTTTGCTGAATATATCAGAGGAGGGAAAATAAGATAAAAGAGGAGGGTGACATAAAGCTATTTATATTACATTTTTCATTAAATCCAGTGTCTGGTCTCCCAGAGGCTTAGGTATGATGACCGGAGTTTTTCTGCTTGGCTGAAACTGTTTGAAACTTGATGTGGATTTCAGGGCTTTGTATTGTCCACATTAAAAGAAATAAAGGAAGAATGGAAGGAAGGAAGGGAGAAAAAGAGAAAAGGAAAAAGAAAGAAAGGAAGAGTAGGAGTGGTCTCGATAACTTATCATTTTTACTCCTGTTTTTATTTGCTATATGTTTAACATGAACCATCATGGAGTAGACACCATAGAGCAATCAATCATGAAGACTGAATTCTGGTTTAGCAGCATGTGTTTGATATCGCTTGAGTGGAAGAAGAACAGTGGTAACTGATTCCTGGCTCTGCTGTTTCATCCATTACCAATAACAATAGCATAACTGCAGTTGCCTTTCTAATCCTGCTTTGAGGAGTTTAATATTTTAATGGTTGCCATGGCAAGCAAGCTTTAAAAACCACTGGATTATATGAATGACAGAAGATGATGCGTTATAACTTCCAATGGCCAGATTCTGAAAAGAAGATTTGGACATTTCCAAATCATATAGTAGAAAGTATTCTTTCATTAAAAATGAGAACCATAAAGACTCAATTCCAGTTTTAGATCTGCCATTAAATAGCTATATGACCTTGGATTGGTGTCATTTCACCTCTCTGGGCAGAGAGATTCCTCTTCTTAAAAATTAGAAAATAGTAATGAATATACTCTATGTTAGAATTTTGAGATAGTAATAATACAAATTATGGTCAAAGAGTTAAAATTTGATTTTTCCTCTCTCTTAACCAACTGTAAGACTATTTCATTTAACCTATTTGGGTCATCATTTTCTCACTGGAAAAAATTATAAGTTAAAAGTGAACATTTTAGGTATTGTGATTGTGTGATACCAACAATAGAAAAGAAGAGTTGATATTTCACACCATTAAATAATAATGAGGTAGAAGAAATTGTTCTGATGGCCTTAAGGTGTCCCTTTTTAGGATTGATTCATCATAACTGTGACTTTCTCACTCTAGTGGCCCTGAAATTTTCTACAAATTTGTTGAAGCTAAACCAAATTATCAGTCATCTTACTATGATCATCCCTGTAATCTTCTTCACCACTAGAATCTATGAGAATGTAGAAAATAAAATACCAGTGTAAGCATCTTTACTTTCATCAGTAAGTTATCCCTCACTTCCTTCCTTCATTCTCTATAAGGGTTAATCAAGATCTTGAAATCTGTACATGTCTAATTAAAACATGGATTCAATTATTTTTGTGCTCGAAGAGTGATTTTGGAATCTTACTCTATAATAATAAGTCCATATCAAAGGAATATCCACAAAGTTTTCCTTTCAGCAGTCAGGCAGCAGCCATGTTGTTATTTTACATGCCAAACAGTTCACTCTTACTGATTGTAATTTGTGGGGGGAAATGACTGGCTAGAGATCCAGAATATACCCCTAAGTGTAGTGAGTTCTTTTGCATGTCTAGAATCTTGAATTACATTATTTAAGCATGTAGTAGAAATGAAATGATTTAAAAAATAATAATGAGAGTACTTATAATTATAATTATACTTGCACCAGTTATTATTTACTGGACACTGTACCAGGCATTGTGTTCAGTGTTTTATTAGCCTTATTTTCTTTAATTCTCACAACAACCTTAAGAGAGAGGCAATGTAATCCTTATTGTAAGATTAAGAGACTTTAAGAAGGATTAGGGAAGCTTAGTAACTTGCCCAGGATCATACTTCTCTTTGGTACATGCAGATGGCACTCAAATCCAGGCATATTTGACTCCAAAGACAGTGCTCTTAACCATTTTGCATATTTATTTTTTATTAAGTACGTAGGATGCCAGCTAATGTGCTAAACCTATTATAAACATTATCTCGTTTTATGATCACAAAAACCTAATGAAGAAAGAATTGTTATCTCTATGTTATACATTAGAAAGTTGAGGCTCAGAAAGCTTACATAACATGTTCAAGACCTTCCAGCCAGAACTAGTGAATTCAGCAATCTATCCTGTGAATCTTTGCCCCCAAGCTTCTGTGCTAAGCTGCAATTTGAGAGAGGCAAGGGTAGCACCATAGGATCAAGGAAAGAGAAATCTTGATGTCTCCTGGGCGCCAGTAGCTTTTCTGCTGCTAATTATCTGGGTTATTCTGTGTTTCCAGGATCATTTATCTGAACTGGGCAGGAATGTCTTTTCAGAATAGTAACATTATATACTTAAAAAGATATTTGGTATTGTTCTTTTTAGTTCCAAAATTATTGATTTAATGTGAAAGAACTTTTTCAATAGTATAGAAAAAACATTCCTCATTAACTCTAAAGACTGAAATGTTTCTATGTGCAAACAAGGAGGAAAAAACTGATGATTATGATTTAAGTACTGACAAAAGAAAAAACACTTCTTGAAGTGCTCTACTCATTTAACTCTTATAAAAACCTTGTAAAGTAGATCATTCTTATTTCCCTTATTTTATCAATAAGATAATTGAGGCAAAGAGAGGTTAAGTAATTTACCCAAGAATTCCTAGATAGTAAGTAATGAAGAAGGGACTTAAATTCGCACTCTATTTCACAGTCTACACCTTTAACTGCTATAAAACACTACCTCTAAAGTCAAAGTAGTTCATTAGCCTAATCAATCTGGTGCTGAATTGTATTGGAAATGCAGAATGATGTGGAAAGTGTTCAAGCCTATATGTTAGGAAAAGTTGGGTTTAAATATCGACATTGCCAACATCACTTGGCTGTTAGTTTTATCAGAGTAAGTATCCCCCTACCACCACCTATAATATATATTTGTTGAATGAGTGAATGATATTTTGAGTCAGCCTTACAAACTATATATGGTTCATTCCAAAGCCCAAGAGCTTTCTTTTCTCCAGGATGATCTTACAGAATAAATTGATATAGACCTGTTCAAATCTAAGGATTATCCAGACAGCATAAGCAAGCAGCTTGAGAAATGAAAGCAGACACACTACATCTAACAAGATGTATGCCCTCTATGACTCTCTACTTATTCCTCCATAAATTTGAGATCATGTTGTCACATGTGCTTGTTATAACTATGTTACCACTATAAGTGATAACTATGTCAAGCACATAGCACGTGGCCTGGCACGATGTAGGCATACAATAATTGGCAACTTCTCAATTATCTTTCTAAAACAATGCCAATTGAAACAGTAGTATCTGTAGCCTATGTCAGTTATCTTTTTTGAATCATTGTGCTTCTTTGCTCTGAGGAAGCACCCACTGAAACACTAAGGTTCTGGGCCTGTTTCCTTCCACAAAGTTTTTAAGAAAGCTTGTAGTAAAAATATATTCAAGGTGAGCATGAACATCAGTAAGAATGACCCCTTACAAAAAAAAAAAAAAAAGGAAGTCCACCTTTAGAGCACACTCGGTACAAAGTAATTTCCAATTACTTGCAGTTTGCACCTCTCTGAATGTCTATTAAAATTTAAGTTGTTGTTACTTAAATATTAAACCAAACTTACTTAAATCTTGGAGAGGGGATTTCTGAGTGGATGAATCATGATGATCTGGCTGCTCAACCACCACTAGCATTGATGGAGCACAACAGAACACTTAAAATAAACAAGGTCCCCTTGGCCTCCATAAATGCCTCCATACTTAGCAAATATGTAGCATGTTTAACGTGGGATCTCAGGCATGAAATGGCCTGTTGTCACGTTCTACAGCATTTTGAGGACCATCCAGAAACATCATTTCTCTGGCTTGGTTCTCTTAAGGCAATGACCCCTCTAGCATATTAAACCTATAAGGCTATGGGGCCTCCTGTTCTGTTTTATGTGCCTCCCCTGTGACCTTGGCCTACTTTATTATAGCTTTCACTGTTATAGATTGTCAGGAGCTCTATCTTTACCCTCTTTCCTCAATGTTCTCACTGACATTATGGAATTGGCACAGCCAGACAGCTTCCTCTCCAGGGTGACATTGCATGATTTCTCCTAAATTCAAAAGCAAATTGCCAACTTTTGATTCTGGCCAAGATGGAGTAATAGATATTAAATTACTTTTCTGTCTGAAACAACAACAGCAACAAGACAGACAAAATATATAGGACATTGGTTTCTAAGACACTAGACATCAGGCAGTAAAAGATAGTGATCCCTGAGAGATGAAAAACAAATGAGGTGAGCCCTATAATTGCCCTAGCTAACATCCTGGAGAGAGTATCCAGGCATAGTGCAGGGAGGGATAATCATTCAGAACCTAGAAGACTCCCTGAATTGAGCAGCTGAGAGAACAGGGAAACGAAGGCAGTTAGCATGAGAGAACAGAATACCAGGAAGGAGAAACCTACACGGAGAGAGAACTTCAGAGATCTGTAGAGGGTCCCCTCCTGTACTCAGCAGAATCATTTCATGTGTGATGAAACTACCAAAGTCTTGCGGGGGGGACATCTAAATAATAAGAAGAAAACAGTGCCCATCACTCACATTGGCCAGGAATAGTGCCTATTTCTATGAGCCAGACTAGAAAACCTATGATTTGTGAAGCACTGAGTTGAGTATCTTGCCTCAATAGTGAAGCCCAATACCGAACATTACCTGATCTCACCTAACAAATCTTAAAAATAAGATCCTAAAGAAATAAATTTTTAGATAAAATCCTCCCACAAAGAAACATGTAAGCCCACATGATTTCACTGGTAAATTTCACCAAACACTTAAGGAAGAAATAATATCAACTACATACAAACTCTTCCAGAACATTAAAGAGAATAAATTCCAATTTATTCCATTAGCCCAGCATATCCTGATGGCAAAATTATAAAAAAAAAACATTAAAAAATTTTACAGATCAGCATCCCTCTTGAATATATATGTAAATATTCTAAAGAAACTTTTAGTAAATTGAATTTAATAATACATAAAAACAGTACATCAGGACCATGTAAGTTTTATTTTAAAAAAAAAGTTTGGCTTAATATTTAAAAAGTCAAATCAATGTAATTCACAATATTAGAAAACTAAAATAAGAAAAGTATATGATTATCTCAATAGACAAAGAAAAAATTGACAAGGTCTAACAATCATTTCTAATTACTAGGGAGGAAAAGCTTTTAGTAAATTAAGAAAAGAACTTTCTCACTCTGATAAAGAACATCTATCAAAACCCTATAACTATTAACATATCTAAAAGTAAAAGACAGAATGCTTCCCATGTAAAATCAGAAATAGGACATAATGGTTTTATTTAAACTTGTGCTTGAGATTGTAGCCAATGCAATAAGGAAAGAAGAAATAAAAGTGTCCAGATTGGAAAGGAAGATGTAAAACTTATGTTGCAGATGACATGATTGTCATTACAGCATACCTGATCAAATCTACAAAAAATCTACTAGACCTTTTTGCAAGATAAAATATTCTATATAAAAATTAATTGAATTTTTATATATTAATAATGCATAATTTAAAATTTAAATGAAAAAAGTGCTATTCAACAAAGGCATTGGAAATTTAAATAATTAGGGCTAAATCTGCCAAAGGATATCTAAGACCTGTACATTGAAAGTTACAAAACATCTTTTAAGGAAATTAAAGGAAATCTTGATAGAAATATATACTTATTTAATCAGTCATAAGACTCAGTATCAAGATGGAATTTTTCTTAAAATTAATCTATAGATTTAATACAACCTCAATCCAAATATAAGTATTTTTTAGTGAAAATTGACAAGCTGAATTTAAAATTCATATGGAAGTGCAAAACACACAAAAGAGACAATTTTATTTTTAAAAGAAAGAAAAAGTTGGAGACTTAACTCTACCTGATTTGAAGCCTAGTAAAGTTACAGTAAATAAAACAGTGTGGTATTAGCATAAAGATCCAATAGATCAATGGAACAAAATAGAGTCCAGAAATTGACTCACAGTTGTAAGAACAACCGATTTTTTTTTTAAAGAGCTAAGGCACTTCAACGGAGAAATATAATCTACAAATGGTGCTGGAACAATTACATGACCATAGGTTAATTTTTTTTTCAATTCATGCTTTGCACCATATACAGAAATCAAGTCCAAATGGATCAAAGACATAAATGAAAATGAAAAAAGCAAAAGAGAAAATATTCATGACTTTAAATTAGGCAATAAAATTTCTTAGTTATGACATCAAAAGCACAAATATATAAACAAATTGGACTTCAAAATTTAAAAGTTTTGTTTTTTTAAGGGAACTGTTAGGAAAATGAAAACATAAGCTACAGACAGGGAAAGATATTTCAAATCATATAACACACACACACACACACACACACACACACACGTGTGTGTGTGTGTGTGTGTGTGTGTTTAGAATAAAAAGAACTTTCAAATATCAATAATAAAGACAAAATAACCCAATAAAAATTTTCAAAAAAACTGAACAGTTAACCAAAGAATATATACCATTAGCAAATAAGCACACAAAAATATGCTGAATATTAGTAGTCATTAGGAAAATTCAAATCAAAACCACAATGAGATATCAATACACCACTATTAAAATAGCTATAATTAAAACTCCAAATGTTGGCAAGAATATACAAAAACTAAAACTCTCATAGACTGCTGGTGGGGATGTAAAATGGTACAATCATTTTGGAAAGTAGTTTGGGAATTTGTAAAGAGCTAAACATACACTTACTATATAATCTAACAATTCTACTTCTAGATATTTTACTCAAGAGAAATAAAACCATATGACCATACAAAGACTTGTTTGTGAATGCTTATAGCAGCTTTATTTCTACTAAGCAAAAACTATAAACAACCCACATATTCATTGATATGTGAAAGGATAAACAAATTATTGTATATTTTTGTAAAGAAATATCACTGAACAATAAAAAAAGAATTAACTGTTGAGAAATGCAAGATGAATAAAATCTCAAAAGAATTATGTTGAGTTAAAAAACCCAAACAAAAGCAAATACATACTGTGTGATTTCAAATATAAAAAACTCTAGAAAATGAAAATTAATTTTGGTGACAGAAATGAGGTCAGTGGCTGCATGGGCAGGAAGGGGGCTGACAGGTAGAAGGATATGTTCACTATCTTGCTTGTGAAGATTAAACCTGAACAAAATTCACAAGTATATAGATATGTCAAAACATCAAATTTCCCACTAATTTATTGTCTATCAAGTAGTTTATCTAATATCAATTATACCTCATAAAATTAAAAATATACATATATATATAAATGACAAATAATGGTGGAAGAAATAGTCTGAAATAATTTTTAAAAATCTTTCCATCTATTTGTCTTATATATACCTTTGATTCAGGTATCTTTTTCTCCCTCAATCTATGAAAACTGACTTGCCTTTGAGAAGTTTTGCTGGATTTATTAAAAAAAGAATTTATGGTATTCCTGATTTAATCTTGCTGTACATAGGAATGGGAATTCTGTAACTATCTCCCTCCTCACATTGCCTTTTTCCCTGATATGAACTTATCCTTTAAACAAAACTGCATTTACTGCTGACATAATACACAGAATACTTCTAATAGCATCTGTAGTGAGTTGAAATGTATTATGATCAAATTTAACTGCTGGTAGTTGTTTATGTAATCTTATTTGGATAAAGGTCTGTTCAGATGTAATCAAGTTAAGATATCGTGCTATGTATTGTGTGTGTGTCTGTGTATGTGCGTGTGTATTGAAGTCCTAAACTCTAGTACTGAAGAATGTAACCGTATTTGGAAATCAGGCCTTCAAAAAGACAATTAAGTTAAAATGAGGGTGTTAGAGTAGGCTCAAATATAATCTGACTATTGTCCTTATAAGAAGAAATTTGGATATATGAAAAGGCACCAGACACATGTACTTAGAGGAAAGACCATGTGGGGACAGAGCAAGAATATGGCCATCTAAAGCCAGGGAAAGAGGCCTCACAAGATATCAACTTTCAGACAAACCCACATATTTTAGGATGGTCTCTACAATTATTAAAATTTTTATAAAGAAAAGGAGAGGGAGATTTAGATACACACACAGAGAGGATAGCACCCTGTGAAAATAGAAGCAGATATTATAATAATATAACTATAAACCAAGGAAAACCAAGGAATGCTGGCAACAACCAGAAGGTAAAACAAAGTTGGAACAGATGTTTTCTGAAAGTCTTCAGAAAGAATTAACCCTGCTGGGCACCTTCATTTTGAACTTCTAATCTCTGAAACTGTGAGAAAATAAATTTCTGTTGCTTTCCTCTACCCACTTTGTGGCACTTTGTTACAGTAGCCTTAGAAAATGAATAGAGCCTCTCAGACACCAGTTTTTCTTTTTTTCTTTCAGAAATAGAAAATATCTCCCCCATCTCCCAATTTAGTTGGGCCTCTAGCTATGCACTTACAGACTACATTTCCAAGGTTTCTTATAACAGTGTAATCATGTGATTACGCTTGAGCCAATGACATATGAGCAAAAAAAATTTACATTGCTGGTTCTACATTCTTCCTTCCCCTTCGCCAACTGGAAATTGGTGATAATTGGAACAATCGTGGAAAACAAATGAAGATGACAGGGCCACTGCTTGGCCTTGATCTACTTATTTCTAAACTGTCAAGTGAGAGAGAAATAGAATCCTATCTATTAAGCCACAGTATTTGGGGGTTGCCTAATAACCTAATATCTAATAATCATCCTTTTCTCTATTGTAGCAAAAGCTTCTAGAAGCTAGTGTTTGCTGTGAAATTTCCTGAAGCACCTAGCATAATTTTGTGAACAAATAGGTCTTGCTTCTTTATTTTATCATTAAAAGCACTTATTAAGCATGTACGACTCTACAAATGCTTCAACTTGAAAAATTAAGACTCATTTCAACAAATGTAAATCAAGTGAAATAGCACCACTCAAACTATGGTACCTTGTTTCTCAGCCATGGGAAATAGCAAAGTTTATGGAAGTTGGCTCTGTCTCGGTAGAGGAACAGGAGCAATGTGCTATCAAATGTCTCATAGATATCATGGGGTGACAATGAACTATAGTAGACTAGAGAAAGACACCTCTGTGTGAAGAAGATATGTGCTATATGCCTTGAATTTGTGCTACTCCTAAGGGAGCATGTGCTTAATCTGTGAAATGATACACTTAAATTGATTCTGAGTAAGAAAATATTCAGAAAAGAAGAGAGAGAAAAAAGTTAGAGACCAGTTCTCTAAAAAATAGAAAGAAAAGAATTGGGCCTAGAGAAGTTAAGAAAAATCATTTCAGACACAATTGCTCCTGGTGGCAGGAAGTGTTAATGAGGCATTTAACATTTGGACTTTGCTTAATAGCTGAGGCTAAGTTGAGACAGACTGGACTGAACCATGTAGATAGGAGGAGGACAATAAAGTAAATGGTTAGAAACAGAACTTTATCACAGTTAAGTGACAGCAATACCCTTTTGTGTGTAGCTGGATTGTAATCTTTTCTCTCTCTCTCTCTCTCTCTCTCTCTCTCTCTCTCTCTCTCTCTCTCTCTCTCTTACTTGCATGTATGACATTGTGTAATTTATTTTTAGAACATGTACTAAAATATTTTCTGTTTTATTGCTCTAAAAATTTCCATTTCTTTATAATAACACATTGAGTGTGTAATGTGACATTCTTGTTTTCCCATACAAAGACAGATTCGATTCCTACCCTTATGTTGTTCTAAAGAGGAACTTGGCAGCATTTACAGTAGTTGAGATGGACTACTGGGGACATATACACAACTACAAACTACTTAAACCTCCATCCCCTGGTCAGCCTTGGTCCTGAATCTGCCACTCCATTGACCTTCCACTGAAAAACCACACTGCCCAATATTTTACAGAGGAACTACTGTGCTTCCCTTTTTCTTTCTATATCCTTTCTTCCTCCCTCCTTTTCTCCCTTCCTTTCTTCCTTCCTTTATTACTCTCTTCCTTCATTTATTCTTTCTTTTAATGAATTCATTATTATTTGTCAAGGAAGGAAAGAGAAAAAAAGCAAAAGCAGAAGCAGAAGAGAAGGAGAAGGAGAAAATGAGGAAGAGGAGAAGAATGAGAAGAAGGGTAATAATAACAATAATTAGAAGAAAGAGAAAAAGAAGACAAAAGCTATCTACTAATAACCCACCAATTATAGGTAATTGTTCATATTTTGTTATGTATAATAATATATGGATACGATATATGTATATGTATGTGTATGTGTGCATATATATATATATGTATATATATATACACACACACACACACACACACAAAATATATATATAAAATATTTATTCTAACAGCAGAATCTCTCCTCCTCAGGCAGTTTATTTGTCTTTACTTGGGAGAATATTTTGAAGGTACAAATGCTGAGAAAAGACAACAAAAATTATAAGTGGCTAAACTGTTTTATAAACTGTTCAATTGGAAGCATTGTTTTTATTCCTGAGAGGGTGGGCAAAAGGATTTCTAGTAAGAGAAATTTCTATTGGTCATTTTTATGTTGTTTATGGTGTGGCATGAGATGTAATTCTTCTAGGTAACTCACATGAGTCTTCATCAAAACATTTCCTATAGTTTACAGCTTTTAATTTGTTGTGGCTTTGGAATAATACATCGGCATGTCCTGGAAGGCTGTAAACCACATATTGCTGGCCCTGACCCCAGAGTGTCTGAGTCTGGGCCAGAGAATTTGCATTTTTTACAACTTCCCAGATGCTGTTGATGCTTTCTGGTCTGGGAATTACACTTTGAGAAACATTAGTCAATGACGGAAAAGAACTAAGTTGTACGTTTGGGTAGATAGTGGTGTCACATTGAGTATATTATTTGGTGTTATGCACTTTATTCAACCAAATATCTTGAGAATTTTTCTATGTCATTAATTAGTTTTTGGAAACAGATAAGAGAAGTCATAGTATATTTGTATGTCAGTGGGAGTGATCCAGGAAAAAGAGAAGAGAGTATGAAAAAAAATAGTTGAGAATTGTCCTTGAGTTAATGAAAGGAGGTGGCTTCTGTACACAGAGTCTAGGTTACTTCAGATTGTCTCTCTCCAGCTACCTTTCTCTCCATTCTCTCTTTGCCCCCATTACTATTCTAACACTGTTTTTGTCAAGGTTACTGATGACCTCCACATTGCTAATCCAATGTCCTGTCCAGAGCTCATCACAATTGACCTCATAGCAGCACCTCCCATTATTGATCATTTATTCTTTACAGCACACTTTTCTTCCCTTAGCCTCCAGGATATAACACTCTCTTGTTATAGTTTCTGTCTCTCCTTCTATCACAAGAACTGTTCCCTGTTAACCTCTTTTGTTGGTTCTTCTTCCATGATGGAGAGTTATAACTGTAACTACTCACTCAGTGGTGAAGCATCTTGAGCTCACACTTTGGATAGCTTCTCTTTTGTATCTATACTCCTTATTGTGATCTCATCCAGGTTCATGCTTTACACCTCATTTACATGTGTCAACCTGGAAGACTTTCGCCCTAAACTGCACACTTACATAACCAACTATCTGTTCAAAATCTCTACTTCAATGACTAACAGACATCATGCCTAAGAGTGTTTGCTAGTCTTTCCTAACTAAAGTATTTCCAGATATGTTATTGGCAATGCCATCCTTCCAGATGCTGGGGCCCAAAACGTTTAGGTCAACTTGACCTAACAACCTGTCATTTACATACAACTATCAATAAATCCTTTATGAATTCCTGTTGCTTTTGCCTTTAGACTAACCCCCATATTTGTCTCAACAACCTCTACCACTTCTATCATTATTTCTTTCTTTGATTATTGGAAAAGAGTCTCCCCAAAATATTTCTGCTTCCAATCTGGCCATCCTGGAGTCAAAATTCTACAGAAAAGCAAAAGTGATGTTTTGAAAATAGAAGTTTTTTCACATCATTCTTCTGCTCACAAGTTGTCAATGGTTGTCCTTTCACCTATAGTAAAAACAGAAGTCTCTACAACGGCCTACGAAATCCTGTCTTAGGTAAGAACCTCTCTTTCTCTCCTCTCTGCCTTACCTCTCTGTCCTTATCACCTCCCACTCCCCTTACTCACTCTGTACCAGCCAAACTTGCTTCTTTGCTGTTCCTGAACACACCAAACAAGCTATCATTTCACGGACTTCGCAGTCTTTTTTTTTTTTTCTCCGTGGAATGCTTTTTCTCTCTCCACAGATATCTGCAACACTCACTCCATTGTTACCTTCATGCACTTGTTCAACCTTCCAAGTGAGGCCAACTGTGAAAATCCACTTTAAGATTGCAACCCCATCACCTCATCCTTTGTCATGGCTCATCACCCACCCATCTATATTTTTCATTTTAGAACTTAGTTCTCCCTACATTTGCTATATATATATACATGTATATGTATGTGTATATATTTTATGTGATGCTTTTTATCTCTTTTCTCTCAACAAAAATGTAAACTTCCCAAAGGTAGGCATTTTTGTTGTTTGGTTCATTGATGTGTTCCCAAAGTTTAGAACCATTTTGAACACATAGAAGGTCCTCAATAGATTTTTGATGAGTGAACAAAACATGTGACTTCATAATTTACATCATATTTACTGTACATAAATGTTCCACTAAGGCTTGGCATTTAGGTTATTTCCACTATTTTGTTGTTTTATAGAACATTGAAATAATAGCCTTTCATAAAAACCTTTTATTAGTTATATTTTAACCACCCTAGGATATAATCCCATAAATGAGAAAACTAGCTAAAATTGTGTAGGTATTTTAATACTTTTGTTGCATGCAGCCAAACTGCTTTTTGGCTTACATTTCCAGCAGTAAATACCCACTGCTAAGGTAAAGAGTTAACTTCTTTTCTAACCTTTAAAACTCTGTGAGGCAAAAAAAGCATATCTCAATTTTAAACTAATTTGAATTTCTTAGACAAAAAGTGATTTGAAGTTCTTGTTATGTTTCTTGATCATTAACATATTTTAACTAGATTTTCAGTTTTGCTTGTTTTGTTATTGAAATATTTATGTCTTCTTGTTGATTTTTGAAGGTCTTATGTATTAAATACATTAACAGTTTTTGCATTGTTACAAATATTTACTCACATTGAATGCTTCATATTTTGTGATGTTTGATATCCAGTAAAATTTAATTTAATTTTGCTGAATCCATCAATCTCCCCTCCTTTATTATTTTACTGCTTTTGGACACAGAAAGACATTCTCCATTTGAAATCTCATGAAGATTTACTTACATTTGCTTCTAGTTTTAATGGTTTTGTATTTTACTTTCTGTTCTGTAATCTAACTATAATTTATTTTGAAGTTGAGCTCTATATGGATTTTTCACTATTAGAAAAATCCACATCACTTGTTGAATAACCCTTTCTTTCCTAACTATTTCTGAAATTGTCATATTCAGACACAAATGTTTATATTTCATAAAAGTACTTCTGGGTAATCAATTCTGCTACATATATCAATCTATTGATTCTTATGCCAAGACACACAGTTTATATGTAGTTTTTGTGAAAAGTAGTTTTTTGAAAAAAGGCAGGGCTGTTCTTCCCATCCTCCATTTGTTTTTCTTTTCGGGTTTTCTCTGCTCTGGTGAAAGTGAACATTGTTCTCCCTTGACATCTATTCCAACAAAACAAAACAAAACTATTAGTATTTTGCTTAGAATTTCATTTAAACTATAAAGTTACTAAGAAAAATTGGCATCTTAATAGTATTCAATCTTCTCGTCAGAAACATTTTCTTTTTTTGTTATTTGTTTGTTCATCATAGTGTTACTGTAGTTGTTCACCATTTCATCCTATTTCATATCTTCTCAGGCTCTGTAACATTTTTTCTCTGCTCTGGAATCAGAGAACATAGCTTCAACCCCAGCTCCACCACTTGTTCACTGTGTGACCTTGGATAAGATACTTGATCTGTTTAAATCTATAAATTTATCTGTAAAATGGACTTAAAGCAATAACTAACAATTAGATGATTTTAAAGAATAAATAGAAAAGTTATGTTAAAAACTCTTTATGTGGAACTAAATAAGCACTTACTAAATTCTAACTTTCAAAAATCAGCACATCTTTAGTATTACTATTCTTACTTTTTAAAGAGAAAGAGTGAAGGTCATTAGAGAAGAAGAGTCTGATAAATCGTGAATTCAAATAATTGACTCTTGGTGAAGAAGAGATGATATTTGAGTTGCATGGAGGGTGAAAAGACCAAACCATGGCTAAGGAGAACATTTGGGAACTACTTATGAGCATCCAAGGGAAGAGCTGCAGGGGGCTTGTGGGAAAATTAGATCTTTTCCACCAGGGTAGAGTGCATGGGTGTGTGCCCCATGCAGTTCCACCATATCCCAAACCCATGGTTTCATGCTCTGCTATTGCCATCCTGAAATGCTCGTTAATTTCCTAACGAGAATCCTGTATCTTATTTTTGCACTGGGTCCCACACATAAGGCAGCTGTCCTATCTGCACCACTTCCATGACTTGCTTAGCTTTCCATCTGATGGGGTGAGGCCAGCCCTGTGTTTGCCCAGGCCCTTAGCCCTAAAGCCTCACAGATATACCATTAAATTAGGAAATAAAAAAGCACTCAGCAGTGCACTTACTGTAAAGTGTGAGAAAGGGCTGGAGAATATACTTTTTTAGAAATATGAGATTGAACATTGGTGTTAAATTGTAAGTCATGATTTACAAGTTAACTGGACACTCATATATAAAAAAAAGAATAAAAAGTGAGAGATAAAGGAATATCAGAAGCACAATTCTTTCTCATGATTTTGAATCCTGTAGTTCATGGCAAAGCTGGTAAATCCCTCTTTTTCTTCCATCTACCATGCCCAGATGCTACTCTTGCAACTAATTGTTTTTTCCTTAGAAGTGAGTGAGGGTGTGTAACAGCAGTGATTGGAGAGAAGAATAACATTCACGGAGTGTCTATCATATGCCAGACATTGTTCTAAGGACTTTGCATAGAGTTTCTCATTTATTCCTCACAATGGCCCTATGGATAAAGAAACTGGACCAAGTCACACATATAGTAAGTGGCTAAGAAAAATGATATATTTCCAGTTCTGTCTTTTACCAATTGTCTGTTCTTTTTAGTGTAATATATTGTCTACTAAGTGGAGACTTAGACAGATAAAGAAATATTTCAATTCATATTCCAAATGCTGTGCTAAATGTGTTACATTTTAATTCAAATAATTATCTCAATGAAACTGGGGTTCAGAAAGTTTAAGTAACTTTTCTAAGAACTCAGAGCTGTTAAGTGGCAGATCCAAAATTTGAACTTATACGGTCTGTCTCCAAACACAAAATTTATATTTGTTATATGATGCTTTCTCTTCTAAGAAAAATTGGGACAGGGGTAGAGCAAACTTAACGATTGCCTATAGATTGAAGATGGAAAAGGTCAAGGATAGTTTCTAGGTTTCCTGTTTGAGCTGCTAGGAAGATGTTGTCATTTAATGAAATGTGAAATATAAACAGCTGCAAGTTTTAGGGAAATGATTGTGACATCACTTTTGGACATGCTGAGTTGGAGGTACTTGGAGGTATCCAGGAAGATGTTACACATAATAGTAGCTTCATTACAGAGTCCCTGTGAAGACTGAATGGGTTAATACATGTAAAGTACGTAGATGGGTGCCTTGTGCAAAGTAAGTATTACATGTTTGCTGTTATTATGGCCCAGTGAACAACTGGGTCATCGTAGAGCTAAGAAGATTAGTATGACCCAGTAAGCAAATGGGTCAAATGGAATAAAGAAAAAAGATCTTGGCTAGAGATATAAAATGAAGAGTTTTGAATTTAAAGACAATAACAGAAGTCATGGGAGAAAAGGAAATCTCGTACAGAGAAAGGGTAGAATGAGAAAAGATCCTTAGGAAACAAGCATCTTGATAAATATGCAAATTTCTTTGAGGTATTGGATAAAGTCTGGTCATTAGAAAGTTCCTAAAGTTTCAACAGAAGGGAAATATTTCTTTACATTTTCAATAAAACATTGAATTGCTGATGAAATAACAAACAAACAAACAGTTCCTTGGATGGTTACCAATATAATCAGA
The DNA here is from genome assembly GCA_004027375.1 of Macroglossus sobrinus. Taxonomy (NCBI): domain Eukaryota; kingdom Metazoa; phylum Chordata; class Mammalia; order Chiroptera; family Pteropodidae; genus Macroglossus; species Macroglossus sobrinus. The sequence goes on from PVKZ01000471.1 coordinate 618,424, forward strand.
AATAACAAATAAAATATGATTAAACCAAACTCTTAGAGAGAGGGGACCCCAGCAATCCAAACTCTTCTGTTTATCACCTGAACAGAATGATCACCAGAGTTTATGCTCAGCATCATCATATACTGAGGATTTCCCAGCTCATCCATTAGCTTCCAGCCTGAATGTGGTACCCAAATCTCTATGTGGTTGAGAGTCTTGGTATCCAAGAGCCATAGTGTTGTTCAAGATATTAAACACACACACACACACACACACACACACACACACACACACACACACACACACAAACGTTTGGTATCTTCTGATTGCTGCTTTGGCTAATAATTTTGGAGGATCCCTCTGATCCCCAGGGCTCAGTATGGATTTCCTGCAGAAAGTCTGTGATGTTTATTATCTTGGTTTGATGCTCCTCAGTAGTTCCCTGCTCTTGCCTCTATCACAGCATTTATCTATTGAACTGAAACTTTCTACTTTTCTATCTTCCTTATTAGACTATAAGCTTATACCAGAGATAGGTTTTCTTACAACCTCAGGACCTAGCACAGTGCCTGACTATCACAGGTGCTGAAGGATTCTCATTTTTAAAAATTTATTTCTGTAAAGTGTATTTTTAAATAATATTTTACATTTTCAGTTATAGTTGACATACAATATTATATTAGTTTCAGGTGTACAACATAGTAATTGGACATTTATATAATTCACGAAGTGATCACCTCAATAAATCTAGTGCCCCTCTGACACAATATTTAGTTATTACAATATTATTTGCTATAATCCTTATGTTATACTTTCTATTTCCATGACTATTTTATAACTACCAATTTGTACTTCTTAATTCCTTTCCCCTATTCAATGACCTCCCAACTCCCCTTCTATCTGGTAACGTCAAAGTGTTCTCTTTATCTATGAGTTTGTTTCTGTTTTTTTTGTGTGTGTTTATTTGTTTATTTATTTTGTTCTTTAGATTCCACATACACATGCAATCATATGTAATTTGTCTTTCTCTACCTGACTTATTCCACTCTGCACACTGCCCTCCAGGTCCATCATGATATATCGTTTTTCATCTCATTACTTTTAATCTGCATGTCTCTTTTAAGCTAAAGTGAGTCTCTTATAGGCAGCATATATAAAGGTCTTGTTTTCTTATCCATTCAGCTACCCTGTCTTTTGATTGGAGCATTTCATTCTTTTTTTCATTTGAAGTCCTTATTGATAGATATGTAGTTATTGTGATTCTTTATACTTTTTTTTCTTAAAGAAGTCCCTCCAACATTTTTTCTATAATTCTGGCTTGGTGGTGATAAACTCTTTTACCCTTTTCTTATCTGGGAAGCTCTTTATCTGTCCTTTGATTATAAATAATAACTTTGCTGGGTAGAGTAATCTTGGTTGTATGGCCTGAGTTTTCATCACTTTGAATATTTTGTGCTAAACCCTTCTGGCCTGTAAAGTTTCTGTGAGAAATCAGCTGATAGTCTTATGGGTTTTCTCTTGTATGTAATTAATTGCTTTTTTCTTGCTGTTTCTAAGATTCTCTCTTTGAATTTAACCTTTGACACTTTAATTACAATGTGCCTTGATGTAGACTTCTTTGGGTCCATCTTGTTTGGGACTCCAAACTTCCAGTAGATATATGTCTATTTCCCTCACCAGGGTAAGGACGTTTTTCATCATTATTTCTTTAGACAGATTTTCAATTCCTTGCTCTCTCTCTTCTCCTTCTGGTACCCCTGTGATACAAATATAGTTACATATGATGTTGTCCCAGAGGCTTCTTAAACTACCTTCATTTCTTTTTTTGAGATTCTTTTTTCTTATTGTTATTCTGATTGGGTGTCCTCTGCTACCTCATCCTTTATGTCGCTGATTCAATTTTCCATTTCATCCACTCTGTTGATTCTCTGTAATGTACTCTTTATCTCAGATATTGTATTCTTCATTTTTGACTGGCTCCCTGTTACATTTTCCATCTCTGTTTTTTATATATATATTTGCATTTATTTGCTAAAGTTTTCACTGAGTCTATCCACTCTTCCCCTAAGTTCCTTGAGCATCCTTATAACCAGTGTTTTGAACTCTGCCCTGGTATATTGCTTGTGTCCATTTTGGTGAATTCTTTTTCTGGAACTCTTTTCTGTTCCTTTATGTGGGACATGCTTCTTTGTCTCCCCATTTTGGCTGACTCTCTGTGTCTGTTTCTATGTATTAGGTAGGGCTCCTAAGTCTCTTGGTCTTGGTAGAGTGGCTTTATGTATTAGGTATGCTGTGGTGCCCCTTGGCACAGACATGGGAGAGGTTCGGTTGCAGGTTAAGTTCAACCACAGTCTGTGCACCTCCAGGGCTTCCTGGTAAGAATCACCAAGCAATCCATATATAGCTTCCACCTGTGCTTGGCTTATAGGTGCCTCAAGGGTTCAAGTCAGAAACTGAGGCTGGCTTCCACTAGTGTGGGGCTTGGAGCTGCTCAGCAAGAAGTACAAGGCATGCTAAAGCCAGATGCTGTTTCTTTGGGTTTTGTGAGCCTTTGAGAAATTTTGTGAAAGTTCACAGCCACAGCCAAGGCAACCCATTTGTATGGAATAAGTCACTGGAAGTGGCTTGGGTGGACCCACAAGTTGAGAGAGGTGGAGTCTGAGAAAATATCCTGAGCAGAGTGATCTGTGCTATCCAGATCAATGGCACCTGCGTCTATAGGCTGGGACGGGGATGGCTCAACAAAGGAACAATGGCTTCTGCCTGCATCTCTATCAGGGAAAAAAGCCACCCCTCTACCCTCATCCTCAAGCCCAACAATTCAGCACCTCCTGGTATGTCCCTGGCACCGCTTGAGCAGCTATCACAGCACTGGAACTCAGAGCAAGTGAGTCCATCAGTGAGTAAGGCTGATGTTGTCCCTTTAAGAGGAAGACCTCTGCTTCTTATAATCCTTCATTTCACTCAGCCACAACCTCTGCTGGTTTTCACAGCCAGAAGTTATGGGAACTTCTCTTTCTTGCACTGGAACACTGGGCTGGCGAGCCCAGTGTGTGGCTGAGACTCCTCACTTCTCAGGTGTGGGAAGGGCTCTCTAGCCAAGATAGCCCTCCTGATTCTTGATCACCACACATGGTTGTGGTATTGGGTCATTTCACATCTCTGTCCCTACTACCACTTTGAGATGACCTGTTATTTGATGTGACCTGATTATAGGGCTTTTGTTCAGCCCAACCTCAGGGGACCCCATGTATTGGTTGTTCTGTAGTGTTGTTATAATTTTTGTGTGATCGCTAGAGGAGGTGTGTCCAGCCTCTACATTCTACACTACTTTGTGAGGAGCCCTGTGAGGTGCATTTTTAATTTCAGCATCTTTTTTATAGTCCATCCCTACTTCTGTTCCTAGATTAAACTTAGTTTGTGAGGATTCAGTGTTTTGACCCCCTCCTTGTCCAAAATGAGAGTTTATTTTTCAGTCCACTTTGTTGAGGTATAATTTACAAACATTAAAAGGCACACATTTTGCATATACCAGTCAACAAATTTTGATAATTGTATACAGTAGTATAACAGCTACCCTGATCAAGATACATATCATTTTCATCACTTCAAAAGGTTCTCTTGTGTGTTTCCCCAGTTAATCTTCCACCCATGGTCCCAAGAACCATGCTTCAAGCCAAAAGCTTTGATGCATAAACTGAAGAAGGAAGGGTCAATCCTAGGCTTTTTGAAAGGAATGAATGACTGTTGATCATAATGATTGCTGTCATGTAGGAGGTTAAATACATAGTTTGGTGGCAAAGGAAAGAATAAAGAAAGATGCTTCAGGTGGAAAGCATATTGGCAAAGTCAGGAGGGCAGGAAGTTGAATTTGGGGGAGTTTGTTTGGAGTAAAATTTTTTAGTCAGGAGGAAGCAAAAAATGCCAGTGTTGAGATGAGAACTGAGGGAGGTAGGAATACAGATTTCCACACATACAGGGAACATTGGAGATAATGCATAACCTTCCCGGCATCCTGTCCCTGCCCAGAAATGGGTGAGAGTACTCATAGGCTCTGGACTCTTACTATCTATACTTAGTAGGCCACATAAACAACATAGAGAGCTGAGAGCTTTCTCTTAAAATATAAAGTCTCTTAGCCATGGGGTCCCCTGAGGTCTGGCTGATTCTTTAGCTTCTTAGACACAGAAGGCTGCTGTTTCAGACCTCTTTCTACTTTTTCCTTTCTACCAAACCTGTCAGGTTCCAAGGATAGCTGAATCTGTAGTCCTACCTTTCTTACTGGCCCTATCTTCATGCCAGGACCAGTTATCTTCATGAATAATGAGAAAAAAGCCTTCAGGACTATAAGTAGTAAAAGAAGCCTGTGTTCTGCCACCTTTCATTTCTTTTATATTCTCTGTAACAATATCAATATAATGTTAAAGCATAATCCAGAGTCTGTTTAGCTCATTTCAGTCAATAATTTTTTTTTTTTCAGAACAACTCACATTCAGAGTGGGAGTCCATATGAACCTTATTGAGAGATGTTCTATCTATATTTATAAATCTATCTGTATTTGTAAGAAACATTCTCCATGAAAGACAAAATATAGCAGACAACCTCTTATAATAACTGTGTGACTCATTGATACAATCCCTTTTGAAATCTTCCCAGTACTAAGGCTAGTTAGAAAGATCAGCAGCAATGTAGAGATCTGAAACAAGTGACCAAGTTAACCTTTATAGAGAGGAGGTCACAGTCATCCTCTCAAATCTCCCTCAGCAAATCAAATCTTACCTAGAGTGTAAGAAGTAAGCAAAACTTTTCCAAAAGGAATATTTTTAATGAAGACACTTGGCACTGGGCTGAGAGTAAGGACACGCTCTTGAATCTGATGTATATTAGCTATCTGAACCTTGGGAAACCATTGTATTTTATGGATCTGATTCTTCTTCTTTTTCTAAAAAAATATTACCTAAATATTTAGGATGTTTTTCCAATGGGAAATGCTTGTTCTTTAAATAAAATTACAATTTTATCATCTGTAAAATGGGAATAATTATAGCATCTGCCTCATAGTATTGTTATGAGGGTTGAATGAACTAACTGATATAAAGCAATTAGAGTAGAGCTTGCACATAATACAAGGGCTCAATAAATGTTAGCCATGATGATAATGTTGCTAATGCTGATGATGATTGCAAGAAAATAAGGGAATTCTCTAAGGACCAACAACAGAGAGGGGACTTAAAATAGAGTGAGGAGTGTACGAGTTGGTGCTTCAGCAGCCTGGAGCTGTGGAAGGGGACTGTGCAACTGCTGGTGTTATAGGGTAAGGAGCAAAGTCTTAACAGAAACCTGAGGACAGAGGCTGGGAACTGGATGAGATTTACGCATGAGATTGTAGCCCTTGAAAACCTCCAAATGATTTAGAAAAAAAAAATCTAAAATTATCATGGGGCCAGCAAAAAATTTTGGGTTTCTGATTTATAGTTTTTTTTTTTTTTATTTTGATTTACTCCTGGGGCCCCTGGAAGTGGTACACACAGAATTGCCTTGAGAGGAACATGCTCTCACCCCAGACCACACAAGAGTTCCAATTCTCACATATTCCTGCTGAAGATGTGCTCAAACCCCAAAATTATCAAACATGTGAGGAAACACACATTCTCCTAGGCCCCTATAAACCTCAAGTAATCAAATAGCCAAATAGAGGTTATGAAATAATTCATCTTAAAATACTTAAAAAGTGAGAACCAAACACATATGAAGTTACAAGATGTATAAAAGTAGAGCCTTAAAATATACACTTTTTTGAAATAAAAAGTGAAGTCATGAAAAATTTAAAATCTCAATGAATGGTTAAGCGTCATCAGAGAAGATAAAATTACCAAAATGGAAGATAAATCTGGGGAAGTCATTTAGAAATATAGTAATGAAAAATATAAAATAGCAATTAAGAGCACGAAGACTGAACACATGTCTAACGGGAGCTTCAGAAAGAGAGCTGAGTAATAATATTTGACGAGATAATGGAAGACTAAGAATTCTCGAAAATTACTAAAGGACCTCAGCACTGAAAATAATCAGCCAATATGTAAAACATTCAAAAGTGAAGTACTCTTGATGAGGCTGTGGTAGTAGACTCAGCAAAACTCTCAAAACTGCCACTATACCAGCAGTGACAAAAGTAGCCCCCAGTGGTATCTAAGAGACTCTGAGAAGTGCAGTCTGAACAGTTTGGACTGATGTATCCACATATTCAAGTTCATTCCAAAATTTCAATGAATGTGATATTTGCCTTTATCACCTTCACTGCCATTCTACCCTGTATCCTCATTCTGGAATTAAATCTGAGAGATATGCAAGCACAGAGTCTGACAAGTAAATGATCTACTGTGCCCAGCTTTCTCCCTCTAAAAACTAAAGTCCATTCCCCGCTGCAAACAGACTGTTTCTGCTGCTTTTCTCCACACACTCAAGGCTATATTCCACTAACATTTTCAGGTTCTTATCATCAGTGCCAGGGGCAAGGTGACATTTCTTAAGATTTATTATGATTGTTTGTCATAACCTGAGGAATGTCAGTCCTCTAAAAGCTTCTGCACTATGCTGATTTTCTAAGTTAACTCGGATTTAGCATAGATTTATTGGTGAGGTTTGTGGTTTGTCCTGTGTGTGTGTGCATGTCTGTGTGGGTTTGAGACACAAAGGTGAAGCAAGAGATAAAAATCAATATTTATTTAGCTTTAATATGTGCCTTCCCTTGAGCTAATTGCCATCATATATGTCAATTCTTTCCATTATCATAGTAATCAGATATAGAGAGTATTATCTTGGTCATTTATCACCTGAGGAGAATGAGGTTGAGAGAAGTTAGGTAAAATGGGAAGGGTCACTTAGCCATGAGTCTAAATCTATAAGAAAAAAAAAGGATCAGCAAGGTGGAGAGAAAACATTATGCTGAGAAGAATCCAGAATCATATATAAATGGAAGCACAATGTTATGTGGTCTGATCCAGGCTTGTAGATCAGACCAATGAGAAAACCATATAACTTGGAATGGTCTCCTCTTTAGAGCCTACACCTGTGCTGGTGTAACCTGACTCTCCTAAACAACATGAACCCAAGAGACACTGATTGCCATACAGAACCAGTTAGGTGCCTCCAGCTGTTACCACCAGTGTTGTTTGCCTGGGCTTGCATTTCACTCTCCTTCCCAATTTTCCAGTGACCCTCTCCTGGTGGAGTCCTGCACTGCCCTGTATCATCTTTTCCTAGTCCTCATGGTGACAATGGACACCCAACCCAGTCCCAACACACAATTCTGCTGAGAAAATTTGTTCCCTCTCAGCACCATAGATCTTTTTGTCCCAAGCTGAATTAGCTACTCTCCCTGCAGAAGGCCAGCTCCCTCCTTTGCTTTGAATTGTCACCAGCCTGTGGTATGAACAAGGTTTTGTGTTAGAAAAGGATTTTGTTGGAATGGTGATTGATGGGCCGCACAATTAGCCTTCTTCTTGAACTTCAGCCCTCCCACCCAAGCGGGCACACAGGTTCAGTGCCTCTTAGCCTTGGGACAAGAGCAAGCAGAGAGCATAGCAGTCAGGGTACACAGAACTTTGGTAGTTAGTGGCTGTGCTGCTTCATGACATTTAATCTGAGTCTGTTTCCTCTTTTGCAAATAGGGATAATAATACCACCCAACGACTTGTGGCAAGGATTAAGTGGGAAACATCCATGTAAGCAACTCTGTTACAGTTAACACTCATACTTTGTGGGTTCTCCGCCCCAATCTGCTGCACAGCCTCCCATAGTTCTCAAGGGAGGTATCAGTTAGGCTTCGCAGATGCACTCACTACCCACAGATTTGCCACCATGACATAGAAAAAATATCCTATTTCAACGGACAAAAAAGATTGAGAGGATTTGGTGTGAAATAACAGAAAGGGCCTGAGCTCTGGAGTCAAAACCTGACCTACTCTTTTCCTGGAAAATCATGTAATTTCTCTGAATTACATATGTAAAATGTTCATATATACTTCATAAGGCTGCTCTAAGGATTCAGGGAGACAATGAATATGAAAACACATGTAGATATGTGAAGTCATTCTATCTGACCCAATTCAACCTTTAACATCATCTCAGAGGGAATTGATAGGTGGGCAACCCCAATACAATAAGCACTAAACCTGAGGTGTGTCAGCAGCACCACGGCTGACCTGGTTTCTCATACAAGCCCTGTGTGTATCTAGTCAGTGGGATCACAGAAATTTTTCTTCAGTAAATACTTGGCCTGGTCGTGCCCCAGAACATTTTAAGGTAAAAATGTCCTGGACAACACTTTCTTCATTTCCACTAGCAGACAGCTTTCTGCTCCACTTTCCAGTGGCTAAACTTGAAGGAGGCACAGCCTGAATCAGCCCTTCTGCCACTGCCCTCTGGTGGCAGGAGCTCGCAATTTCATGGCTCTATCAGACTTCCTGCTGGGGTTCTTCCTTTCCTAGCTCCCAGGCCCTGCCTGCCAGCGCTGTGTACTCCGGAAGCATCTTCTCAACACTGAGATTGCAGTAAGTGGTGTCCTAATGTTTGCTTTTTTATCCTCCCTAAGGCAGGCAGTTTCTTTCCTGCTCCGGATCTCAATATTGTCAGCTTCATTCAGGTCCCATCCAATCCAGAGTGATATTTTAAGCAAATCTGACCCGATTACTCTTTATTTAAAGCCTTGAATGGTTTTCATTGTTCTTTAGGAAAGCTCAAGATCCTTGTCATAAAATAAATATACTCCTTCTGAGATATCTTCCTTGTCCACCTTCCCAGTCTTGGATCTAGGGCCCATCTGTCAGGAGTCCTGGGCCGCGAGTTTCTCCCAGAGGGCCCTGCTCCCTGTCCTGCCATTTCCCACTTTCTCGGCTTGAATGCTCTCCCCTGCCCCCAACTCCACTGGCTAACCCCTTCAGAACCCAACGCGGATGTCGCTTTCTCAATTAGGACCTTCTCTGGCAACCTCATCGCACATTTCAGGTTCTCAGCTCAATGACGTCTCCCCATCCAATTCCGTGTTCCCAGGCCCAGACGCCACAGTTTCTGTGGGCATTTAAAAAAAAAATCTTCCTTCCTACCCCAGGACTAAATACAGTGCCTGGCACATAGACCCTGCTCAATAAATGTGTAATGAAAAAATGACACCATCTTAAGAACCAGAAAAATGGCAGATCCTGCAAGGATAAAAAATAATCACAATTACATTTGCATACTAATATAATAATAGTTGTGGAATATGTATTATATGCAAGACCCATTCAGTGCTTTAAATTCATTTCCTTATCCAATCAGCACAGTGAGCTTCTTCCTGCACTATCTTATTTAATCTTTATAACAGTGGCAGGTGGGAGGAGAGCAGGCTTTAGATCTGTATTACAGATGGGAAAACAAAGCTTATGGAAAGGTTGATCCCCCAGCAACTAAGGATAATGTGGGAGCAAGGGCTTTACACTGGTTTTTGCAACCTCTCTCCCAGTGACACGAGTCTGCTATCCCTTATTAATACCTTGCCACCTATTTCTGACAGAGACAGGTCCCAGGAGAGGAAGCCACACACAGAAATGTGCTTTGCCTGCGGACCTAGGCTGTAGAAGCAATCGCAGCTTCTCTCTCGCCTCTAGTTCCTAATCAATTATGGAGGAAATGACAATGAAGAGAAGAGGAGAGAGAGAAAGACTCAAAGTGACTGCAGTTCATTGAAAGGATACCAGAGGCTCTGTTTCTGCAGCCACATATTCTACTGGGAACACCAGGGCAAATAGATGTAGGGTTTGGTGGATGATAAGGAGACAAAGGAAAAATGACAACCCAAGTGAATTAGTGAAGGTGAAATAAGCGGTGCTCAGCAACAGATGGGGCTGATGCTGGGTAATTTTCTCCTGTCACCTCCCCTCAGGTAATAAATAATCCTGCAGCTGCCTGAGTTCCTGAGAAGGCAGGCACAGAGCTTCAGTCTCCTTCCTGTCTGAAAGCCATGCCCCCATCCCTTAACCTGTCTTGATGATAAAAATCTTAAGAGCCAAAACTTTTTGCAAGACTTATAGCGCCCATTTAACTCAGTCCCAGCTAAGGTTGCTATCTGTCAGGCTGTCAGGGTGACAGGCAGATTTGTAAATGCTCTGGCTCCAGTGTCAGGTTGAAGGTGACATTTTTCTGCTGGAGATTTTTTCCCCATCCCTCATTGAGACAGGCCGTCTCAGAACTAGGAAAGCAACCTTCTGAATAAGCCTATAGACCACTCACCATCACTCTGATCGGGGCCATTGACCCCTCAGCTATGAGATTGTTGCGCAGTTGCCCTGGCCACCTCTGCCCAACTCCACACACTCAGTGATTCCCTGTAAGGCCAAGCCCCAGTGCCATGCCCCCAACCCATTACATTCCCAGCTGCATGCCTTTTCCTTATAATGATTTGTCTTGGCTGATGATCGTTCTGTCATTACCACTATAAATACTTACATAGATTAATTAACCACAACATAAAAACCCAGAATCCCAACTAAATTCATTTAATGACCTGCCATACTATTTTTTGGCTGAAGCATCTAAAAGTAACCCTGAATGCTCAGTGACATTCTTCCCTTTGATTCCTTCCTGGAATCACTAAACCTTAATCAGATTTATGTTTTAACCCCTCTTAGGATTTTATTCTCAGTGTCTTTAACCCACAAAGAATAGTACTGAAGTGGGATGATTTGGTTTCTTGGCTTCCTGCCCAATTCTCTGCCTTTATCTGACTTCTGTTATGAATCTTGGGAGAGATACTTTCTGCCCTGATACCACATCAAAGCTCAACTAAGAGTTCCATTTTTTAGCCCAGATGCCAAAATGGAAATGAAAAATTCTCTCTCCTCTTTATCTCTCTGTTTCTTTAAAGAGGAAGTAGCCGTGTGCCAGTACCATCCATAAGTCTGTGTGGGAAAGGGATGCCTCGCAAAGCAAACCTCTAGGAGAAGTCTGAGTCAACCCCAGGGGGCAGATCTCTAGGGCAAGCACAGAAAGAATGAAATATGGAGGCTGTAAAGAAATATAGAAGTCAGTCTAAGCCTATGGCTTCCCACTGCTCTTTTTCTCTTGATTTCTTCCTTTCCCTCCTATCCTTTGCACCTCGTGTTTCTTTAATAGATGAGATGCCTTTGGTGACAGTCCCACACCCCACCCATGGGTCCACCAGGAGTGGCTACAGCCTCTCTTCTGAACCAGATGACAGGACCACATCCATGCTGCCATTACTTTTAGTATTTGAATTACACAAATGATTCAAGCTTCTTGCTTTTCTATTCCTTTTCTTAAAAGGAAAAGCTCATCATGGTATCCATCCTGTACAATAGTTTTCTTTTTCTGGTGTTATGGTTTTTATTTTTTTGAGTAATGAGTAAGATGACATATGCAAATCTATTAAATTACACACAGTGAAAGCTCAGGTGATGTTAGTTTGCCTGACCCCAGCCTTCAGCAACTTCATGAATCCCAGCCATGTTAAGACAAGAAAAGCTGAGCATGCTCCACCTAATGGGGGGATGAGCTCAGTATGGCCACTGCACCTCCAAATCTGAGAAGGTGGTAGGAGCCTCTGGGGTTTGTGGTCTTCATATTGCACCCCTTTGGGGGGAATTTATATTAAGGAAGAGGAAGAAATTAAAGAATAAAAATAAGAGAAAAAAATAAAAGGGATGGGAGGGAGGATGGGGGAAAGACTTTCAGAGAAAGTAAAGCAGGTGGAGTCATATCACAGGTTGGTACTGACAGAGTTCTTAGAGAGAGGGCTGGGAGGAGGAGTGATGGAGATTGGAGAGGACAGAAAGACTGCCTGCTGATGCCTCCTGGGCACTGCTCTCTCAGCTCAGCCAAGCTGGGCCTTAGAATTCCAGTGAAATGAACTCCAGCAGGAGAAGAGCAGCCACAAAAGAAGCTGCTACATACTTCCGTGGAAGAGCTGCCCTAGGCGGCCACCACAAACAAAGGCAGCAGGAGGCTCGAGAATCTAACTGGAGGCTCACATAAGCAGGAAGAAACCAGCAGAGGCAGAGCAAACCTCTCGCCACCTTTTTTTACCCCAGACCACTTGACAGAGGGCTATGACTGTGCCCTCAGGTGTGAACTGAATTCTACAATGGTTAAAGAAAAAAGGAGAACTGCTCCTTGAACTGAGGGAGGAGCAGAGGAGGAGGAGCTGAAGACAACTGGTGGGTGCATTGGTGGACGGGTGGCCATGCAGTAGGTGAGTCCTCCTGAAGAAAGTGAATGTTTGTCAGAGGACAGAGCTCTGACACCTGGGGACCCGGGAGGGGGGCGGGTGAGGGGGTTCCTGGGGGCAGCCTCAGCCTCTCCTCTGCCTCTCTTAGGTATCAGCTACTCCAGACTTGGCACACCCTTCTAGAAAGTGGAAGGCTTTCCTCTAAGTAATCAGCTCCTGTTACTTTCCCTCCCATCTCCAAGGAGATTATTTGAGTATTTCTTCCATTAGGAGCAGTCTTCTCCCTGAGTTTTATCAAAGGCAGATTCCATTTCTCTTTTGCTCTTCACACTAAGAATTCTTGAAAGGGTTGTCTCACAACTCTTTCTGCATCTCACTTTGGCTCCCAGTTGGTATTTTCCGTGCTCCCTTCCTTCCCTTCCCTCCTCTTCTTGCAACTCTGGTCCCCACCTTAGTGGCCTGTGAAGGAAGAGGAGGATCATGGCCAGTCTCTCTTGGTTTTTGCCAAAGGAGAGAAGTGACCAGTTTGCTCAGACAATTGCATAACATGTATTGGGCTGGAGCGTCCTGGCTGGCTGGAGTTTAGCATACAGGGGTCTCATCTAGGCCCCACCAGGTTATGGGAGACCCCTGCTGACAGCACCTCTGTGGGTAGGCAGGAGGCAGCCACTGGCTCTTAGGCCTCTTTGCCTCCTCAGCCAACTCTCTTGCCTCCCGCAGAAGAGGCTGGACTCGCCTGAAGGTGTCTTAACATCTGAGCCCATGGAGCCCAGATACTCAGATGATGTCGGGTGGGAGACAGAAGCAGGGTTAGGCCTCAAAGGACCCCTCAAGGCTCATTGTCTATCCCCAACACCTCTTTTCCCCCAGTTTTTAAACATCATTCTCATCCACAATTCCTTGGGCCAGGTTTATCTACTATAGGAGAAGAGTTTGACTATAACATCTATTACTATTATTTTTTTCTTTTATTTGATTTTTTGCTGGTGGGAAGAGGAAGTCATTGATACTTTTATTAGGAGGTTTATTTATTGAATATATTTTTTTAAATTTTTCATTAGCTTGTGGAAAATGTACTTCCAGAACTTCTAGCCTCTGGGCTCCGGCCTGTACACTTGTGTGCATCCCGCTCAGTCCCTGGGTACTGAGCTGCACACTCTATATACCACACACATCCCTCTGAGAGGAGGCCGACTCCTCGATTTCTCAGGATTTCGGCAGCTTTGTGTTTCTGATGGAATGTGTGATCTAGACCAAGGTGTGTGGGAAGGCCTTATGGTGTTGTGAGTTTTCCCTCTTCTTTAATCCAGGACCCACCCCTCTCCTTGCCAGCTCCATGTGCCCCTGTACCGAATCACACAATCGGATGGACTCAGGGACAGACATGTGCAAGGGGAGAGACCAGTGGCCTCAAGTCCTTCATCGTGGCTTTTGGTAGCATGAGTTCCAGCCCAAAGACCACCAGATTCATATACTGCTGAATTCCATCCTGTGCAGACCAGAGAGCAGAGTGTGTCTACAAAAACACCACCTTCTCAGGTTTTAGGCATATGACCAATAACTGGAATTTTACTATCAAAGCAAAATAATTTTTTTTCCACTACGAAGTTTTTCTAGAGTGATGGCAGGGAGGGATGGTCTGGGGCATTGTACTAGCTGCATGCAAGAAGAGTAGAGTGAAGCCTTGGTCTGAGCCCTTGGAGGTGCAATCCAGACCTGGGGGGAGGTGCAATGAGGAGCAAAGACATGAGACTGGACAAGGTGAGCCCAGAACTCACGCAGCCTCCCTTTTTCTGTACTGAGTGTGTCTGCAGCTCTACTCACATACATTCCATCATTGGATCACTGGGAAGCAATAGAACACTATTTCACTATTTCTCAACACATTGAGGACCCATGAGAACTGAAGCATCTTGCCAGGTGGTATCTTTCCGGTCTGTCAGGCCTTACTGAGCCATTCTCATGGTTTCTGCCTGTGCAATAGTCCAGCCTAGAGGTCGGGAGCATTGACTGGATGTGTAACCAAAGACAATTTGCAGCTTCTGTGTGCCTTAGTTTCCTCATTTGCAAAGTGAGGAAACTAAGAAAGTTTGAGAAAGGCAGTAAATGATGAATGTGATAAAGCTGTTAGCACCTGATATCTAGTAGCTATTGTCAGTGGTGGTATTTGGTGTTATCTTTTTGTCATAGGAAAGCAAGAGTATAAAGTGCTGATAAGATAACCATTTCTCTGTTTTTCCTACCTCATCTCTTTCTTGAAGCAGGCAATGGGAGACTGGAGGAAGGCAAAGGACTAAGTAGTGAAATGACATGCGAGTACCCTGGAAGATGAACATAGTATCTGAAGAAGAGGAAACGTTTTCTGAATAAGGTTCTCAGAATGCAAGCAGACGAGCTCATGAATCTTAACAAACCTGCTGCCTGCCTGTTATCTGGGGTAAGACAGAGAAAGTGAGGGGTTGAGGTCTCCCCTGTGATGAGGCCCCCATCCCCTCCCTGCACAAGGCCTTGCCTAACCCTACCCCTCCCAGGAGGGTGCCCCCCACTTCCAGAGCCAGCCCCTCCTCATGGACTTTACCTCCACCTTCCCTCAGAAAGAACCACTGCTTTCAGGGGAAATGGGCTAACAGCAACGTTTGTGGGGAAACTGAATTCCACAAGATAAATCTCATAAGTCTAGCCTAGGGACTGAGCTAGCCTTTGAGTTAAGGCTCTGAAAGTTAAAGAAAAGAGTTATTGTCCTGCCCTGGGATTGGAAGGAGCATAAATTCCATGTACACCTGCTCCTGCCCTTGGCCCAGCCTTTCCTGAGCCATCCGGCAGGAGCTACTGGATTTCCGAGGGTTCAGGCGGTAGTGAGGAGGCTGAAGCAGAGTAAAAACACCTCTCCTGTCAACTGTGTTCCTGCCTGCTCTGGTCCCAGACTCTCCCTCACCTCCCCAGCTAGAGCCATAGGCTATGGCAGAAAGCTCTGGGACCAAGTGTTTAATTCTCACAAGTGAAAAGCCGGGCTCAGAGCTCAGAAGGCCTGCCTGCCTGCCTGCCTGCCTAGCCTGCAGTTCCTTCCTTCCTTGGCCGCCATGGAGCCGCCAGGTTTCCCTTAACAAACATCCAACTCATCCGCCAGAGTGTGCTCTTATCGAAAGATATGCACATGTAAAATTAAAACTAACATTAAACAAAAAAAAAATTTAAATGTGTCTTGCAGTGTTCACGATTGGTCTAGAAATGCTAAGGAGACAGTTCTAAGATGTACTGGGGTTCTCAGGCCTTTGAAATTGGGGGAGACCATCTCAGATGGTGACTGGGCATCGCGCACTGGTCTCTAGGATTGATGGCCATATTTTCTGGTCCCAAATGGTGTTGCATGGTCTGACAGCAGGACCGACGATTTGGTTGTCATACTGTGGAGAGTTGTTGGTATCTTCTGCACAAACGTTCTCCATCCCCACCCCCAAAAGCAATATTAAGTTCAACTCAAACATGTACTGCGCAGGCTCTGGCTGTCGGCTAGCTACTGGGGATACAAAGGTAAATAATCCAGTAGCCGCCCCTGCTGTAAGAGAGCCCCGGGAGAGTGAGGGTGAGGGGCCGCAAAAAGGCAGCCCAAGAGAAGCAGAGGGGAAGGAGGTGCTGGAGACTTGTCCTGCCTTTAGGGTTTTGGAACTCAACTCATAGACTTCACCCTTAGAGAAGTGATACATTCAACCACATTTTGATGTGATTCGAAAGCATTTCTCATGGGCTTTAAAAATAGTCATTAACCATGCCAATTTCTGATTTAGTGATGTGAGCTACTCACCCTGCTACCTGTATAGTTGGCTTTGCAAACCATATTACAGACATGCAGCTAGGGGCAAAGAGAGAGCACAGGACAGGATGCTCTGCGCCTCTCCTTGAGAGAAGCCCTCCTCGTGCAAGGAGCTTCTTTCTCTACTCTGAGTCAGCAGCTCAGGCAGCGCGAGGAGCGCAGGCGCGCCCTCCCGTGGCCGTCTTTCCGAGCTGCGGGAGCAGCAGCCCCCAGTGCACCTGCAGGCTCCCCTATCCAGATGTGCCATCTGAGGAGGCAGCGTACCTCGCACCCTTCTGGGGTTTATTAGCCTGCTGCAATGTCAGTGCAATAATAGCCCCGGGGAGGCCATTACACCACCATTTCAATCCAGAGGAGGGCTATTCTATCAACTGCTCCAGAGGCCTGCTTGGTAAATGAGTTTTCTTTTAAAATACCTTCACTTGATTTCTTTGCTAGAGCACATGGGGCACCGTTACTGGGAGGAAACATGAGGAGCTGGAGGACACATTGGGAAAGGGAGCTGTGAAACACTGAAGAATCAACAGCAGAGGCCTGGAGAAGGCAGTTACAACCTCTTTCCACCCTGCTTGGGGTGTGCCTCTCCACCCTGGAGCCCCTTGTCCCTCTCTCCCCAGCAACACTAAGGTCCAGTTGTTTGCTCCTTGAGGAGATGGGTGTTGTGCCATTGATCTTTGTGCTCACTCTCTCCCCACTGCCAACTGCAGTGCCTAGCACAGGCTTTACTGGTGCTTGGGTAGAATTAGTTCTCAATGAGCGAATTGTGGTTGTCCAGTTCTGCAGTTACACTTGGGGAGACAGGAAAGACAGACCAGTGCTGTTCCAGGCTGCATGTCAACAAAGGTCCCTCACCCCATAAGCAGCCTGATGAAGGGATTGGGAGCAGAGCGCTCTGCCAGAGCCTGGAAGGATGCACACTCTTGCCCTCACTTTAGCACTAATCATTAAGGGTCACAGTGACTGAGCAGGCCTGTGCCCTGCAGGGGACCCCAGTTGAAGGGGCATAAACACCACATTCAAACAATCAAGGGGGAGGAAAGGGACTCTGGAAAAGGCAGGTGTTCAGACACCGTGCTCTCAGCAGAGCCACAATTCCTGTTATTGACTACCATGTTTCCTGTTTCCCACATTTCAAGCAGTTACACTGTTGCTCTTTCTGGAACATTGGGTTCAGTTAAATTGTTTGTTACTTTACAACAGTAGGAGAGGTCATTCCTTAAGTGGAGGTGCATTGATCCTGAGCCCCCATCTGCCCCATCATGCTGGACTGCAAATGGAGAGTCTCCCAATTCACAGTCACACTGCCTCTCCCAGTGCAGCAGTTCCGGTGGTATGTATTGGCCTTGAAGAACAGCTTGGGACACTTGGCTCCACTGCCTTCCACACCTTGGGACCAGGATCACTTAGCTCAGGCTGCTTCACTTCCCTGTGCCCTGGCAGGTCAGGCCTGGGGTGTAACTGTTTCTAATTAGCTTTTCCTGCAAATGAAACCTCCGCCAGCTACCAGCCTACAGCTAAATGGTTCTAAGAGGACAGAAATTATTTTCTACCTTTGAAAACATCAAAGGGAATCAAAGAAAATTATCCCACTCTCATCTGTGCCTCTTGGCCAGCCTCACTGTGGCATTTGGGTAAACCCAGCCATTAGAGGTACAGAGAGAGATCTCAGAATCAGGTAATCCCTGTGCAAGTCCCCAGGCCTGGCTTGCTCTCCAGTGGCCCACCTTCCGTCCAGCTGTGGCTCTCTCCCTTTCTGAGCCTCTCATTGGGCCTCTGGTTATTTATTACCTTATGTGTGCTCCTCCCCCCCCACCCTCAAGATAAAATCCCTGGGGACAGGGCCAAACCTAGGCTTCTTGGTGAGCATCTTGTGCCAAGTGTAGTACTCGTATGCAGCTTAATGTCATGGGGTCCCAGAGATGGTAAGTTTCTCTAGTTACTATGACCGGATTCCAAAAATGTATTAAGTGCTTTCTTTGTGTCAATGTTCCAAATTGTGTGGATGGAAACATAAATAGTGTCCCTGATCATATGGGACTTTAATTCTAGTGGAGAGACATTAACTAACATTCAACAAACAAGGAAGCAAATATATACATCAGGCCTTAGAAATGGCTAAGAGAACCATGGGATGGCAGTGTTCTACTACATAGGGTGACTGGGAGGTGTTTTTAATAAGGTGGCATTTGATGAGAGGCCTGAAAGAAATGAGGAAACAGTCCACTTGATATGTGGGGGCAGAGCAAGCAGAAAAGCATCACATGCAAGTGTCTTGAGGCAAGAGTGTGTTGGGTATGTGAGAGGAGCAGCCAGGAGATGACCATGGTGCAGCATAGTGAACAGTGGAGAACAAGAACTGAGGTCAGAGACAACGTGTCAACTAGCACCAGAACAAACATAGAAATTTGTCTAGTCATAAGAAGTCCAGGAGCTGTAGGCCTGCCATCCTAACTCTGAATTCAGTAACCAGATGCCTCCTCTAGATGTTGGCTGGGTACACTCCAGCCTCGACATGAACATCCCCAGGAACAGGACGTATGCAGAACTGAGTGGCAGACCATCCTAGCTCTTCCCAAGCCTGGCGATCTTGTCAAGCTACCCAGCTGCTGGGCTTCTGCTTTCTTGTCCCTATAATGCTATCATAATTTCCTCCTCACAGGGCTGTTGTAAAAATCAAATGAAATGTCTTTGTCAGATAGCAAAAGAAAGCTTATCTTCTACCTGATAGTTTCTAGAAAGCTTTCTCTTGGGTTAAGCTTTTCATGGTCCTACTTCGGCCCCGGAGCAACACAGGCATCGTCCTCCCTCTGTCTCAGCCAATGTTCTGCCAACATCAGATATCTTGCCAGTTCTCAGGGGAGCTCAGTAACCTCCAGAAACTCCTTCTGGGGTTTCCCTACACCCATTATCTCACTTCCCACCTCAGTATGTCACTTCCGTCCTACACAGCAGGAGACACAGAGTTCCAGAGAGATGCATACTATGTTGTCTTTCCCAGGTCATCACCTGGGCCAAGGTTCAATCCACTGCCTCCAGAAACCTCCCTGGTGTCTAAGAGTGTGAGATGTTGAAACAAGGAGATGAGGGACAAGAGGCAGAAGGCAGGCACAAGAGACATAGCGGGAAGGCTATAGAGCTCCACCCTGGGGTGAGACTCAGTTGTCCATTTCAGGCCCAAAGTTAAATGAATACCCAGCATAAGAAAGCCAGTGTGTCCCACAGAGGACAAGAGACTGACTGGAACAGTGCCATAAATAGATGTCATCCCCCACCCTTTTGTTTCGTCCTAGCACCCCTATAAGCGGTGCCTGAGGGTTGGTAAGGCCACGAAAAGGAGAATGCTTTCAACTGCTCAGAAAGCTATTGAAAGAGGTTTTCTAGGCAGGGAACAGCAGGCTGCATTTGCCCAGAAAGAGTGGAGAGAATCACCTTTTCCCAAAGTTTCCAGGTGGTCAGTAGATGACCCCAGGGCTGTTACTAGTCAGCCAGCCAAGGCCCTCCGTGGATCCCTCTGGAAATGTTCGTGGAGTTCGAGGTGGCTGCCATCATCATGATGGTGAGCACCATCATCACCACATCCCTTTCATTATGCTGGGTACTACGGTTAGTGCACACACACGGGCTCATTCACAACCAAATCCACAGATGAATATTCACGATTTACTGATGGCAGAAATGCAGCGGGGCAGGGTTAACTTGAATGCTACATGGCACAGACAGCAAGAGGGAATTCATTCAGTCACGAGAACCTCCTCTCGCCACGGCTTTCCCTCCCCTCCTTTCCAATGGGTCCTTTCCTTAGAAGCAACATGGCACCAGGATTGGGAAGATCCAGGGAAGGATCTTGGAAACCATCAGTTCCTATGGCAATGGAGAATCCAGAAGTTCCCACCTAGAAGACCTTTTGCTGAAACATCCTCTGCAATCCCCAAAGTGTGACCACCTTCCCTAAGAGCTCAGTCCCTTCCAGAGCAAAAGTGGTTTTGTTTAGTGACCCATGTCCCACTGGCCCAAGGCAGGTTGCTGCTGACTTTTCAGATGAACCTCTGATACCTTGGGCATATTTCTGTAACTGTATCAAAGAGCTATAAAACCTATTCTACCAAAGAAAATTATGTTGCACTGACCTCCTTGGTCCCCTTCACCCATTTTCACCTTCAGTATCTGTTCTAAGGCATTCACTTCATCAGACTGCTTTTGGGGCCTCTTCCATCACTTCCTGAGAAGGATATTGTCCACTGGTGCTTAGGGGCAGGGGTCATTTCTTCTCTTCTCCTTGCACTGTGCACAGTGCCCAAGACAAGGACTGATCTGTTGAAGTGTCTCGAGTGACACACACATTCTCTGCCTTTCCTGTCTTACTCAGAGGAGCAAATGCAGGGCAATGAAATCAGTGAGCAATGCTGGGTTAGTGGCAGTGTGGTTAACACTTCCTTTTGATTAGAAATAAAATGTGCAGAACTCCTGGTTGGGTTTAGCAGGAAGGAAGGGAAGCTGTACTTTGAGAGGGAAAGTTCAGTTATGAGGAATAAAGCTGTGCAAATGAGTATGGGAATTATTTACACCAGTGAAATTTCTGGACAGTTCTATGCACCTATTTTCCTGTATGTGGGCATGTGTGTGTGTGTGTGTGTGTGTGTGTGTGTGTGTGTGTGTGTGTGTGATTGAGAGAGAGAGAGAGAGAGAGAGAGAGAGAGAGAGAGAGAGAGAGAAAAGGAAAGTGGGGGAAACTGGTGTTAGATATCTATGACATTTAAAAGTCCTAACTGGCCTTCTTAAAAGTCCTAACTGGCAGTAATCTGTGAGCTCATACTCTTTCTGTACAGACAGCACAGTTCCTGGGTCTGCTTCTCTCTTGGGCTTCCAGGAGCCAGAGCGAATCCAAAAGCAAAAGAGGAAGTGAGTGAAGAGACAGAGAGAATGCTTCTGATGTAAGAGGTGGCCAGTTTCAGAACGTGAATGAATTGGCGTAACTTTCCTTTGCAGCTACTGCGAGCAGATTGGAGCAGATACGCACTCAGAGTGGAATGAGAAGGATGGATCCCATCTCCTGAGTCAAGATATCAAGAGGAAGTGAGAGGTGTCCCCTCCTCCCTCCTCCAGTCTGTTAAGGAACTGCAGGATCCTCAGTTGCCACCAGGGGGCACAGACCTGAGCACCACAGGCAGAGAAGAGGTGTCAGCGCCCTCTCGCTCCGCAATTGTATTCATACAGCATTGAGTAGGGAGGGAGACGGGAGAGAACAGGCCACAGTTAATCTCAGCTTTCTACAGCTCCCAGGCACTGCGAAGTGAAGAAAGCAAGAACAGGAGCACGCAGAGGAGGAAACTTCCGCTGGTCCTCCGTGGTACTTGCAGAATACTCCTAAAGGCAAGGTTTAAAGTGTCTTAAACTGCAATAGCTGTTCTGTGCACATTAATCCTCACAACAACCTTTGAGGCATGTATTACCACATTTTCCAGGAGAGAAAATGAGGCTGCCCAGATATATAGCATGCCAATAATAATTTATCCATCTCTTAGTGGCTGACAGAGAAGGATTTGAAACCAGAAACCTGTTGAAGTGATACAGCATTTAGCCTAGTGTCTCTCATGGCCAGGGACGTGTCATAGCAATGATTCCACCTGGGCCCTGGGTTTTCCCTTTCTGGAGATATCACCTGACACTGAAAAGGTGGGTGAGCTCTTTATTTACTTTTTATTTACCTTGATTCTCTAACTCTAGTGCTCAAGGAGGAAAATCACACATGCACATACACACGCATGCACAAATCCACACAAAAGTTCATGTCATTAAGGATCCCCATTTTCTTCCAACAACCTAAACCTAGTAGTTGCTCTGATTCATTCCAATGAAATCTTGAATGCCATTTTCATGAGTAGGCACGACCCAGGGGAGGGAAGGCAAGGAGATGCAATGGCGACACAACTGCGTAAACACCAGAGCAGGGTGGCGGGTCAGGATCCTGAATGTCTTCGTCTGGCTTCACATCACACTGTCATCCAGAGGCCTTTGTTCCACCTGTCCAGGGGGAATTTACTGAAGCTCAGTAAAATCTGCCCTGGCTATTGCTATAAAATAAAAGTCCTTCTCAAGCTGCTTTACCCGGAGAATCCTAAACCAATAGATTCACCTTTCCATGACTTTGTTAAAAGAAAGAATGGAGTTTGTGAAAACACAGTGCTAGCCTTGGTCATTTCAGCTCTCATAGATATTTTTCTACTCCGTTCTCAGATGTTTTTCTATACTGGTTCTCAGATGTTAGCCTGTATCGGTATGACTTGGGGGTTTGTCACAGACTTCACAAATCTCTGGCTCTCAGCCCCACCATTCTGAAGTCAGGGCTGGGCCCAAGATTTGGCTTTTCTAAAAACTTCCAGGTGACATTGACGCTGGAACATTTTTACAACATTTCTTTCTACTTTATTGGGGGTAAGGGGAACTAATGGCCCCAGAAGATATCAGAGGAAATGAGAGACATTGGACACAAATAGGAGAAGGATCAGCATTCTCAGTGGTATGACATCAGCTCCTGTGGAAGCACATATAAGGTAAGGATGACTAAATACCAGCACTCCTCTGTCTGTGCCTGTGGCAGGCATTATTAATCTTTCTTGTTGAGCTCAAACTTAGCTTCAGAATATTCCCCAATTTACTAGTCCAGAAAGCCACTAAAGCTGATTGCAATTGACAGGCAGGATGAAACCCTTTGTTGTATTTGATCTAGAGCTTGGACTAGACTATTACAGGGACCCTGCTTCTTGCTCATCCCTTCTCTCCCTTCTGACTTAGAGATTGAGTGGCCCCAAGAACAAAAGAGAAGGAGGAAGAGACCATAGGGAACATGCCCTAACATGAGAAGGAACAGAATTAAGGTTTAACTTCCACTGGTGGCCTGTGCTCTCCAGTGGATCTAGGATGGAAGTGCATGCAGAGCACACATACAGAGGGTGGACAAGGAGAGTGGTTATCCTTCTTTGATACTTTCTCCAAAATTGGAATATTTCCCATTTTAAAAGCAATCATGTAACATGATAGCTGCGGTAACTATGATAAAGCAATGCCAGAAGAGGCTGAAGACAGGGAAGCATCTGGGAACAGATGCTGTTCACACACCAGCGGTACAGGCCAGCCTTGTGAAGAAGGCATGTTGTGTTACTGCTAAGTAGGGAGGATCAGACAGAGGTCAGAGACGAAATGGCAGTAATAGAAGCTGGACAGAGCCAATGACAACCCCTCCTCCAAATGGAAAAGAAACAGAAAATTGAAGAGCTTTTGTCAAAGCAAAAAGTAGAAAAAGAGAAAAGGAAAAGGAGAAATGTTGTTGTATGAGGAGGCACAGAAAAATGTTTAAAATTCCCAAATCCACCAGCCAGGCCTTTCCAGAGCTTGATAGCTTGAGTGGAGGGAGAAGGGAGAAAGGAAGAACACCCATTTCACATTGCTTTCTCTTTCTGTGCCTTGTTCATATAAGACTCAGGAGAATTGCCCACAGACCCATGTTGCCTCCCTGACTTTCACGTTGAGCTAGAGCAGGAAATGTGGGCAGCAGAATTCTGAGTGACCAGTACTGTTCTGATTGTGAGAAATGCCACTTCAAGGGGCACAATCCTGGGAGCCGAGCCTCCCTCCCCTTGTGAAGTCAGGTAGCTTATAGGTCAACTGCAGTGTCTGATATTTCCAAGCTTAATGCCTGATGTCAATTCCATAAACCCTACTGAGACCACCATCGGACAACCAGTCAGTGCATAGGATATGCTCTTCAGAAAGGTATCTAGCCCCTCAGTCTGAGCATGATCCAGGGCACCTGAGTTTTCTGCCTCCCCCACAACTCTGGCCTGAGCCCCAGGCAGAGAAAGGGAGAGAGTATGCTCTTATCAGGAGCCTTAGAAACTGCAATACTCGTGAATCTCTTTAAGAATTCCCTAGACTCACACCACAAAATCAGTAAATAGATGTAATGGGGGTCAAGAGATGTGTGAAACCAGGGCTTATTAGCATACATCTGTATATCAATGAAGAAATAAGGTTCTGCTCCAAGAGAGTTGGTAATTTACAGATTCAAATAAACTCTGTTACTTTAGAGTAGGGCCTGCTGAAAGGCTTTCTGTCACTGGGCCACCAAGAATGTATTGGGAAGAGTGGAAGGAACACAGTCATCATCGCGCGTGCGCGCGCGCGCACACACACACACACACACACACACACACACACACACACACACACAGGGCAGTTCCTCTACAGGGGGTGTTGGAAATTTGCTTCTTAATTCTGTAAATTTTTTAGTGTGTGACTTGGAGTGAATAACGTAATCTTTCTGAAACTCTGCACCTTAGCATTGAGATAATAAGAACTTTCAGGGTTGTTATGAACATGTGGGCTTTTCTTGACAAAGCACTTGACCCTTGGTAGCTTCTCAATAAGCTGTGACCATTACTAGTTTTAGAGCATTTGGAAGTGCATGCTGAAAGGAGGTGCCATTTGACACCCTGAGAAAGACCCTGAAAACCATGTCCAGCTGCATAATCGCAATCGTACTGAGTCATCCCCTCTTTTGTGCTTCTCCACAGCATTTTTCAGACTTTTCCATCTCACTGTGCTATTCTAGCTTCAGGCTGCCTTGCTGAGTAATAAGTTATAATACACTGCTTCGGTCTAGCTCTTCGCTGTAGTTTACTAAGCGCTTTTACCTACACATGCCACTTAGTTCTTGTTACTGCCATGTGAGTTACTCATTGTACAGATGAGGAAGCTGATGGTAAGCTGAGATTTGAGGAGGCAAACTCAGATGGCAAAACATAGTTCAGGCTTTGGGCATTGCTTCCCTGGTCCTGCTGCCTCCAACCTAAGTCAAGCTGGCCAGGCAGGCCAATCGCCTTCCATTCTGGGGCCTGGGGCCCACGATGCCGATCTCCTTCCATTCTGCTAATACTTACTAGATATTATGCACCAGACACGGACATATCTGCTGGTGATTTCAGCAATGTTTGAAAAGCACCCAGCATTCCCAAACAGCCTGTCTGTCACCTTCACCAATGTCATTTTCAGAAAAGACTAAGGCTAAGGAGCTGTGGCAGATACAGAAGTCTACAGGGATGTGACAGCTGAGTCCAGCTAAGCGGGCTCTGTCAGGGGTTATTTGTACAACTGGGAAAGCTTGAGTATAGGCTGTATTTTATAGAATAGCATCATATCTCTGTTAAATTTTCTGAATTTGATCATTGCATTGTGATTATGTAAGAGAGTGCCGTGTTCTTAGAAGATGCATGGCAAATATGGATGAAAGCTGTTCGATATGCTCTTCTCGTTATTCTTTTGAAGGTTTGAAATTTTTCAAAAGAAAATGCACCCTGCAGACTTCTTGAGCAAATATATCTCTCCAAAAGCTAGTGTGGTCCTTGAAGGCCCATCTTGAATATTTAATTATAGAAGTCCAAATAATATGGA
This sequence comes from Macroglossus sobrinus, assembly GCA_004027375.1. Classification (NCBI taxonomy): domain Eukaryota; kingdom Metazoa; phylum Chordata; class Mammalia; order Chiroptera; family Pteropodidae; genus Macroglossus; species Macroglossus sobrinus. Next base: position 643,885 of record PVKZ01000471.1, read on the forward strand.
ATTTCAAAGGTCATTTGATTAAATCTTCTATTTTCTATTTGCCCTTTCCCCTGTATACATGATCATATGCATACAAATTTACACATAAACACACAGAACCCCCTACACAAAACCAAACACACACAGACACAGACACAGACACACACACACACACACACACACACACACACACACACACACACACCCTTCCAGAGTGCTAAAAACTCTGAAATTAAAAATCTTTACTTCTTCAACCATCTCAGACCTTTACATTCCTTTTATATTGAGTTGGTTATTCCCAGATAACTTAGGCCATTGGTCTTGGTTTTGTTTTTCACAATCACACAGTAAACATCTCATTTCTTTTCCACCAAACAGAACTTAAATATATGAAAATGGCTGTGTTCTTAATTTCTTCTTTTTTTCAGTCCCTATTTCATAGGTTTACATATTTTGGAGCCAAAATAGACCACTGAGGTTTCTAATAGTCTACTGTTAAAACTAAAATTCTCCAGAAGAGAAAGCTAAAAGCTCAAATCTCAGATTCTTATTTCACAATTTCACTGTTGATCCTCTCAGATGGGAGTGGTACAAACCAGCTTGCTTAAGTTTTTAAGAATCTAATCAATGGACCAAATTCTCTCTTTGAGCTCCTTGCCTGCCCAGCACTAAATATTAAAGCAGTACAGGACTCTTGCAGATTGCATGTCCGGGCTCACATTCCTACCCCTCCAGCTAGCCAAGCAGAGGTCCTAGATCTTCCTCTACTCTTAGACAGGGCTAGTCTCTTTTAGAGTACTCAGATTAAAAACACTTTTCACCAAGTTTTGAATCACCTTTACATCAGAGGACACACAAAGCCTACAACCAATATGCTGGCCAGTGGACGTTACACTGAATCAAAGCCCCAAATAGAATTTCAACAGAGGCAGGAATGTGGGTGGAGGGTTATTATGAGAAATTCTCAGGCTTTGGAGCCAGAGCTGGGTGTGAATTTTCCTGCAGAATTTGGTAGATGTGAGAATTTGACTAGCTACTCAGCTCCCCTGTGCCTCAGTGCCCTCATCTGTCAAAATGAGAGGATACTATCTCCCTTCTAGGGCTGTAACAACAACGACAACAACAACAACAACAAAATAATAGAAATAACTGCAAAGCTACATGGATCTTAGTAGGCACTCAGCAAATACTAATTATTTATTAATGTAGCCACTATTTCAGAAAGGTTAGATGATGCATTTGGCAAAATCTACTCTGTTTTAGGCTATGTAAAAAATAAGCTAATTATAATAATAACATCAGTGAAATCACATCATAGTCAGTAATAAGAATTTAAAAATGTGTTGGGAAAACAACCCATGCTCTATTGGGATGGAGCCAAGACAACCAGTCGACAAACTGTGGCCAACAGATGAGCTACTCTGCTATTTAATACACTTAATAAAACAGTACATCTTCCTGATATTGCTGTCTTGCTAAACAGAAATATCTCAAGGGTTTAAACAGAAAAGATGACTCTGTTAGTCTTATATGAGAACTAAAACATTTATGAAAAGGAGATATCTGGAAGTTTATGTAAGACCGAGAGGTGGGGGCAGTGAGTGAGGGTTGAAGTAGACTCATATGAATTAAACATTTGAAAAATGAGAGACTTTTGGTACATACAGAGGAGTTAATGCAGAAAATGAACATTTTTTGACACGTCCAATAAACTATGGTGCTGGAGGGACCTGGGCCCTCCGCGTTCCCCGCAGAGGCAGTGAGTGAGTGAACTGACTTAAGATTCAGCTGAAAGGGAAAATATAAGACCAACTGTGAGCTCCACCTTTTGATCCCCAGTTCAGAGCTTAGGGCATCATCCTCTCACAAGCCTTCTCTGGGTGTATATCTCACAGCTGTGGAATGAGTTAAGGTGCCTGATAAGCTACATCCCCAGGGGAATGCATTCTGTCTCACCATTTCAGAAGCAGCGTTACAAGTAACCAGATGGGGAAGTCAGTCTCAGTAATAACAATGGTGATATTCTCGTAACAGCGAAAAGGAACAATAGGGCTCGTTCTGTTACACTGAGCTAACACTAGATTCATTGGAGCTAGAGAAAGACTATAATAATAGCACAGAATGAGTTTAAAAGCAATGAAGCAATTCCATACAAAGAGTTTCCCTACCAGTCTAAAATCGATGATTTGCCAGATCTTTGATGTTTCAGCATTTCTTAAGGGCTGCTGAGACTTGAAAGACTATCCCAGCTGTAAGGAACCAGAACATAGTCCATTTCAAATGTATCATTTTGCAGGTGATTAAACTGAGACCCACATAGGCTATGTAGCTGGTAAATCACAAAGACCAAACCCAGCTCTTGGATCGAGTTTTATTCCTACTATATCTCTTCTTTTCTAGAATGCCTGCCATACCTAGGAGTGATGGAATGTCTTGTCTAGAGAAGAAATACTTTTATGAACTGCTCTCCTTTTCAGGCATGTCTAAGGAATTTTCTGGATTTAATTCAGGCAGTACCCAAACACTTCTGCAACATGCCTGCTTCTCTGGAAGACAGAATATGGGATGTAGCACTATTTCTACTGGCCGCGAGAGAGCGCCAGTACCCCATGCTAGGACTTCCCACCCCCACTCCCTTCCAGTCTACCTGATCACCTATGCAGCCTGTGTATATTTATTTTCAATGAGGTCAGGAGTATCAAGGTTGTAAAATAACATATTTTCACTTGTTTTCTCCCTACATCTCAGACATAGCTTTTCTGAAGTCAATTATCTCCCTGAGACGATGTTGGCCCCACCCCCTTCCTTTTTGTGCTACCTTTCAACACATCAGAGTCTGCCACCAACAGAATGAGAGATTGGAGGTGGGGGAAGAAGGAGGCAAAAAAAGCAACTTTTTTCCCTGACTGAAGATGTGAAATCCCTGTTTCCCTGTTTTGGCATTCTATTTTAAAGGAAATCTGCAAGTGTAAGGCCTCTGTTCTCCAGTTCCAGGGTGGGGAAGCACAGATAGGAGTAAAGGTTGTGATGCTGTCTGGGAGATTTCAGGCAGCTGCGGGGAATGCGGAGGGCCCAGGTCCCTCCAGCACTGTTTCTCCAGCACTGCTCTTGATGAAGGATGGAGGAGCATTTCTGGAAGGGTCCCAATAGAGGAGAAAATTAGGGCAATAAGCAGATACCCACAAATTATCGTGTCAATATCTGGGTGCCATATTAAAATGGAGGTTTTGTCCTGATGTGGGTGACTGGATGGTGAGAGGATAGGAAGAAAGAACATGCATGTTCACACTCACACAGACACACACAGTGGGGAAACAGCTCTTACAGAGTGCGTATCTGGAGCCTGGAAGACACCTGAGTGCTGCTCCTTTCAGGGCTGCGATATCGCCTGCTCCGAGAAAGCCACCAGCCTCCCTATGTCCTCTCAGAAAGACATCTTAACAGGTCAGTAGAGACTCAATGGGCCAACTGCAAACCCCACCAGCTCAGCCTCTAGCCAGTCCTGAGCAAGTGCTGTCCCAGCGGCTCACCGGCAGCACAGCTGGTAGGCACCCAGAAAGAGTGGTGGAGCCGCCTTCTGGCTTTCCGGTCTCATCGCTGTCCTGACTCACTATTCACCACCAGATATGTCAGTGGGTTTCTGACACTCTGGCCCTCTCCAGCCTTCTTGTCTGTCTAGATCTATTTTTATATTTTTAGGCTTCAGACAGATAAAACAGGAGCTTCTTATCCCAAAGCATGATGACCTTCTCTGTTCTAAGGGAAAAGTTTATCACAAAGCCTTTTTTGGAGGGCTGGGAAAAAGAGGTCAAGGTCAGTTCATAGGTATTTTAATTCTGTAAACCTCTATTAAGGGCTTACTATATTCCAGCAGAACTAAAAACCTAAGTAAGATCTTCCCTTCCGGTAAGTACTGGTAATCTACTGTGAAAGGAAAATAATCACCTATACTGCCATCTAATTAATGTCATCAAAAGCTATGGGGAACAAAATTAAGAAAGTGGTTTGAACAGGGTTTGAAGTATGAATGGGGAATGGCCAGTCAGAAAAGAAGGAACAAGAATTCCCGGAAGATAGAACAGCCTGAGAAAATCCTGTCACAGTGAGGTCTTCATGCTGGATGGGGTAGAGGATGCAAAGCTGTCTGGGGTGGCCAATGTGGCCCATTCAATTTCCTCTGAGTTGCAAAGCCACATGACATTCGGCCCAAATTTGGCCCATACATATGTCTTGATAAGTATAGTCCGTCTCAGGGTTTAAAATAAATTTTGGATGCCTTTGTTTACTCTAGTCTGTCACCATCTGCCATCTCCTCATCCCAGGAGGGATTTGCTCATTTACATCCCCTGCCTAGATCCTGACTGTATTTGTGACTGCATGCTCTGTTTTAAGGCCTCCTAAATGGAGGACCTCTTGATATTCTGCTCCTGGGGCTGCTGAAAGGGAGGGAGTGAGTCAAACAATCCAGCAATACTTGGATAAGTTTAGAAAGTCTGGTCAAATCCAAAAACAGACCATTTGTTTAGAAAGAGAAAGAAAGATTGGGGCAGGCTGATAGGAACCTAGGAAGTCTCCATTGCTGGCAGGCCTCTGGCCATCCGCTGCCTAGTGGAGGCCAGCAAGGGGCAGCCAAGAGTCCACCTGGAGCTGTGAGGCTGAGTGGGGATGGGCTCTGCCCAGGCATAACTGCTGCTGGCAAAGGGCATTATATTCTGGAGACCCCAGAATCTGACTTAACCTTCAAAGGTGCTTTGGCTCCTATGCTAAGAAATATTGCCTCAGTCAGGCTTCCAGGTCCTCATTCTGGAGTGAGCTCAGGGGACATGGTTCTCTTTGCCATTTTTGATGTCATCTCTTCGATCAACTATTGTCTATGGGCACTTTGTTGCCCTCTGGTGACCTGAAGATTTGCACCATGCTTTAACTTCTCACACCACTGACCTTCGGCCAGTTCTCAAAAGGCTCCAAGCCTGCTGCCAGTTCTGCCAAGTCACAGCCATGCCCAGTCCAGCATGGACTCCAGAAGAGAGTGGGGGTGCTGCTAGATCCCATCTCACTGCCCATCAGACCCAGAGTCAGCACTGCTTCAACCACATTTTCTGCAAAGCTCAGAGCTAATAAGGCGAGTACAAGCAGGAACTATGAATTAATCTCCTTGAATATGCAGGTAATTTAGATGGAAGAAGACAGGTGCCTCTGGCCCTCCATAAATAAATTGAGCAGTGATTGGATGGGGGTGGGGTGAGGATAGAAGCCAGATAGAGCCCCAGAGAGCAGAGGGGGTGGAACTGGTTTCCAGGCTGATTATGCCTCTGCCAGAGGGAGACAGAAATGGCTCTGTCTTGACAGCCATCACGTTGCTGAGTATAGAGCTTACCTAGAAAGGCAAGAAACCCAGAGCTGCCTAGCAAATCATTGAGCTGAGCCTTCTGTGGAAGAATCCCTGACCCTTCTTTTGTAGAAAAAGACCAGGGGAAGAAAAGGGGTGAGAAGAAGGGTGATGGTTAGCAAAGAGGAAAGAAGATGGCAATGAGAAAGGCACAGATGAAGACTAAGAAAGGGAAGATGTCAGACAGGGGTGATGGTGAGAAGGAAATATGGTAAGGGAAAGCTGAAAAAAAGAGGCTGAGGCCCAGGCATTTAGCATCTAGCTGGTCTACATGTACAGAACCGCTCACAGAAGAGCTGTGGCAGGAACCGTGATCTCGAAAGCAAGGTGCTCCCACTCCTCTACCACATGACTTGTTCTTATTCAGCAACATCTAATGCCTCATTCAAGTGGCTCAGGTACCCAATATCCCTATATCTCCTCTGGGAAAAGCAAATGGCAGAGTGGGGTGGAAGGGGCAGGCAGAGAAGAGTAGGCTGTGCCCGCTGGACAGCTGTGTCGAAGCAAGGAAACCTCTGTGACCCTGCAGATTCACCCATGTTGTCCCAAATGGCAGCATTTCCTTCTTTCTTTGGGCTGAATAATATCCCATTGTATGTCTCTACCACATTTTCTTTATCTGTTTATCTGTCCATAGACACTTCGTTTGTTTCTGTATCTTGGCTCTTGTGAATAGTGCAATAAATGTTATGCTAAGTGAGATAAGCCAGCAGAGAAAGACAAAGATCATATGATCTTACTTACATGTGGAATCTAAAATAGTAGAGCTTATAGAAGCAGGGAGCAGAATGGGGGAAGAGGGGATCATAGAGAGTTGTTGGTCAAGGGCACAGAGAGGTGACTACAGTTAACTATACTGCACTGTATACTTGCAGTTGCTAAGAAGGTTAATTTTAAGAGTCCTCGCCATACACACACAAAAGAATGGTAATTCTGGTGATGGGTCTGCTACTCAGCTTGATTATGGTGATCATTTCACAAAGTATTTATAGATCAAATCACCACATTGTACACCTGAAATATATACAATTTTTATTTGCCAATTACACCATAATAAAGCTTTAAAAAAAAAAAAAAACCCAGCTCACCGACCTTTTGAAGCAAGAAAAGGGGTGAGTGGCCTGGGCTCTGTTTCCAGGACCCTGTGCAACCCCATGTGGAGCCGCCATTCCAGGTGGACAGTGAGTGAGTTGGCAGAGGAGCAGCCCGATTCCTGCTGAGCTCTGTTCCCCAAGCAACGTTCTCAAAATGTGAAAGAAACCAAGGGCCGCAGAATAATTAATGCAGGTATTTTATCTTTTGCTATAATAAAAGATTTCACCAGTAGGTTTTTTTCTCTTTTATTTTTCTTTTTTCTTTTTGTCTATTTGGTTCAATTTGCTTAAAATCCTAGAGCCTGGTTTTTGCCCAGAGGGAAGAAAATGGACTGAACACTCGAAAGAGGAGAGCTTTTGGGGTGCCATCCATTATCTTACAATGATGCAACCCAGTGTGATTGCTTCATAGAGAACACATTTTAATGGCTGACAAATGAGAAGTCAGAGACAATTAAAATTTATTCCCAGTTAATTGTTTTCTTCTTTCATTAGGAGATATTGCCAGTCAGATAACAAAACCTTAAAAGCGAAAGCAGCCAGCCACTTCAGTCAGATGCCATGTGGAAGGAGACTTAAGAGCTTTGGCCTCTTCAGTTCAAATTTCTCTTTCTCTAGCAAATGACTTCTCCAACTCCTCTGTAGTATAGGAGAGCTAAAATCTTTAGAATGTAGGGACCTCTAGCTCTAAGCTGTGAAGTCACAGACAAGTTTATTACCAGGACACTGCCAAGTACTTTTTTATAGTTTTTTATTCTGGTTTATTTACTCTCTGGAGTAATGGTCTGAGCAACCACATTCATACTGATTGAATCTTCTCTACTTTTGTTCTGAGGGAAGTCGTCTTCCTCTCCCTGCCTTCCCTTCCAGGCCTCTACCAAAATTCCAGGTGACAGAAAACAGCCTGACATGACAGAATCAGGAAGCCTGGAACCAGGAAACTAGTTACTTGCTTCCCACTGTGTGACATTGGCAAGCAATGTACCTTTCCCTTTTCTCACCTCCCTCATCTTTACAACAGAACTATCTTTAGTGATCCAATGCCCCTGACAGCTATACAACCCTAACACCACCAAACCCTTAATAGCTAGCTGCCAAATATCCTCCATACTCAATCTGACTTAATCTTCATAAACAACTGCCTTAACCAGATACCTCCACTATTACCAGTTCTCCATTGAAAAAACAAGCATATAAGTAACTTTCCAAACACACAGAGTCAGGATTTGAACTTAGCTGAGTCCAGAGGTGGGCCCCTTACCCTCTATTTCCTCCATGATTTTGATCTTTGACCTCCTTTTTAAGATGCTAGAATTCCTGGCAAAAAAACAAGAACTTGCCCCCTCTTTTTACAATGGGGAGAATGTGTCTGTTGAACTCGCCTCACCTGATTTTAAGGACCCAGAATGGGCAGCTCTGAATGACTGAGCTGGAGAGACAGGCAGGCTGCAGGTCACCAGGAGGCTCAGGAAGGGAATCCGTCCCTTCCTTTTATAGACATAACTCAAGGTGCAAGGTCCGCTGCTCAAGAATGAAGAATCAGCCCCTTTAGAAAGCAGAGCTCACTCTTATTGTGCTCCCCCCTTCCCAGTGAGTCTCCCCAGGGGTTAGGGTTCTCACTGAGCCTTTATTATTATTATTGTTTGAAATGCCTCATAATAACCAGGATAGATTTCTTAGGAAGCCAAATAATGGGATGCATTTCCACCCTGGCTTTATAATTAATGTTTGCATCATTTATCTTTTGTGGAAAGATTATTCTGACTAACGAGGTTCTGGGCCACTAATTCATTACACTGCCTTGTCACTTCCTGCTCCTTCTTATTACCCAGAAATAGACTCATTAGTCAGAGTTCAATGACAGGGAGAAATTGTGTTCATTAATTTAATTCCCTCACTCACTTCTGGTCCCCATGTTTGTCCAAAATTGGGGATTAGAAGGGGGAAAAATTAGTTGTCTTAAGTCTTTGCTCCTGCCTCATTATATCTTCCACCTCACTCCTGTTGAATCAGAAAAAGGCCAGAGCAGCTCATAGCACTGGCCATACAGGTACTGCCCTTCCTCAACTCAAAGCTATGAGCAGTAGGTGAGGGACACAGCCCAGGGATTTAGGCATGTATAATACATAATCAGTTTTTTTTTTTTAACCTTGACTCTCAGTTGCTGTTTTTACCTGGGAATCCTTAGAAAAATACCCAGCCATCCCTGACAGTAGACTGTGGGATATATGTATATGTATGTATGTATATATGTACACATATATGTATGTGTATACTCACATACATATATACATATACATATATATACACATACACCACAAGAATATAAGGTGATATGGTATAGTATATAGAGCCTAGGCTCTGGAGTTAGATAGGTGGACATGATGTCGAATATTACCTCTTTACACGCGAGCTGTGTGTCCTCACTCAAGATGCTTAATCTCTCTGGGCTGTAGTTTCTCATCCACAGAATAGGAATGACAACAGCTATCTCCTCTTCTTATGAGGATCAAGCTACATGAGGCACCTGCAGCAGTCCTCACAGTATACTACAACTATTAGAGCTTTGATGAAAGGCACCCTTAGAGTTAAAATAATCAAAGATCGTTCAGTGGGAAGAAGGAATGTCTCCAGGCAGGGGAGGCTGCATGTGGAAACACCTGAGGACACCCAGGCCCATTGAGTGGGAATCTCTGGAATCACGAGGCAAGGCTTCAGTGTCTTTAAAGGCTCCCTTGGTGTTTCTAAGGAGAAGTTAAGGCTGAGAAACACTCAACCTCTTGAGGTCTGTGGTGAGCAATTTGAACTTTGATCAAGCACAGACAGTAAGCTAGCTGAGTTGTTTCTGAAAGGACTGCCCACAGCTGTTTCACTTCTAGTCTGTCCATGCTCTGGGAAGGAGTTCATTGCTGTGGGACGGAAATTTCCCTGGGTCCCTCCATGAGCAGGGTTAGTCTCTTCATTGTTCCAGGTACTGAGCAGAGCATGGGAAGCAAAAGCAGTCCCAGGGCCTGCAGTCATGAGGCTGCCAGTCTATTGGGGAACTGGAATCAAGCCACAAATGGACAATTAGGTGCAATTCAAAACACAGCACCGAGAAAAAAGTGCTGACCCCAGACCAGAGGCACAGCCTGGGGACCAGGAAGGTTTTCCTAAGTAAGGGTATTGGATTGATTTATAAAAGATCCCGAGGGTGAGAGAGAGAGAGAGAGAGAGAGAGAGAGAGAGAGAGAGAGAGAGAGAGAGAGAGCAGTGTGCTTTCCAGGCGGAAGGATTGAAGACCAGTTGCAAGACCGTGTGGCTCAAGCAAGGAGAGCACGGAGAAGAGATGGGCTAGGAAACAGGAAACAGCAGAGGCCAGAAAGGGCAGAGCCTGGTAGACTTGGTGGAGTATTTGGATTCCCCTCTTTAATGGCAAAGGGAAGCTTTTAAATTGAGAAATTTAAAGTGGTACAAAAAGGCAGGATGAGAAGGTGGAATAAATTATCCCTCAAGCCCACTCACTTCCTAGCCCTCTGGTTCTGAGGTCCAAGAGGACAGCATGATATGAGACACCAGTCGAAGCACTCTGCCCCTGCTGAGATCCTCTGGACTGCCCCTTATGGAAAATCAATGTAGCCTCAGATGTGGTCACCAATAGGTAGGCTGTATTTCTCACATATGTTGGGGTAGAAAATCTCAGAGAACTTCTGCTCTAGATCTTTATTCATCAGAAAACTGATCAATAGCTCAGCTTCCAGAATGTTGATAGCAGCAGCCTCTGGAAAAGCATGTCCTCCTTCACGTTTAATTGCTCATTTGGAATTTTGGTGTGGCTATATCATCTATTTGTGAGTATAGCTCTGTGACTCTGTCACCAGGCATCTGGACACATCTGTTGGACTGATTCTGTCCTTTTGCAGACCCTAGAGGCTGAGGACCATGTCCTTGGTAAGCCCACAATGGTATGTCATCCAAGGCTTCTTGCTTTTCAGTCAGCCTCTGCCCAGAAGTCAGGATCTTCTCTCATCTCAAAATGTCAGAATTATTTGTGTTCATTGAATATGTTTTTTCATCCTGAGATCCACTCTTCTAGAAAGGGCATGCTATAGGCAAGATTTCATGTTCACATAGATCAGGATTTTGGCAGAATGGTTGACAACCCCCGCCACATGCACACACTTTCAATGTCTTATGTGTTTGTGGTACGTTATATGTTCATGGTCAAGAACCTCATCTTTGATAATGCAAATCATTATATGTGAATCCTTAGAGTTTGTCTGCAGTTGTTTTTAACTAAGTCTCATTTAAATAGGAGGTGCTAAGAGAGAAGACAGGGCCAAGGTAGGGAGTGTTGACCTCCTATGAGCATTGGCCCAAGGCAGTTCTTCTCCCCAAGTCAGTAAGGTAGAGGGCTAATGAATATCAGCCAGGTGGGTGAAGAGTGGAAAGTTCACAGGCCTGCACTCACACCTTAGCCTGCAAGTTGATGAATTAACTCAGCACAGAGTCCTGAGAACAGACTTGTTGTCTTCAATTACCACAAGTAAAAAGGCCAGGTTAAACAAACTTTCCTGGGTAAATATTTTAGCACAATGCCTGGCACATACTAAAAATCACAACATTTTATTTACAATTTCACTACTAAGAGAAATAAAAAAAGTTAGAGAACTTGCTATTAGGCACTAAAAGTCTTACAATATTTGTTATTCATTATCTTAATTCTCAAAACAGCAGTGATGTGTGTGTGTGTGTATGTGTAGAAATAATCCTACCCTTTATGCAGATAAGAACATGAAGATCAAAGTGGTGATTTGCAAAAGTCAAGCAAAATCGGGTAAAGCAAGGATTCGACTTGCAAGTCTGTCTCTTTTCCATGGCCCAGAGGGCTGAGTACTGATGAACTCACCTGTGACTGCGTTAGTTTGCTTGGTGGCTGGGAGTCCAAGATCAAGGTGTCTATCGGGTTGGTTTCATTCTGAAGCCTCCTTCCTTGGCTTGTAGATGGCCATGTTCTCCCTTTGTCCTAATATGACCTTTCTTCTGTGTGTGTCTATGTCTTAAGCTCCTCTTTTTATAAGGACACCAGTCAGATTGGATGAAGTACTCCCTCCCACATGACCTAATTTTATCTTAATCATCCTTCAAAGACTCTATCTCCAAATGCAGTCACATTCTGAGAAACTGGGGTTTAGACCTTCAACATATGTATTTTTGGAGGGGATACCAAGTCAGCCCCAAAACAGTGATCAAGTAGTTCAAATAAAACTCTTTATCCTTTACTTGCTGAGGGATCTACCCTTGGCTTTTCATATTAGTGCAATCACTGTGTACCTACTGCAGTACAAAAAAGGCTTTTACTCTGAATGGTTGGGCAAATGTCAGGATTAAGATAACTCACTGTGGAGATGAGATATGGGAAGGATAGGTGAGATGAAGCAGCTTTCTCCAAGTGCCAGTCTTCATGGAAGATCCTTTTTTAATTTCCCGAAGGAACAGGAGGGAATGTGTGAATGCCACTGGCAGACACAGGAAGCAATTAGAGAGTACTTTTCCTAACTGCATGTGTACACCTGTGAATGGTCTGCAGAAAGCAGTTACGTGGGTTCTGTCCCCAGTGCCAAATGGATACGTGAAGGGCTCTAAGTCAGCTCCAAGGCTGTGCTGAGTGATCTTAGTCTCTGTTCTCTTCTTTCAGTTTGCCATCAAAGGAGGATAACCAGTGTAAAATGGCAGCTTTCAGATATTGCTGGAGAAAGGAAAGGTTGAAATCCAAAAGAATGATGCAAGAGCAATAATTACCTTCCTGCAAACTACATTCTATAATCTTTGGCCTTTGGAAATAATGAACTACATCTCAAATCTGCTTGGTTTATTTTATTCTACTAAAATGATCAAATTAACATGTAGGAAGAGAAGACATGGGAACAAAAATGTGTGTCCTGCGTATTCATTTGGTACCTGGCACTTGGGGATAGACAGCTGGAGAGAGGGGGAGTTTAATTTCCTGGGGCCCACATGTTTCTGAGTGATTGGCAGGCTAATTTTGCTCTCCACTAGGCCTGGTATTGAAAAGAAGTGAAGACTTAGAAAGCTGCCAAAAATTATTCTTTGCTTTTGGCAAAAATTCTAGACCTCATCAGAAAAATCAAGAATTAGACTTAGAGATTTGGGAAGCAAGGTGAAAGGAAGTTTTAAAGGAAATGGTAATAGGTATGTATTGTTAGAACATCCTTTCAGAGGTATTATTCTCTGATTTGGTCTCTTATTAAGTTCATGAAATAGTATTATACTTCATTTGCCTTAGTCATGATGTAAGAGGCTCAGCGAATTAAATAAATTGCCTGAGGGCATACAGCAAATTAATGGCAGATGCTGGCCTCAAATCCAAGTTCTTTTAAGACTTGTCAAGTTCTTTTTTCACCTACCTGTGCTGGCTCCTCCAAAGCCTTGTCCAGAGGATGCCTATTCAGTCAAGAAGTCAGTTGATCTAAACAGCTAGAAAGTCCCAGTGTGGTTTACAGACTTTCCTTTCCTGCCCCTCTATGCTCCTCTGGAATAGCATAGGTGGCATGCAAGCAGTGAAGTCCATGGATATCGGAGTATGAGAAGTACAAATTTAAATTCAGTCTTCAAGGTCAGGTGACCTTGGACAAAATATCTTATCTCCGTAAACCTCAATTGCCTTATTTATATAAAAAGGATCTAAAACCAACATCATAGGATTGCTTTAAAAATTAAACATGTGTGAATGTGCATGTGCCTGTATCATTTAGCATAGTGTCTGACACAGTAAAGATTAGCTTTAAAGACATGTAACAAAATGGTCCTTGCCTAAAGAGTGAGAACACAGCAGTACCCAAAGCAGGCTCTACAAGGGTGGCAGATGCTGGGCTTGGTGTGTCTTTCTATACATCCTTTGTTTCAGTCTATACCACTTCACACTCATGGCTGCATCCTGAAACCCTGAGATGCCAGTGACCAAGAAGCACAAATTTCGGCAGATAACCTGGCCTTCTTCTAGGCCAGAACTTCTTCGAGGACAGACAGAGGGTCAAGGAAGGCCACGTAACCCAGAGTGGAGAGAAAATAGAGAGGAATAGATCAGTGCTAGAGCCTACATGATTAACTATCCAACCCAGGGCACTGAGGCTGGGGAAGCAGCCAGATCAATGGATCACAAAACAAGTGAAGAACCTGGGAAGTTAAACATAGTGACTGGGCATGGCTTTCGATAAATGATTAGGGAATGAAGCAGAACACATATATATCAAGAAACAACAGAGGGGGCAGATCATTCTAAAAATGGTCTTTGCTCCTTATCACCTTTCAAAGGCAAAGTTACAGCTTTGTGTGTTTTCATCTAAAAATATGCATTTGTTTGTATGAGTATATGGGAGTGTTGTATGTTTTGGGATGTATGTATGGGCAAGCACTACCCGCTTGTCCTATTCCACAGAGTGCAGTGATGCTGGGGAAGGTGTTGTTTATAAGGTAGGTGCAAATAGAATTTTATTCTTGTAGCTCTGAGAACTGTAGCATATTAAAACTATTCAAATATATCCCATGTACTTACATACTCTGTGGAAATTTTTCTTGTAAAATTAGCATATACTCTATTACCTCCTTATTAACAGGAAAATTTGAGGTGCTGACTTCATCCATTACAATAGTGTGGGCCTCCCAATGCCACCTTCTTCTGAACTGAGAAAGCAAGTTATTGTCCCCAAAGGAGAAGCCTGGGAGAGAATGCCGCCCCTTTCCCACCCAACCAACTCTTGCCATCTGTATAAAAGATGAAATACCAAGACAAGAAAGAAATTATGTTACAGTCCTTATTCTGTTGATGAATTCCAAAAAAAGATGGTTTTCTAACTTAGTAAATGATTCAGTCAACCTCAATCTAAAGGCAGCAAATAGAAATCTTCATTTTGTGACAAAAGGGCTACAGAAAGCCTTATGAATAAAAACTCCACCTTTTTATTGCCCTATGGGGCAAGAGTCTAGGATGGCTTCTTGGTTGCAGGTTTTCTTGTTTTCAAATCAGGTTGCAAGGTGTTTGGAGCACTGACTTGGACTGGGGTACAGATGGATGGCAGCTCAATTGTCCCCATTATGCAGGGCAGTACTAAGAAGCATTATTAGGTCTGTCTATAGCTACAAAAATGTAATAGGAGTCATTGTGTCTGTAGTGGAAATATGATTAAAAAACATAAGATTGGAATATGACATCATGAAAAATGGTGTTTTGTGGTATTTTATGTACAATAAAATTTCTCATTTTAGAGGAGGAAGTTACATTTTGAGCTTTTTTCCTCTTTGTTTAAATTTAAAAAAAAGAGAATTTAAATAACATAAGTATGTCCAAATTTCAGAAACAAAACTAAGCACCTTTAAAAACAAATTCCGGTATTTTTGCCTCTGTCTAGCATTTCTGATATCTACAGATTTTTCTCAGATGTGTGGATAAGATTGTCTCCTTTGAGGCCTTTGGCAGAGATCAAAGTCATTTCTATCTTCCTGTCCTTCCTAACAACCCAACCTCAAAACAGTTCTGTTTATCTCTTTTAACTGGATTTACGAAGGACTGCACATTTTATACATTTTTATTGAATTGAGTTCTATGTCCTTGGTCTAGATTTATAGACTGTTAAATAGAATGTTTTACATCTCTCACTCTCTCTCTCTCTCTCTCAAAGAAAATAACAAATACATTTAGGCAGAGTCATCATTCAATTATTTCCGTGGATTATTCACAAATTATAGGAAAAATAAAAGTATTTCCTTTTTAATCTTAGGAGAGAGCAATTAAATTTCAAAATTGTAGAAAAGCTCAAATTAGTCTTGAACTTTAAAATGACTTTCCTGAATGGTCAAGAAGTAAGATGATTATGATAAATCAGCCTCCAGCTCCAGAAAGCCACTCTCCTTCATAAGGAGAATGAATGTATGTTTTGCCTCAGTGACCACACAAGAATAGAAAAACACATCCACAGTAATTAGACAGATCTTAAAATTAAGTAAATGATTCTTAATGTACCCAAGAATCTCAGCTTTCTCACAAATCTTCTTTCTGTACAGAAATTCTCAAACCATTTGCAGTCCCATCATGACAGGAAATCTCATTTTGCACATTCCTAATTTTGTCTTCAGCATGTTTCCCCTAATTTTTCTACCACCAGCCACAGCAAAGTACATGATACATGGCATCAGGGCACAGAACCACCACTCATTTCAAACCTGAAATGTCACTAGAGACGAACCCCTTGGCAACAGCACTAGCCATCGATTTTATAGAACCAACCTCTTTCCAAGAGCAAAGTCATCTCCGTCTCAAAAGCCACAGCCAGATCAGAACCTCCAATCCTAGGGAAAGGCATTCACCATGGACCCTGGGGAAGAGCCTCCCCCTGCCCGTCTGGGCAAGGGATGATGAATTCAGTGGGCACCTACCTGTGATGCCCCTTGACTGCCACCTCTTCCCACCTTCCCCGTTTCTTTTTCCGCTCATTTTTTTTCCACTTTAAAATCATCCAACTTTGCCTTGGGGATGAGCAGAATGAAATGTCACTTACCTATAAAAAAAGAGAGACAGAAAAGAAAGCCATGCATTACATTACATACAAGTTCTTTGAAATCAAGGCCAACTTCCGACTTTGAAACTGCAACTATAAGTGATTATTATTTTTTCACCCTACCTTTTTATATTTAATGAACCTCAGAATTTTGCAAGATGCCCATCACCAGAGCCTAGCCTCCCGTCATGATTTTCCACTTGCTGTCCCTCTTCCCCACCCTCACCCCGCACTGCCTACTCCCTCTCCTCATTGAGAAAAGGTCAGGAAGGAATGAGGGAAGATATGGAAACCATGCAGATCAAGGGGGTACCTCAGATGTGGGCACTGAAGTGGTGAGGCATGTGGAGCCTCTATTCTCACAGGCGGTGGCCTCAAGTACCTGGGGTCAGTGTGGGCTGATACTTATCTTGAAGGAAGGCCACAGTTCCTTGCAGAGTGACTTTCATTAAAGGCTTTGGTTTTGAGCCCTTCTCCTCTCTCTCCTTTTTCCATCTCCCTCTCACTCCTCCCAGTTGGACTGAATTCACTCAAGGTCCCACTCCTTTTCTTTGTCATACAGCATCCACAGTTTCACTTTAGTGCCACCGTTCAGATCTGCTTCTACATAAACTGCTCATGATCATAGCACCGTAAGGCCAGTTGTGACCTACATGGATAATTTTCTCTGGTTCTGCATCTTAAAAGCATTCAACCCAGTCCATCTTCCTAGGAGACCTTCTGTCTAAAAATTCAGGCTGCTGTGTCCACACCTCTCCTGGCTCCTGGTCTCAGAGGCATCCACCCTTCACACAGCAGGTTCCTCACCACCAAGCTGGTCTCCACCTCCCTCTGCCACAGGGGAGCCAGGCTCTGCACCTTCTACTTTCAAGAACAGCCCCTTATCTTGCCATGTACCAAACCCTCAAACATGCTAAATATTTTTAAATTGATTTTGGTGGCCTGCCACTATCTTTTTTCTTTATACCCAAATAACTCAATTCTTTTTAGTCTTCTCTTAGAGATTTTCATTTTCTGTTGTTTTTATTTCCCTCCTCCAATTTTCTCTGAGAGCCTTCATGAAAGATACCCCAGAGCTGAAAACTGAATGAAAAAGTCACCATAAGTCCTTCGTTTGTCTGATTCCAACACTGCATTCTCAAAAGAGTTTTCTATCCAAGATGATCTGCCCAAAACAAACTGTGTTTAAATATTTTCAGGGAACACCTCACCCTCCTTCTCTTGGAGACTCATGACTGCATTAGTATGTTAAAGACTCTGGGAAGGTCCTCTTTGAGAAGGGATGCTGAAGTTTTTTCTGAAATGATTTGACACAGGAACCTGCTTTCCTACCCAGAGGTTAAAACACTCTTCTTTGCTTCTGAAGGATGATTATTTTTCATTTTTGTTGTATGAATGTTACATTAAGATAAACTGATCTAGTTTTATCATAGGCTGTGACCAGGGCCTCCTGAGAGCACTGCCCCCTCCAGCCACACCCTGTGGAAGCACAGCCCAGGACTCGGCATCCTGAGCTCCAGCCTGACCCCATCCATCCCTCATCCAATGCGAGAACCCCACAAGCTTGCTCACCCCAGTTCCCTCATCTGTAAGAAGGAGAGATCTCTATGCACTCTGAATACTCCATCAGGATGTCGTGAGTCTGCAGTGGTACTTTTTAAATGGGCCTTGAAACCTGCATAAGCAAATCATTTCAAGAGCTTGGTATTTAGTACTTCTGTCCTTGGGGTACTCTCATGGAAAAAGACAGAGAACCGTGGGCCTCAGCTGGCTGGGGAGCTGGTGAATGGGTGGCTTTTGTTTCTCTCATCATGAGTAGTCAGGAGCTAGTGTGCCTTGATTACTTCACCTACTCTGAATTCTGAGGGAGGGAATTGATCTTGTAGGTCTTTTTCCATTTTTAATGTCTATGCCCATGAGTTTCCCTCTGTTACACAGGAATGATTTCTCTGCCTTAGTTTACACCTTTCAAAGCTTTTAATCCTGTTTCTTCTCTGCTCTGCATTTTTATAGCTGGGCAGGTTTTTCAGTAGACCAAGAACCTCTAAATAGGGGAAGGAAAGCGAGAGGTGCTGAGTATTATCTGAGGTCAGGGAGCAAAGCCTTGAATGCCTCCGCTATTACTCTTAAGTAGGGACAAATGAGCATTAAAATAATGATGTGTTAATATAGGCGCATGGGCTGCAGCTAATGCACACTCTGGTGGGGGATGTTGATAATGAAAGGTAGTCCTTGTGGTGTGTGGGGGTGTGTGAGAAATCTCTGTACTTTCTGCTCAATTTTAATGGAACCTAAAAATGATCTAAAAATAAAGTTTATAGATTTAAAAAAGTCACACTCCTTAAGTTTTCATTTATTCAAGAAAATATTCTTGATCATATTTTATTGCAAGGCCTGGAATTATTTCTTGCAGAACAGGAGCATTTTGGGAGATGACTGTACTTCTTTCTACAGTCCCAGAGTGGGCCTCACAATGCCTTTCACTGGGCCATATGGAAAGAAGAGAAAAAATGGAAAAAGTCTCAGCCTTAGGAGAGCTTGAAAACTTCATGGGAGGAATATAAAAAGTTTGGGAAATACTTAGAAAACCATAAATGCTGGCCCAAGTTTATCTCCCTACCCCAGCCCATCATCTTTGGAAATCATATCTAAAATTTAAACTCAGCTTAAGTGCCATGTAGCCTCCAAGCCACTCTCAGCTCACCTCAGAGAGTTTTACTTTCCCCCTGTGCCCAACAGTTCGCTGCCTACATTGGCTGTTAGTACTTCTTCCATTTTGCCATTTAAGAGAGTCCATTTTATTTTTTTCTCTGCTATGACATTTTGACTTTGCAAACTTAAAAACACCTAGTCCAGGTTTTACAGAAAAATTAGTTGTAAGAAAGCCAGGTTTTCAGACCTTTTTGAATTTGGTATTGCCGATAAGGAATTGTGAATCTATATACACTAGATACTGTGATAGCTCTGGGGCTGCAGAGATGAAAGATATAACCCCTGCCTTCTAATAATCTCAAGGGGAAGACAGATGAGGAGATGCTGCATTCTAGCTGACATGACAGGGACAGAAATAGGGTGCTATGAGAAGACAGAATACCCATGTGTTTCCATGGATGCAGGTAATAATACAGAAAAATAAAAAAAGACTGGTGAAAGACTACCATTGAAAACTTCAAAGAAAAGCCTGGCCCTATCTGAGCAGCTCCCATTGAAAAGCTACCTTAAAAATCTGCTGACCACCATCTGTCCTCCATCCCTCCATGGCAAGGGCAGACTTGCTTTCGTGTTCTCCCTTCTGTCACTGCAGAGTGTTTCTGTGATGGAGCTCTCGACTGACCTGTCCAGATGCTCAGGTACTCACCTTTCTGAAGGGCTCGGAAACTAGACAGAAGCTAACTCTACAGAAAGGGCTATCAGCCCCCAAACAAGGTACTACAAGCCCAATTCACTCCAAAGATTTTGGGGGCTGCTCTTTGTAGGGCCATTGTAAAACTCTCTCTATAGGGACAGCTCAATTGTTCAAAATAGTTTCAGCTGAAGAGCTTAGCCTTCTCTGGATGTCCATTCCTCACTTTAACAGTGAATACCAAGGACAACTCAGCTAACCCATTCAGTGCCACAGACAGGGACGATCCTCAGCCTTTCAGAATGAAGGACGCCAGATCACCAGGGTGGCTCATGAAACTCAAAGGGCTCTGGAAAATTCAAAATTTGCACACAGTAGTCCCCTTTGTCCATGGGTGATAAGTTCAAGGACTCCCACTGGATGCCTGAAATAGCAGATAGTACCAAACTCTATATACACTATTTCTTTCCTATACATACATAGGTATTAGAAAGTTTAATTCATAAATTAGGCACAGTAAGAGATTAATAATAATAACTAATAATAAAATAGAACAATTATACCAATATACTATAATAAAAATTATGTGAATTTGGTCTCCCTCTCCCTCTCTCTCAAAATATCATGGTATAATCACTCCTCATATACAGTGAATTGCTGGGTTTCTCTTCTGTCAGGGGATCGCTTGCTGAAGTCTTTATATAGACTCAATGCTTTCTAGCACAACACAATGGGAAAAAAATGTTTTTGTTCAAGTCTCCCATCCACAAATTTAATGCCGTTTCTATTTTAACTAAACACTTATCATGCACTGTGGCCCTAACTTTCGCAGTATGAGGCACAACAGCAAAACTGGCATAAATTCTTTTTTTTCTTCATAATTTTTATGGTAGAATATTTGTTCTTACTGTTCAACTTAGCAAACTCAGCATATGAAATCTTTCTTTCCTTTTTAAATTGGGAACTTTCACTTTTCACTTAAAGGAATCACTTTACAGCCTCTCTTTGGCATGTCTGAATTGCTAGCACCAGCACTCCCACTCTTTGGGGCCATTAATAAATAAAATTAGGGTTTCTTGAATACAAACATTGCAATACCATGACAGTTGATCTGATAATGGAGATGGCTACTAAGTGGCTAACAGGCAAGAAGCATCTGTACCGTGGAAATGCTGAACAAAGATGATTCAAATCTTGGGTGTGACAGAGCAAGGCATCGGAGATTTCATCTCACTACTCAGAATGGCACACAACCAGAAACTTATGAAGTGTTTATTTCTGGATTTTTTTATTTAATGTTTTTGGACCACACTTGACTGTGGGTAACTGCAAGTGTGAAAAATGAAACTTCGAATAAGGGGGTACTACTTTATTGTAAATGTAGTTCAAGTGCTTTCCACAGAATAGGTCATGTTTCAGGGGAAGTGTTTATATTGACAATTACACACCTACTTTGAACTTGGGCTCTAGACTAACTCTAGTTTCAGCCAAGACTACCTCTTCTCAAACCCTCCCTCTGATGGCCCTCAGGTCCTCAATGAAAGAGAGACAGGCTAAAAGGCAAGTGCTGGGATCCAGGATGTGGCAGTGTCCTTTGTCTAGTCCATACCCCTTACACCCATGCTCCCCCTCTGTCAAAATTGAGAATTTGAAAATCTGACCCCATATCTGTGTGTCTAGGACCTTCAACAGCATTATCAAGGTTCTGTGTCAACTCTCAACTCTACCCCTGCCACTGGTGTAATGGCTCCTAAAGACCTGGTTATTCTCTTAATTCAAAGGTGCTACCTCACAGTCCATGCTATATTAATGGAAGGAGAAAAATAAGGATTGCTCTTGAGTATATAGAATCAGAGGAGAAATAACATGCAATTGTCTGGAGCTACAGTCTTTTTAGGCAAGTGCTCTGAAAGGCAGTGGGATGGTTTTAAAACCTTTTCTCCAGGCAGCCCCCTTCGGGGATGGGGATGGAGCAAAATCTCTCACACATTTTCCTAATGCAGAAGAACACTGCTGAAATGCAAACACGACCTTCATTTTCTATCCACAGCTTCTCCATGCTCTGGAGACAAGGTCTGGTGTAACATTTTGTTGAGCAGAAAACCAGGAAAACATCAGCTGGAATCTGGCTCATATGGAAGAATAAAGGAGGAATCGGAGAGAATTGACTGGCTGCCCCTCATTTGCCCTCAAATGCTTCTAAGATAAATGAGGAGGGCTTCACAGGGGCTAGGCAACATGTTTATTGATAGAATGAGGCAGATGCCAAGATAGGCAATGAGTCTGGTCCCAGAATTTCAGAAGGAAACTGTTTTACCCTACTCTGGCTTCCACTGGAGACCAGAATTCCTCTGAGTAATACCTTCCCCCTCATTGCTTGGCTAGGCAGATTTTTCTTTTCACTCCAGTGAGTATATTTATTGATTTTCACAACTGGACACAGCAATGTGCTAACTATCTAGGAGGTCTCAATTTTCCTCCCTACCACTTTTTTTCTACCACTCCTAAGTGAGAATTTCAAGGGAAAGTTATGTCTGTGACTGGATCTGTGCAGGAGTGCAACCCAACCCACTCAACACTTTAAGCCTGTGGCTCTCTTTTCTCTCTGGCACAAAGTGGTGAAGAATGACCACGTGTGCAAAGTCAGCTGTGTCAGTGACTCTCCTGTGTTTCCAGGAAGCCCCAGGAACTAATTCTGACCTGGCTTCTTGTGCATCCCCTGTTGACCTGTGAGATGTCTCCAGGAAGTCAGATGAAATGTGCCACCTTATGCTGCTATTTAGTGTTTTCTTCTTGATGACTGAGCAAATATTCAGAAATTGCTAAAAAAAAAAAAATACCAGAAAACAGAAACAGAGCAGCTGAAGTTCTGGGGCGAGGTAGGGATCTAAGGTCCCCTTTCCTCAGCAGCTGAATTTTTAGATGGCCAGATCGATGGTTCCCACTTTAATGGTACATTAAACTTTCCTGAGTGGTTTCCAAAACACCCACACCAAAGCTTCTTTCTAGTTCAATCAAATCAGAACCCCTGGGAGTAAGACAATGTATTGCTTTTAAAATGTCATTCCAACATGCAGCCACATTTGAGATCCAGTGCTCTGGTGCATGTATGAAGGCCCTCAGAAGGCTGGTTAAAACACAGATTTCTGATCTCTAGCCCCTGTTTCTGACTGAGTAGATTTAAGATGAGACCTGGGAATCTGCATTTCTGAGGAGTGGCTGGGTGATGCCAGTGCTGCTGTTTGGGGACCAGACTTTGAGGAGCACTGCATTAGGTTAGTTCATTAGGCTCTTTGAAAGGAAAAATGGCCTAGAGGATTGACTTCCCAATATAATTGCAGTTCTTGGAGCTGTGAGGTCCCCATACATCCTCATAGGCTTCTCTGCAATAGATATAAGGGCACTGGCTGTGCCATTGAGAAAGAAGGTCTTCTGGACTTTTCTTTATCTAGCTAGAGCTATGCTTAGAAAGAAAGCTTTCTGAGAAAGGGACTGTAATAGCCAAATGAAAGGAGGCAAGCATTCACTTTTCCCACCTCTCCTGCTGCCAGAACATTAACTCTATTCCTTTAAAGATGAATCCCATGATCCCACCAAATAGCTTCCTAAGGACAGGAAAGAGATTGTCTTATAATACCGTCACTTAGTACACCCACATGCACAAGGAGACGTGTTCTATGTCTGTCGAATCAGTCAATGAATAGAAAGCCCATTTAAAAGGCAGGAGAGCCAAGACGCTGTCACATTGTTTTCTGGTAGACAGGAAGGCATATGATTAATCAACAAATATTTGACAAACACCTTCTGCGAGCACTGAATATACCTTTTTGATAAGGCTGGAGTCTGTAATAACCCGAGACATGGCTTTTATTTGCACGGCTTTTTGTGATTTATAGCCCACTTTTAACAACATTTTATCACCAATCTATTGTCCAGGAAAGCCTAGAAGAGACTGAGGAGGCAGATCCTAAGAGGGATTGTTTGGGTGTCATCTCATCTGTGTTCTCTCCTGGAAGCTGCTTCGAGACCATACACTGGCGGGTGGTTTTTGCCCAGGACTTTCTGGCAGAAGCGGAGAGAGGCCCCACCTTTGCATCTCACTAAACATCTTGCACTTGCACTTTCCACTGATGAGCATTGGGGACAGCTGCAGCAGGGCTGTGTGCTGATTGCACAGTACTTCTTTTCCACCCTCTCCTGTACCTCTCTGTACTGGGCAGGCATATGCCTACAGCACAAAGACAGTTTCCTACTTACTCTCCACTCGGCCACACTGTAGCAGGGGAGGAAAAGAGCAGAGGGGGCTGCAATTTCTCCCTCTCTCTGTGCTGTTCTTGTAGTAAAACACAGAGGCCCCACTGTGACTGTTGATCACATGCAAAGTAAACGCAAGTTTTGAAATTCATCAGAGATTTCTCCCATAGCTACAGCCAGCCAGGCCTGAACCTTGCCCTCCTCTAGGGCCTGCTGGCTGCTGCCACTCCTCTAGTGGCAGTTGGGGGAACTATGAAGTTTTTCTAACATCCCACATCTGTTTCATGAGGGAGGTATGTGAGACTGAGGAAACAAAGGAGGGGAAAAAAAAGAATACATTTAGAAAAAGATCCGTAAAAGGGAAGAATTTAAAAGAGACTGTCAAGATCCCTTTGTTCTTTTTCTCTTTCTCCTTCTTTCTGTAGTTCATACAGTATGCATCAGTGGGAACCTGGTGACTAAGGTTTGTTTAATCTAGCCCCTGGTGAGTCATTGCAGAGGCTTCTCATGTAAGGTGGTAGCTGTAATGATGCTCTAGCCTATGATCTATTGATTTTATGGGCATTTTTAGGAGATAGGTAATAAGGTTGCTCCAGTAAACAGTCTGGCTGAGCAGTAAAAAATGAAGATATTTGCACAGGTTACATTTCAAGTGGCTTTCTGAAGGAGGAGTGGCTGTCACCAGCTGCCACATGTTCCAATGCTTACTTCCTCCTCCAAGGATCTGAAGCCCTTGAACTTGCTAAGATTCCTGCCCCACTGCAGAGAGGAGTAAGCATATTGTGTGGTGTACCTTCACATGTTTGTTTGTTTATTAATGAGAGTGGGTATAGTTTCTTCCTCTTCCCTTCAGGCCGCTGAGCAGCCAGAGGAGGGCACACTAGACTGAGTCATGCTCTAGAACTTTAAACTTCAGAATTCTGACTTTTGGGAGTCCCTAAGAGGGTAAAGAATAAACATCCCGTGCCAACCCAAGACCCACTCTGTCTCTTTCCAGACTTAAGGTGAATCAATGGCTATCTTTCCCCAAATTGAACTGCTACATATGTGACAACACACTGAGGAACAATCTTCCGAATAGCAAGGATGGGTTGAGCACTTAGGAAGGTGAGCCATCAAGTGTGTGGACTTCAGTCTGAACCCCATGCAAGGGAACCGAGACTGGAGCATCAAACTACATAGTTTTGGTTTATGACCACTGGAAATCTGAATATTATCTGGATACCTGCCTTCCCATGAAGTGCATTTGATTGCCAAGGAAGCCTCCTCAGGGACCATGGTGTGTTATCTCAAGCCTTTTCTCATTGGAAAAACATTCAGTGAAAAAAGTCATTTTGCATATATTACTTACTATCACTATTTGATTAGAAGTCTTATATGGTCAATATCCTTTTAGGATCCGATTTTATAAAAAAAGGAAACTGATGTTAGGGAGATCATCATTTGCCCAAGGTCACAAGTTATTAACTCCTAGATCAGTGGCAGACCCTAATTCCTGTGCCCATCCATATTCTAAGCATTCTGATGAAAGAATGTCAGATTCCTGCACAGGATTAAGCAGACCTTAGTCACCAGCACTGCTGGTGATCACCTCCAGTTATTTTTAGCCTGTATTCAACAGCCCACAGAACTTCTATGAACAGCACAATTGATTAGCTGCCCTAAGCAGACTCCTTTACCTATCCTCAGCCTGGGAAGCAAACATTTACGCTTATGAGCCCCAAGCTGAAAGTCTATCTGAGAATCCTACCAATGTCAGGGAATAAGCTTTATTCTGTGGCATCTACCAAGGAAACCCACTTAAACTTACTACTGTATGTGTCCAATAGATTTGGGTGCATACAACAATGAGTTAATTCTCAATAAATGATTTTAATAACTGGTCAGTATTTATTCAACTTGTTTTTTGACTAGATATGCATAAGTAGAGTTTATGTGGTGACTATTGAGTGTTAAATGAAAATCAATTGATCATCAAAAATGTATTTACAAAGGATTAATTCTACAATAACCACCTACACAGATCTATCAAAGTAAATCCTCAATAAATGCATATTTTGGGAGCTTAATTTAAATGACAAAAAAAATACATAAATAGGAGTGAGATGACTATCAGGCAAATAGAAGCAGAGGAGTGCAACCCTTACTAGGAACGGGGCAGTATAAGCTTAAAATAAGAAGAGATTTGCTAAAGCAAGATAGTGATGAACGTTCAGCATACATAGGGACAAATTGAGACAACAATGACTGAAAAGGGGTGTTCTGTTGACTTCTTGAATTCCAATCTCCAGCTCATTCCTTAGATTTGGGATATTCTCATCAACTATTTGTCTGAAAATGCTTTTTAGTCCCTGTTCTTTTTCCTCACCTTCAATAAT
The DNA here is from genome assembly GCA_004027375.1 of Macroglossus sobrinus. Classification (NCBI taxonomy): domain Eukaryota; kingdom Metazoa; phylum Chordata; class Mammalia; order Chiroptera; family Pteropodidae; genus Macroglossus; species Macroglossus sobrinus. The sequence continues at coordinate 669,876 of PVKZ01000471.1, forward strand.
GCCCATTATTCTTATGTTTCCTCTCTTGATGGTATCAGCTAGTTTTTGTATTTCTCTTTCATTATTTTTCATTCTTCAGTTTCTCTCTTTTTCCTTCTGATTTATTTCTATGTCTTTGATATTACTGATCCTTTCCTCCATTTGATTGACTTTATTTCTCTAGCTTGCTATTTCATTTTTCAATTCTTGCAGTGTATTTTTCATCTCCAGAAGATCTATCTATTATTTTTCAGAGATTCACTCTCCTTGCTAAAGAACTCATTCTGCTCATCTAGTTGTTTTGTTTTTTAGTTCTTGAAATTGTTTATATGCCTCATTTCAGAGCTCACTGAGTTTTTTCAGAAGTACCATCCTGAATTCTCTGTCATTTAAGTTGCATATTTCTATGTGTGTAAGCTTATTTTCTGGAGATTTTTTTCTGTCTTTCTGAGATGCCTTGTCACCTTAGTTGTTCATGGTCTTTAATGGACTATTTCTCCACCTGGGCATTAATAGAAATGTATTCTGCTTTATTCCAGAAAGAAATTTATTATATAAAGGTCTCTCGTTAGCCCAATGTAAAGAAGAAGCTTTTCTTTTGGTTTCCAGTAGGTGGCATCTAAGCTTCTTGGATAATTAATGCCGTTTTATTTCTTTAATCATTTATTTTCTTTAAATATTTAATCACATTTGCTACCCTCAGTCTCAGTCCCTGTCAGTATTAGCAACAGTTTTAGTAGTGTTTGCTCAGATTACCTCAGGCTCCCCAGTGCTCAGTCTTGGAGAATATGGGGAGAAGGGATTTCTGGGTTGGGGGTTGGGAGCTATGGCTCAGCCTTGATTTTGCAAGCACAGCCAGTAAAAATTAGCTGCTGTTTTCTGCCATCTATCTTCTCTGCTTTATGCCCTGATGACTTGCCCCTGCTGTTGAATACGTGGAATTCACAACTCTCCCAGGCAGGGCTGTTCAGAGTAGTTGCCTCCCCCTTATATGACAGGGAGCTCTGGTGGCTGTGAGAGGCAGCTTCTTTATTTCTCCCATTCCACCAGCCCAACACCCAGGGATTCTGACCTGTGGTAGGTCTTACTCTCAGATTCCATGCTCAAATATGCTGGTGTGCAGCTTGGGTGTTCTTTGTTGAGTTTTAGATGTTCATCTTAATGTTGTTTCAAGGGGAGAGATCATCGAATGAGGACAAAAATGCGGGAACAAGAACTAGTGGACCAGATTTAACCAACATAACTTTAAGGTCACACTTTACATAAGTGAGAATGTGAGGGTGCAACCCCAAATTTAAAAGAGTGTTATCTTAGCATTATTAGGAATTTCATCTTCAGGGAAAGACATAAGTTGCCCACAGCCTCTGCCTTTCTCTCTCAGAGAACCTGATTGCTTAGTAAGTAGCACCCTGGACTACCTCACTGTTCTGCTACACCATGAAGAACCTGGGAGACTTTGGGCAGCCTTATATCTCCCTCAGCCTTGTCCCCTCATGTGACAGACTGAGGAGGTAAAAGTAGGTGATTTCTAAGATCCCTTTTTGTGCAATTGTGTCTGTTTCACTTTGTCAGGCCAATGGGAAGGAAGTGTGCTTGCTCAGACTCCTCTAAAGCCATGGCCCAGCTCCCCTGTTGACTTGTTGTCACCTTACTTGAATTGCATGGGAGGAGGATCAGTCTGGAAAATGTTAACTTTGCAAAGCAAATCTGTCTAAAAATTACTGATACCCCAAAGTTTTCAGTCCAAAAGTTAAAAAAAAAAAAAACAAAACAATTGGTTATTCACAGACTATTATCCACTTTCCTTTTACCTACCTGGCCATCTCTATTGTCCTGGAATCTAGGAGGATTTAAACCACACACACACACACACACACACACACACACACACACACACACACACGTTTCTTATCTATGGTGCTTCCTCTGAAGGAGGTGATTAACTCCTTGACCTTATGAGGCTCTAATGTGGCCTTGGAGAACAGATAAAATCTTGTTATCTTGTAATAAGTTTTATGGCTTATTTCCATACAGTTCAGCCATGTTTCTCTAGTGATTAAAGTAATTATCAGACTATGCATTTCAGGATTATGAATTACGGTGCTGTCTTCAGGTGCTGAAAGGGGTTTGGGAATAGTCAGATTGCTTCTTATCCCATTCAATGCTTATTCCCACTCTCCCTCTCCCATATACATAAACAGACACTGCATTCTATTTCTAAAAGCTCCTTGACTCCTTTTACCCTATTTTCAGATATGCTTATCAAAGCAATGGCTTTTACATTTAATTGATTTAAGTAAATTCTCTAATTAAGATTAATTGGTGCCATGCACAGTGCTTTAATTACTATCATTATTACTTAGGATTTAGGGAAAACATTGTTTCCACATTCCACTTGGATGTTCTAGAGGGAGAGACAGTGTTTATTTGAATGCATGTAGTTGTTAGCTGAAATCTGTCTCCATGTACTTGGCACATGACATGATGAAATGAATGACACCATGTACAACATCAGAAGATATCATAGGGCAGCTTTTGTCTATTACTCATGTTTTGATTGTTGGGTCTCTTTGTTTTTCATTTGTATTTATGTGACCCAGGGTGATTTCTATTCCTCTATTTCCTCTTTCTGGATGTGCCACCAAAAGTAGTTCATGAATATTCCTGAAGAAAGCATCCAACAAAAATGTACAACATATCTTAGGTTTATATCATCATGGCACATAACAAAGTAAAACAAGAGGGCAAGAGTTTACATGCCACGATCAACACTTTCACTCCCTTTCTTTTTCTAGTATTAGCATTGATATTTTAGTATTACTAAGCAATAGGGTTGTTAAGAGTATATGTTACCAAAAGAAACTAGGTCCTAAACTGCATCTAGCTTAGGACGCAATATATTTCTAAGGTCAGTGTTAAAATGATCATTCTTGATGGGTTAACAATAAAAACCTACCTATAAGCTACACGAAAGTCAATTTTTTTTCTCAGTTTTGCTCTCAGAAAGTCTGCAATAATAATATTTTGTCCCAGCACGGTGTAGTAAAACATCAGACATAAGTGTGTGTCCAGTTTCATCATTTACAAACTATGTAACTTTCGACAAATTGTTTAACCGTCAACACTTACCATTCTCATTTATTAAATGAGCGTCACTTACAGAATTCAGAAATTTGGCAAAAATCTAATGAGATCATATATAAACAATATTTAGCAGACTAGAATCTTCATTGTCTGTTGGATAGCCCACTTCTCAAGATGTTTTTTATATCTTGCCCTTCCTTGTATTGAAAGCTAAGGGCTTCCCCAGAAGGCCTCTACTATAACATTCTACATTGTAGCACAACAGACAGGTGGTGGTTGCCCTCTATGATGCCATTCTCAAAGGTTAGAAATGCCCTATGCCATCCCTTGCATAATTTAATAACCTTTTGAGATCTATCCATGCACTTAGGAAAATCCTAATGGTGAGACTCTCAAGTTTGAGTAAGTTGTGAGTTTCTTTCTTTGCTCAGGGCTTATATTTTCCCTGGATTAAGTGCTTCTGTGTCTCATGTACTTGTCTAGCTATTTCTAGAGGCCCCTCTATGATCCACTTGACCTTTAGTTAAGGAAGGTGGTGGGAAATACAATCCTGATAAATGTTTAAGGTCTAAGATGAGTTAACACAGAGTTATCACATGATACTGCTTGGGTCTGAAGACTAAACTTTTTATGAAGAGTCTAAGGCCTGGGAGCCCTGCAAGGGAGCATGTCAGTCCCATGTCCCCTTTCATGTTTTCTTGGTCTATATAATTCTGGATTTAGGGCTTTATACATTCCTTAGTAAACACATGATAGCATGAACATGGACCAGAAAAACTGAGCACATCTTTGTTTTCTTTTCTATAATATAAAAGTGAACCCTGAAAACCAGGAAATACATCTTATTGGAACTGTCTGAGACTGAAACCCCTCTAGAGTTCATTTATTTTCAGTTTCCCATTTTACATTTCTGGTTAGAAGTGTCAAGAACTGTCTGACATTGTTAATCACACCTACCCCAGAAATTCCTTGCCAAATCGCAGGACTTGGCATAGAGATTACAAGTGTGAGTTGAAGCACAAAGAATTTGGGTACCATTTATGCTAAAACTCACTCTGAAAAGGTCAAGTACAACAAAAAATCTGGAACCTCATCTAAAATCTGTATCTAGAAAGACCATGTCACTGAATAGTCTGAAAGAATAAATGACTTGCCTTCTTTTCAAATTTATATTTGTAAAAGGAAAAGGAAATGGACTGAGGCATGGGAGAAAGACTTTCAGATATTTTTTTTTCCATGTGAAGTTTAAAAGATAGTTGTATACATAAAAATAGAAGCAGAGAGAAGGGCTATATGGTAAATAGTTAGGTTTTTTGTCATCCAGTCTCTGCCTCACTACTCAACTCAACTGTTTCAATATGACAACAGCCATAGATTATATGTACAAGAATGAGGGTAGCTATGTCCCTATTAAACTCTATTTCACGAGCAGGTCTCTGATCAGATTTGACCTACAGACCGTAGTTTGTTGACTCCTGTTTTAGAGGATCACTTGTGTATTTGCCCTTGAAGCCTATCCACAAAATAGACTTCCCCTCTTGTCTATTTCTCTGTGCTGACTTTGCAAGTATACGTGTCCTTCTGTAGGTACATATCTATAGTTAAGACTGGTCTTGGGGTTTCATCCTCTTAACAGTTAGAAAGCTCTATTTTTCTCTTTGCAAAGGTCAAGTATCATGGACATTTTTGATTTTGTAGCATGGTATTGAGGTCATGACCCAATCCTCAACATTAGCTGTTCATTCATTCTATGTGCTTCACATACTCAGGGTTTACAGACCTATCCAAGATCCTACTGAAAGAATGATATAAACGAGAGAATATTTAACCCTTCCCAAGGAAAGCTTCCAATCCAGTGAAGAAACTAGAAATATAAATACATATTTAAAAGATACGGTATGATTATGCATAAAAAATATATATACACACACACACACACACATATATATACACATACACACATATACATACACACATATATATATACATGCACACACAGATACACACACACACTTACACATATACCTGTATATGAATGTGCTTACACATATAGCTGTGTATACCAAAATGCATAAGAACTAAAAGAATGTCAAAATAAATAATTGAATGAAGTCTTCATGAAAGAGGTGAATTTTAAAAGTGGATAGCTTTAAGAAGAGTAAGACATGGCTTGAAGGTATATAAGACTTCACACTGTTTGGCCTAATACACAAAATTCTTTTCCCTATTTAGCATGTAGATCTGAATGTGAAAGGTATGATTGAAATGTAATGCTCTTTCACTCCTTCCCCCAGGAAGCCCACTGCCTTTGCCCACTCTCTAGCCACTGGGCTTTGACCAGCAGGACTTTGTGCTTTGTAGGAAGACTGAAGATAATAAACACATTTGAGAGGAGAAGGATGTGCTTCTCCAGAAGAAGGACTTTACTGAGCAGCAGCAGGATAATGTTGTCAAGCACATGTCCTTGTCATTGAAACTAGGCCTCACCATATTCTTATTAACTTGGGTGGTCATTTAACTTCTCTGTCCCTCAATTTTCCTAACTATTAAATGGCTAATAATCGTATCTATCTCATGTGATTATTGTGAAGTTTACCTACTATAAATAAAGTGCTTAAAACAGGGCCTGGAGTGGATAAGTGTTCAATCCATGCTACCCTTCTGTGTGGAGCAAGAGTATAGTGATCCCCAGACATGAAACCAGTAAGGCTTGACAAAGTACACATTGGCAATGTATCAAGCCTGCCCTTTGTAGGAGAATTTGGTAACAATGTCCAAAATGAGATAAATGATGAAGTACTGTCTCCCATTACAAAGCATCTGAACCTTTATGGGGTTATTGCCATCCTAAATTCTTTTTTAGAAAAAAATTATTTATTTCTTTTTACTCAAATGAGCTTAAGAAAAATATCTTCCAAACTTCTTAAGACGAATCAATCATGCTAATAAAATATTTAGGAAAGAAACTGAGAAATTCTATTAATTAAGCCCCTTATAATAAGTCTTTTCCTAAAAGGTATATACTGTTGTGAAGAAATCCATATATGAAAGGATTTCTTAATTCCTGCTGGTATATACCGCATAATCATCTTACATAGTACTTGACACAATAAATTTCTGGGGAAACTAATAAATTTGGACTGTCTCTCAGCAACACTGCCTTCTGTGGTATTGTTTGCTGGCCATCAGACCAGAATAGAGGGGGACATCTGGTTAATAATAAGTCATGCAAATGAAGGAAAGAGGAAATGCCCTGTTGCAGCCTAAGCCACAGGCCCTAGGATGAAGATTCTCAAAATCCTGGCACATTTACTGGAAACAGAATTTCAGGCAATCACTTTGGTCGCATCTTCAGAAATTTTCACATATGTTCACAGAGATTCACAAACTCCACGTGGTTGCATAAATGGTTTGATATGCAGTCTAACTGGTCACTTTGAGTACTTTCCACCTCCCTCAAACCCGCTTCTTCCCCTGTGACATCACTAACCTTAGCTGGGTGGCATAAAGGGGCAAAGGCTCAGGAAAAAAGGGAGGAATCTTTTAGAGAGACTATACCTAACCTCTTCCACAGCCAGAGCCACAGAACCACATTCCCAGCTCCTCAGCCTCTGAATTGACCCCATGCCTCCATCACCACCACTATGCATCTCCTGGGAGACTACAGAGGTTGTCTTCCAACAAAAGATGATCGAAGTACAGAGTGTCTATATACATGTGATTTTGACCTTACAGCAAAAATCTAAACCAAACCATTTCTAGGCATCATGCATCTTCATGATATATCTCTCATCTTCATTTCAGGATTCCCAGATTTTCTTTTTATAGCTCTTCCAAGCACTCCAAGTGAGTTTGTACAAATGAACTCTTGGCCTGACCCATGTTCTGTGACACTGATCTGTAGACTTGATGGCAGCACTCAGTTCTGCATTTTGTTGTTGTGGCCACAGCAACTGGACTTAGTCTATTATATAGTAGGAAGTCAATGCATATTTTTTGAATGGTTGAATGGATAACAGACAGGATTGTTGGGTAGAGTTAGCAGTCCTGCATTCTGTGGTAGAGTGGGCTCCCTGCCATCGTGGAGTAAATGTGTTCACACATTCTGCAGTACCACAGTCAGTAGCACTCCTTGAGAGCTGAACAGAGCCCTCAGGAAGTTCCTGAGTCAAGACACAGAACAGTAGATGGCCATCTCTGAAGGAAGAAAATATAATGTCATTAATATCATTTGTCTCTTGGGTCTTCCACCCTCATAATGAGCTCTGACTGTGCCTGCTCACAGGTGCACCCAGGTACATCATATGCTGAAACAGTCAGCAGGCTTCCCACATCCCTGAGGCCAGAACAGAAATGACCAGGACAAAGCAGGCACACAGAAAGCATCAGATCAGCAGGTGTCGCCCGTTGATAGAATCATCCCTTAATTCACTCTGAGCCGTGCCATTTAATTACCTTGATCCATGCTTTGTTTTGCTAAACTGAATGTCACAGATTGAGTATTACTTGCTGAAAATAACTAATGACAGAGCCTTGAATGTTTCTGTAATGGGAGTTGAAATATGATATCTTTTTATTCTTGGACTATTTTCACATGCCCCTCTTTCTGAGTTCTTTTCAGTCTTTTTTGTTTCTTTTAAGAGTAAAACGTAAAATATTAATTTTGAGCAGAAGTAAAATTAAGCCCTCTGGAAACGATTCTGAGAAACCGAGACATAGCCTGACTTAATTAAGAAGCGATTATGCTGAAGAGCCTATATTAAGGCTTCACGTTTCTGGTGCATACAGAATAGCTTTTAGAGAACTGAAGTCAGGCAGCAGAGGGGGAATGAAGTAGGAGATAGGACAATAATTGGATAGATGAGAAAAAAGCAATGTTTGTTGTAATAGTACAACAAATGTAAATTAGTTTGGAGATTTCTCAACTTCGTTTTTCAGGGAGTCAGTATGAGAACATGGACAACCACCACTATCTCATCTAAAGCCTTTGGTATACTCCAAGATGGGCCATATCAATTTCCCCCCAACCCCTCCAGCTCAGGTATCTGAAGAGACAGGGAGAATGGGTTGTATAGGTAACAAAACTCCAGGGAACATGGTTAGCTGCCTGCTGCTCTCAGGATGGCAACAACTAATTAGCCCCACAAATTTATGGGCTCCAGGGATATGAGCAGATGGGTATTTAAGTTAACAGCAGATTCAATTTGTCCTCCATTAATTCCAGAATGATACCTGAGTTTATTGGAGTTTTATATTGTTTCATCTGTTTCAAAGACAGTTTTCCTACTTCCCCAAACTTATTCTTTTGACAAACTACTATCTGTCTCTCTCCCAAGTTTCTAGAATAGACTACTGACTCAACTCTAAACTACTCTGGCTTTCTAACATGCCAAGGACTCTTGATGGGGCTTCAACCAGTTCTTCCCATTTTGAGGGGTTCATTTGCATGTTTATCACTGTTTATTCAACCTAATCAATTGTTCCAAAGTAACTGCAGTTTGTGCCAGGGAATGTCTCTGCTGTAAAAATTTTGACGGGTATCCCTTTTTTCCTTCACTTCACGTAATAGACATTTTAAGGATCAGAAGTCTTAAAATCCAGAATATGGACACTCTAAGAAGACTCGGGGATTTTCCACCGCAGTAATTTACAAGTTGATGTGCTACGCATGACCACCACAGACTCTCAGCCCTACTCCTGTCTCTCAAAAAGGGTTGGCAACCCTAGCTCCCTCTTGGAGAAAGCAGGTGGACTGACAGCCCAAGGCACTCAGAACAGCCTCAACCAATGCGATTAAAATCTTCTCACCCTTTCTGAGTTCGCCAAAAGTTTCCGGTGGTTGCAGGGAGACTTCACAGATGTGGGGTGCTGCTCCCATGACCTAACTTCTAGTTGCATTCAGAGAAACCCTATTTACTTTGCTTTCTTTTAAAAAGGTTCCACTGTGAAATGCCTTTTGAAAACCACCAATCTAGTCTAACTCCCCTCTTTTTACAAAACAAACAAAAGCCTAAACCTAGGTAAAGTTAGTGACTTATCCACAAAGTCACAGTGGTGGACTATCAAATAAAATCCTGATGTTTCAATAGTCATGCCTATTATTTCACAAAACTCCTCAATCGTCATCATTATCATGTTGATCTGGGTACTGAATGTGTTTGATCTGCGAAGTTAGCAAGTAGTGACAGTGTGGATATCCATTCATTTTTCTAAAGTGGCAAACATGCACAGAGGGACATCTCCTAAGAATGTGTGTTTTCATGTGTAGACCAGTTTCCTGTCTCTTGAGCAACATCATTCTCATACATAATTCCCTTTGTATTTGTGCTGACAGCAAACATGCAGTGCTGGTTTTATTGTTTGGAAAATGTGAGTGACTTGTTTAACGACAAAGCTGGGAAGGCAAACAGAAGGTAAACACTAGCAGCCTCTGGTCACCGATGAGGAGAACCCATGTGTCCATACAGTCATTTTCAACCTTGACTGTGCATCTAAATCACCTACAATGATTCTAAACAAGGCTAATGTTTTGGTCCCTCTCTGATTTTGAAGTTGTGGCATGGGAAGGACAAGGGCAGCTGCAGGGTTCAGAAGCCTTCACAGGTGATTTTCATATTGAGCTAGGCTGAGGCCCAGGTTTTGGAGGCACAGCACTTAATTGAAGTCACCTGTGGAGTGCTAATTCCTGCAGTCTGGCCTCTGGATTCACATTGCAAGGTCTTTTCCAAAGCAGTGGGACGTACTTAGCCTCATTAGCAAGACAAGAAATGGCAAATTAGGTCAATCTCATGGTTCAGGAGGCACCAAAATATGGCTTCTGAGAGCCTGCAGGGGAGCCTCTGTTAGGAAGGGTAACTGTCCTCCCTGAGCTTTACCTTCAAAGTAAGAGAATGAACCAAATGCTGCCATTCTCTGTTATTAATCTGTTTTGAGACCTATGTATCTAAATCTTTCTTAAACTCATTTTTGTTTTTAAATTTTATCCTTTTGTCACAATGGTAAATTGCACATATTTATCCTTCTAGCATGAGGTAGTACTGTTCCTTTCACTTTGGCTTATACTTTTTTCAGGCTTAAAGAAGTCCTTTGAAGACTATGTTCTTCCTCGCTGTAAGGAGGTTACAGAACCAGCAAGAAATTGCAGAAAGAAAGAAAAAAAAAAGAACAAAAAGACATTCTTGGAATTGGAGCTTCTCTGCTTTCGTCTTCTCCTAGCAGGGATACTCCTTGTCTTGTTCTGGTTCAATAGAACAAGAAGGGGAATTTGGCCACTCCCTACCCTTTCTGAAAGACAGCTAATCTCTCCTGAGAAAGTGTCAGGAGAGGGCTTTGCCAGGTGCAACAGTAGCAAAATTTGTGTTTCGAAAAAAGACTCTTCCACTTAGTCGAACAGTAAAATAGTTACGTCATTCAATTCCCAACTACGTGAGGATTGTGTATTTGATCTACTAGGGAGAATATCTCGTTGTGAGATGAAAGGGAGCCCAAATTGTTTTTTCAAAGTAGTATTTCTGCTTTGACTACCAAATTCCATTTTAAAAATAGCTTTTTTTTTTTTAAATAAATGCTACCAGCAAAGAGAAGTTTTAGTCAACAACTTCTTAGGAAATCCTCCAAACAAGTGAAAAATATATATACATATATTAGTATCACATTCCATTCCAAATGGTATAATTGCAATTATCTCTATGCTAACAAATATCTTAACATGTTCAAAAACCTCTGCACATACTTCTGTGACTACCACTTTCTTAAATTTGTTAGGGAGGCTGTATAAGATAACAATGCCAATGTGAGCTCAGATGACCTGGTTTGAAATCCCAGCTTTGCCACTCTTCAGTGGTATGACCTCAGGCAAGTTACTCAACCTCTCTGTGCTTCACTATCAAATTTGTCAAATGACCTTAACAATAGTAACCAGTTTTTTAAGGTTGCTGTGAAGATTGAATGACTTAATTCATGCAAAAGTTTTTTTCGTTTTTTCGTAAGATTGCCTGTAAGCACTCCATGAGTCTAAGCTATTATTGTTGTTAGTATTACCATTTTCTAAATTTTAACCTTTGAAAATGTTTTCAAATGGCATGCAGGGAGAATTATACTGTTTCCATTCTAGAGATAATAAAACTACAACTAAAGAGATTGTGTAAGATCCCCCAGCTATTTAGAGGCAAACCCTGCAAGTAGGCTCCAGCTTTCTAGTATGCATATCATATACATGGCATGACTTTCAAACCATCCAAAAGGGGAAGCAGATGGGGTGACATAACAGGTATGACTTAAGGCTCACCTAATCCCATTTTAGCAATAGAAATTCCAGAATTATGCCTTCTTTATCTGATTTACTTACTAGGCATCTTTCTAAGCCCACTTTTGAATAAGGTTTTTCTAAGTTTTTTAAACTCCGTAAACCATTTAATCTAACTCTCTCCTATGATGATAACACTCCTAATCTTATCAATATGGGCATAATTTTTCTGCAATTGATATTTTCCATAAACTGATATATCCATATGCTTCCTCCCAGAAAATGTTACCTTTCATGAAAACCAGGATTTTTTAAACTGCAAAAAGCTGAACAGAAAACTGTGGCTGCACTATTAAGGCTGTTATATGCCCAGTGCAGCCATGTGACCTGGTGGGTTACAGCTATTGAGGACATGGGCAGTGGAGAAGGACTGTTACTTGCTAGTTATCAGTCCAAATTCCAAAGAAGCTGAGCTTCAGAAAGAAACTGAAATCAGAGTCTGAGGAGCAAATAGAAAATTTTATCATATTTGAGAGCATATTTGTTTCATATACTTCCATTTTTATCTCATCCTTTCTACATCTCTGCATGATACATTCACTGCAAAATATTATTTTAAAGATGGTGTATTTTTATTCTCTTGGCTTGGGCATAAGAACTGGAAAGAAGGTAGGTTGTGGCAGAGGTTAACAGAGAACAGAATTAGGAGTAGGTAAGACTCTCCCTTAATAATGGTAAGAGGGGATCAGTTATCTATTTACAGCTTAACAGCCTTGATTTGGGGCCAGGCTTCATTCTCACAGTGGTCCTCAACCTTTTTGGCAACAGAGACCAGTGCTCCTATTGAGAATCTAATGCTTGATTATCTGAAGTGGAGCTGAGGTAATGATGCTAGTGATGGGAAGAGGTTGCAAATACAGATGAAGCTTCACTTGTTGTCCTGCTGCTTACCTCCTGCTGTGTGTACTGGTTCCTAACAGGTCACGGACTGGTATCGGTACATGGTCCAGGGATTGGAGACCCCTACTCTCGCAGAAGGGACAAGTAGGTAAAGTTGCTGGTCTGGCAAAAGCAGCGGCGACCTAGACAGCATGGCCTAGACAGTGGGTCAAGTGGAAAGGACCAGAACATGCAGGTGGGGCCAATGAACCCAGTTTGAGAACCTGGGAAGGAGAAGTGATATAATTGTGTACAGAATACCTGAAAGGGTAGGCAAGATGAGCACACATTCCTTAGAGACCTTAAAGATTACTTCCCTAACAGCTGGGGTATCTCTCCCACTAGTTGACTTTTTAAAATTTAATTTAATTTTTTTTCCATAAAGTGACTCTGGCCTTCTGTGGACAAGATGAAGTCAGGAGCAGTGTCTAAAGGAGGTCATGCCCTGGCCATGCATTGCAGACTCAGTGGACTTAGTTTTAGAAGGAAAGTGAGCACAGTATTGTGGGAGCTATCCAAGAGGCAGAGGGGATAGCTTGGGCCTTCATGTTGGCATCCATTGCCTTGGATAAAGAAGGAGACGTTTCTTTCAGAAGCTGGGAGGTGACGAGAGGAGTATTTCTTTGGATATGAAGGTTGTCATCTTTGATGGGCAATCTGGGTTCTTGCCTGACTTCCAAGATGACCACATAAGTACTCCTGAGAAGAAGTCTCTATGAAAATAAGCAATGTTTGTCAAAGTACAACTCTGCCTAAGAATACTCGGAAAGGGGTTTAGGACACAACTAACAATACAACCAGGCCAAGAATACTCGGAAAGGGGTTTAGGACACAACTAACAATACAACCAGGCCAAGAATACTCGGAAAGGGGTTTAGGACACAACTAACATGTGTTAGTGCCTAATATGTACGTTTTCTCGGTAAAGCCTCTTCATAGAACCTCCATTTCACGGCCTCATGGAAGGTGTGCAGAAACTTGCTCAAGTTTACACAGCCTATTAGGGGAGGAGTTGGGGAGAACCCAGGTACATCCAATTCTGAAGCACAGTCTTTGTCCACTGGGCTCTGGAGCAGTACAGATAGTGCAGCCACTGCCTCTGCCATTGCTGCTACAAGTGCAATTAAAAAAAAAAACTAAATAATAATAATAATAATAATAATAATAATAATAATATGAAGAAGAAGAAGAACTAAATGACAGATACTCTGTATTATTTTATTTAACATCACAACCTTATTAATACATAGAGTTATTAGTTAAATTTTACAGATGGAAAATTGAGTTTGGAGAGGTTTATATCGAAGCAGAATTGGAACACTAGTCTTCTTAATGAAGGACCAGGATATCAAACTTCTCTTCCTAGGTGGGGCCAGGTGTCTTCTCCTGATTCTCTTACTCAGTTCCTGTCTGCAGGAGTACAGGCATGTATTGTGTAAATATATATTTAAACAAGATATAAATGTATAAATATTAGATAAATGAACATATAGACATTATGTATGTATACACATACATAATATATAATTTCTTTTTTATTATTATTTATACCTATAGCACCTGGTCTTCCAAGGTGGTTTCCCAACCAAGTGTTAACCAGGCCGACCCTGCTTAGTTCCGAGATCAGACATCAAGTTTATTCAGGGTGGCAGTGACATAGACCATGAACCATGGTTTCACTGGGGCACGAACCCAGGACCTACTGCATGAAAAGCAGACATGCCAACCGCTATGCTATGAAACCACATCCACTCTATATCATTTCTATAATGAATTGAGTGCCAACTGTGCACAAGCTAGCATTCACATAAATCTATTATTTCTTAGATTTACAATAATTGTGCAAAGCAGGAAAAAGTAGATTAGATTATTAAATTTATTTTAGAAACCAGGAAATGGAAACTAAAGCTCAGGAAAAAAATTAACTGCCATTGTCAAAGTTACTAAAGACTGGAGCCAGGATTCAAACTTAAGGTGGTTTGATTTAAAAAGCTCACATTTTTTTTTCTTTTCTGATGGGTTGCCCTTGTATAAAATGATTCTGAAGTGATTTCAAAGAGAAATGGTAAGACCTCACCAACATAAAGTCTCAGGAAGCACATTACAAAATAAGTTTACTTGTGTTCAATATCAATATTTTTTGGTCACTGCATTCAAATCACAGAAAAACTAGTTTAGGATGTTTTTATTATTGTATATGCAGAGGAAGTGTCTGTTTGAAAAAGTATTTTTTTTGGGGGGGGTGCTTGAAATTTCCTCTAAGTAGCTCTTTTGAGAAGAGTTATTAGAATTATTTTCAATTATACACCAGAATAAGCTGTCTGCTGTATAGTTAACTTTCAATTTCGGCCAATTTTCGAGGCATTGAATCATAGATGCCTCAGTGATTAAGAATCTATGTTGCAAAACAATTCCCACTTTGCAACAATGCAATCAAACAGATCTACAACTCATAACATATTATCCAATACTTTTTCAGCTCACTGGTGAAGTGAAATAAAATTTACCAACCATAGGGTTTACCCAGTATACTCCAAGCTCATTTGCAAACAGATCTGCAACTCAAAACAGCTCACAAGGGAACTTGGTTCAACAGAGCTTTGGAGAGATAGAGTTGGGCTGCTTTGGATATTCATGACTTTGGGCTCTCACTTTCTCCTTCTAGCCCTAATGTGCATTGGCTGAACATAACATACCATGAGGAACAGAAACCCTCCTTGCGTGATTCTGAAATTGCTCTCCATGGTGGGAGCTCTGATTCATTAAGAAGACCAAAACAAGTTTTCGGTTCAGTTGTTTGCTCTTCTGAATCGCATGGCTGTGTGTGTGTGTGTGTGTGTGTGTGTGTGTGTGTGTGTGTGTGTGTGTGTTTTGCGCATGTGCGCGTGCACAAGTGCGCACACGCCTGAGAGAGAGAGAGAACGTGTCTTGAGTGAAACACTGAGAAGGCTATACAGCGAACTTAAACTCTTCCTTTAAACTTTCGGAAGATACAACAATCTTAATAAATTTATAGAAAACTCGGAGATTTGGAGATTAAATCAAGTCATAATAAACCCTTTTGTTGCACCTTACATTGCATTAGCCATTAAGATCTGTTTGAAGTCCATGGCACAGAAGAGATTGGTAAAATGGATGAAGAGAATTTAAAACAGCCTGTCAAAGAGGATTGGCTTACTGCTGACAGGTGTGAAATCTTCAGTGTTCCAAAATGAAATACAAATGACCCTTGACTAGCATGATGTTAGGGGTACTGACCCCGTGCAGCTGAAAATCCACTTACAACTTCTGACTCCCCCATAACTTAACTACTAATAGCCTACTGTTGACTGGAAGCCTTACTGATAACATAAGTGGTAGATCAACACCTGTTTTGTACGTTATTTGTATTATACATTGTGTTCTTACAATAAAGTAAGCTAGATGAAAGAAAATGTTATTAAAATTATAAGAGAAAATACTTTTACAGTAGTATATGTATTTATTGAAAAAAAAAGTTCACAAATAAGTGTACCTACACAGTTCAAACTCATGTTGGTCAAGGGTCAATTGTACCTCAAAGTTTAGGACGGCTGTCTTGAGAATGTACATCTAAGAAAACATGAGAGGATAAGTCAGAGTCCAATTACTAAGAAATACTTCAAACAGACTATTTGACCTGTCCCTCTTTCTGAGGCCTCAGGGTATGGTAAAGTGGAATGACATGCCAAATGCCTGGCTCTCTGAACATTTCAGAAAAGAATATCAGGACAGATAGATGGTTTAAACAAAACTGCCCGAGAATGATCACAATGAAAGGAAGTGCAATGGAAGCTCTGTAAACATATTTCAGTGAAAAGGAAAAAGACCAAATTTGAAACAGAGAAAAAAGTTTGCTCGCAAACTTCAAATGAAGAACCTATTTGGAATAAAATCTAACTTAAAATGCATAATATTCTCCATGAGTGCTTTGTCCTGTACAATGACTTGATACAAGTATGAATGTAAAATAAATTAAGATTTAAGACAAAAGATTGAAAAAACAATAGAATGAAGAAAAATATGAGACTATGGATCCAAGGCCCAAACTGAGGATTATTTAATGACTAGTAAATTGAAAATCAGTAATAAAAGAGGGTACACAATAGACAATTCAGTTACTGGAATAAAAAAAAAAAAGGCCTAAGACATTCTTAGTAAATGCTGAGGGAAAAAGAGAAATTGATCAAATAAATTAAAGAGAAGATAATGATTCTAACATAAGAAAAAGTTGTATTCCTGAACTAAAAAACCTAAAAACCCAGAAAAACTCTGATTAAGGGATAATTTATTCTGCAAATCAAAAGAACACTCCATTTTTCTTGAAAAAATTGTTTCAGAATAATTGGTGCTGAAACATATCTTTGTCATGTAATATAACATTGAGTGAGAATTCTCTGACATCAAGGGGAAGAAAAAGTCACCAGAAAAATATAAAATAAATAAATACAAGCTAGTCTTACTTCTCTCCAAGGTAACATTCAATGCTAGATGATATGAGAATAGTGCTTAACAAAATTCAGGGGAAATAAAATGTGACACCAAAATATTATGGTAGCTGAGTTACCATCAAGGTACTTAGCAAACATTTCCAATCATGTAAGGATCCATGAGCCAATCAAAATGCAGGAAAGGAAGGTAAAGGACTCCTTGGTTGTGTAACTTTAATGCGTTTAAATTTATAATTAGAACCAAACAATTGTAGTAAAAAAAGTGAATGGCAATGAAAAAATAATGATGTAATTAATGCGGAAGTGGGAGGAAGTATTGCAGTGCTTATTTCTACAGCTTTTTTAGTTGGCTTAACTGCTACTGACTTAACTGTTTATAGTGAAAACATGCAGTTTTAAAATATACTCCAATTTCTTAATTGTTTAATCTCTTTCATTAATTTTACATAGAACTTTTAGAAAATAATATATATCATGACTTAAATATTCCTCTTGGCTTTAAAAATCTCTAACAATAACATGGATAGGATACAGAGTTGAAATTGAGAAGTTAAGTTGACTGAAAATTTAATCAGCTTGGATACTGTCTATGATTTGGGTGATTTCCTCTGTTGGCATACTTTCAGCTGTAAATTCATTTATTACACACACATACTTATTGAATATCTAGTAAGCTAAGTGTTTTCTATACATTGTCTCAAAAATGTTTCACAATGCCCTACACTGAGTTTTATTATTGTCATTTAACATGTTACAATTTTAAAATCAGAGAAGCTAGTAAAAATTGTTAGTTAGAGGCCAGAAATCTACTAAAATACATATATTTCCAAATGCATTCCTAATTTCCTAACCACTATGCTGTACTTCCTGAATTATTTGATTTCACTTTGACCAATAGAATAGAGATTCCTAAAGGATACTGAGGAACATGTAAGATAATAAAAATTGGGGGAAGCTTTTGTTTCTAAAAGCATGGTTTTACTTTTAGTGTTTTTCATTCAATCTTGTATACTTGCTCCAAAGAACATTAGGTTTTCGGAGGAAAAAGATTCTACATTCCTAACAAATTCTAGTTATAATTTCATTTAATATACCAGAGATAAAGAGAGAAAAAATATTCAATAAAAGGCCAACCATCAGTACAGCTAACTAATGAACCTCTAAGAGATCCCATTGCTGAAGGCGATTATCATGATCTCACTCACGAAGAATATACAAAGAGAAGCCTGAGTTTCTAAAGGAGCCTACTGGATCTTGATTAGATTATATATTAAGATTAATATTGACTCTTGACTTGTTCTCCAACTCTAGGCCTCATTCCATTACTGAGCTTTATGGTCTACGCACAGAGGATGAATGCTTAAGAATGAGAGAACGGTTTGAGGAACTGGTGATTAGTACTGGTAAACTCTTAGCACAGAATGGTTTTTAATCAACTCAAACAGAATATGGAAAAGGGTAACACAGAACATGGAAGAGTCAAGCAAATTTGAAAATTTTCAAGATTTTCCCTAGATTCGATTCAAAAGAGCTTACCTAAATCTTAAAAGCTAAGATTAATCATAAGAGATTAAGCTGGGGCTTGGAAGAGATAAATAATATTTCAAAGCATCTCCTCCTGAGAAAAGCACGGTTTCTTGATAGTAAATGTCATAGATTTCTCCCGATCCAAGGTGGAATCACTAACTTTCTATCCCAATATCCATTCTCATCTTCATAGAATCATCAATTTTAGTGGATCATGTGGCCCGATCTCCTTTGCAGTTAGACATAGCCATATGATTAAGTTCCAGCCAGTAAGAGGGTTGTAGGGGAAGCTTCTGGGAATTGTCCTAAAATGTAATTGGTTCATGCCCTTTGACTTTTCTTGTTTCTTTTGCTTTCTTTGTGAAGGGAATTATATGATGGCTGGAGCTCTGATCCAGACCATGAGGCCAATACTATGAATGGTGCAGAAGAATACTGTTCTGGATGACTACAGTCACCAAACCAGCCCCACACTGCTTATCTTTAGGATTTTATATGTGAAAAAAAATGGATTTGTATATTATTTAAGCCATTATTTTTCAGGCTTCTATTACTTACAACTAAGGTTAGTGCTAACTGATACACCTCCTAGAGCAAAATACACCTTTAGATTCTATATTCTTGTACACAGATTGTGGATCTAACAGAAAACAAATGAGGTTTTGTCCTCTGTTCAGCCATACCAACCAAATGTAAATACTCTTATTTTGAAATTGTGTGCATGTATGCATGCATTCTCCAGGGCATTTCTTGTAAGCAAGCTGCTTTCTTACTGAGGCTTTCATCAGAAGAAATATTAAGCAGATATGTGTGAGCAAGAAGCAAGAGAATATCCCATTCTCCCCAGCCAACTGATCATTCAACATATGAATACTCATGTTGGCACATTTCCTCACCATAGAACTACCTGTTCTTAGAACTCTGCAAAGAGAGGAGGTATCCCTCAGGTGAGAATGTAAAAAAATTCCAAATATAAGATCATTTCAGAGGCTGGATAGTCATGCAAACTTGGGATGGTGGAGGGTGAGGACCAATATAACTTCCTTTGACTTAGGCTGAAACTGAATTCCCTTCTGGAATGACTGGAAATGATCAGACTAAGACAGCCTTGTATAAAGTGGCTTAGGCATTCTGCAGTGCTTCTGAAGATTAAAAAAAAAATCTTTAATGTATTTACAGCCACACAGCTTTACTCTTCATTGAATCTGTTATTAAGTCCCTGGGAAGATTTCTGTGATCTTTATTTAAAGGGATAATAGAAAAATCCCCCAAACTCCCATTTACGAGCTTCACAAGGGCACTGTCCACGATCTCTCTACTCCTAGTCCATGAGCCTAGTAGCGAGCCAAGCAACAGGCTGATGTGCTCTTTCTATTGTTTCTCCCTTCAACTTGATCCCTGACCTCCACACACCTGTACCAGATGTCCCCCAAAAATGAGTCAATCAACTTTCTTTTTGCAGAATCTGTGTACATCTTCTTTTACTCTATTGACATTTGTCTCGCACCCCAAGCGAGACACCAGCATACTGCTCGTCATCCCTGCTGGACACTTGCCTCTACCCCAAGCATGTGGCAATTCCTCAGGGTCTCTTTCTAATTTTTTTTGGTAAGCCTTCAACAGTATATTAGCCTATTCTTTTAGTTGTATGTCTCTAGTGAGAAAGGTTTTTCCCTAGCCTTCAACTCAGGCAGTCCTTGGTCTGGATGGACCATCAGCACTCTAACACATCATAGAATTCAGATGGAGGCAGTAACTTCCTTAGAGAGCAGAATAATTAGTATCGGGCTGGAGGATGAGAGACATGAGTACTATTTGGATATCTGACTCCTGGCTATCAGACATGCCCAAAATAAAACTGATGAGCAGTTAGTTCTAACACACACACACACACACACACACACACACACACACACACACTCATAATTTTCCTTAAAAGCTTTTCAATAGTCGTTGTGCTTACGAAAGGATTTGGGAATGTTTAAAATATTCTTGGTAACGACTCTATTAAGCATTTATTGCATGCTAAACATTGTATGAAACACATTGTCACATGAAAATAGTTCTTGTGAACTATTAATAACTATTTTTCTCCACGTTTTGTACATAAAAAAAAAAACAGATTTAAAGTTATTAAGTATCTGATCCACATCCTCACAGCTCATGTGTGACCAACCCTTAAGCAATCCTTCCTTACATATGGCCCTTGATGGTATGGTACCACGAACTGTGGCTTATTGAGTAGAAGGGATCACCTGAGGAGTATTCAGAAATAAGTTATATGATTTTCTTGTAATTTTATGCTGATTTTAGAGTGTGTAGAATATGTGAGATTTTGCCTCCTTCCTATGCATTTTTCCAGAAGGTAAGTTTTGTCAATTTCCTCACCTGGCTGGAACAATCTTCTAAACTTTCCAAGTAACCTTGAAGTAGAATTGAAGTTTCACAGCCTTGAATAGTCCACAATTCTTTTGTGAAAACAGCCATTGCCATGAATATTTGGGCTTCAGAGTTTAGGGCATGAGCTGTATGCAGTGGAATAAGAAGTCCTTGTTCTCTGCAGTGAGATTATATTTCCTTTGTCCAAGCACTAACTCATAAGGACTCGTACTTCTTTCCAAGGAGAAGTCTCTAATGTAAAACGACTCGCTGATAGCACCTGGAAAGATTAGAAATTTGTCCTCCACAAAGGGGACTTTTTCTCTAATGGTCATGGAGGTGGCATAGTCCAGGCAAAGGAGGTCTGTGCCTGGCAGTCAATAGCCAAGAGATAAGGATGCTGGCTCAGTTTGGCTTCTTCATCTTGCCTCAGTAACACTTAGTATATAATAATGCTAAGTTCACTTTTCTTAAATGTTATACTTTCACTAACAAGGTGCTCCAGACACTCCCTTGCTTGCAAGTAGGGCAATGCATATTCTCTTCCCACTTGACTCATATCCCTCCCTCCACTCCCCCTCCAGAATTTCAGTCTGCTTTATTTCATGCACAAATAGCAATTTCAAACCAGGAAGAAACACCTGGGAGAGTCAGGGCACTTGTGGTACAAGATAATTAGAGATTATTATAATAGAAATTTCATTGCCACATCAAACTGTGTCTTTTAGCATTAATTAATCTCCAATCCCAGCCCCCGAGTCTCTCAACTCTCCTGCTGGAGAGACCAGCTTGTCAAACACACCAGAGCCTTGCATTTCATTATCTTATCACTGGGTAGGTGCAGGGAAGGGAGATAAGCACAAGAGTCCTCAGAGCTTTTGCCCAAACAGCTCTAATTCACTAGGTGGTTTCCCTGGTAGGGAGTCAGGGGGAGGGAGCAATTTTGGGAAGGAGAGCTGGGCTCCTTTTATGATGTATTTATTTGTTTGATTGTTTGTTTATGCTTTCTCAGCAAATTAAGAATCAAAGGATGAAATTGCTTTCATGAAGAGAAGTTAGCCATGTAAGACTACTATTCATAGGTCAGCTATGGAGAATAAATGCAGATTATCAATGAGCCCTCACCTCTTTTCTGACTCACTAATTCATTTAGGTAAGTAAAAGGCATCTTTCAGTTTATGCCTATCTTCTCCCTCAGCCTGTTAACTCATGGTTTAAAATGTTTGTTATCACTCAATGTATAGGAGGTTTCAAAATCAGTATTTTAAAGACTGATCATTTCTTACTGAGCAATACTTTGCCACCTCAGTAAACTACCACCATCTGAATGAATAGCTGAGTGTCCTACAGCTGTGATTTACGGACTGATATGTTTTTCACACACTCTATCACTCATTTTGGTGACAAATTAGAACTTTTTTCCAAAACAACCAAACATTATCATTTTTAATGACTAATAATTTATATCCATGTCATAGTATTACTAATTATTAGTACTGAAATAATTACTAATTACTACAGAAATATTTGAAGAAGTATAAATATGAATATTGAAGAAGTATAAATGTGTATTACAATTAGATATCTTTCTCACTACTACTTAATAAGCATGTTCTCTACATGTATTCAAACTTCTAAAATTTTTCTTTTATAAATCTTTGATATGACAATTCTCATGATGTGTTGCATATTCACATTAGAATACTACTTGGCACTGAGAATGGCAACCAAAAATGGTGATAAATGACTCTCACAATGCAACATTGAACAGAAGAAGCCAGCTAGCAGGGAAACATTCTCTCTGATCTTATTCATCTAAGTTGAAGAACAGGTACTTACTGGGGTGCTAGGTGTCAACTGAAAATTAATTTGGGGAGGGGAGTTGTGCCTGTAAATGATGTGGGGATTCTGGTGTGCAGTGTTCTCTTCCTTAATCTGAGTGCTGGCTATTTAGGTGTGTTCACTTTGTGACTTCATGGAGCTGATGTAGTGTGAACTTATACTAAAGGCAAATTTTTAAAAAATGTATATGAAACCTTTTTTCTTCTTTTCTCCTTCCCCTTTACCCCATTTCTCTCTCTCTCGGAAAAGTCTCCATAAAACTAATTTCTATTAATCCCGAGAAAGGATTGAATTGATTTTTGTATATTTGATTAACTTTGAATTCTAAATATTCTTGTGTCTTTCTTTACCAGGTACAGGAGTGAAACAAGAAAGTCACTGCCCACTACAGAGGGGTTTTGTGTAACCCACCAGGGAAGATCTTATTAGATCAGTGAACCACATTTGCATCTTGGCCCCTGATGTAGCCATATGCTTTTAAAGAGATATATTCATCTCCAAAGAACATGATAATTTAATTTACCACACTTTAAATAGAACATAAGTATTTTTTTTCAAATGAAGGTGTTTCTCCACATGGCTGCTTTCTGTATAAGAGAAAAATGAGGTTGGTAGGTAGTGCAGACTGTCAGATTTGGTGACTGTTTCTGATCAATAACAGGTAAACATAGGAAGGTGCAGGTTATCGTTTATATACCACCCAGTTTTTCAGGTAATAAAGATCTGTAAATAACTGAATCACTCATACTTTCTCTTTTTCCTTTTTTATGATTTTTATATTTGGTGTGTGTGTGTGTGTGTGTGTGTGTGTGTGTGGTTAAGGTCTAAGCCCTCTTTTATTTTTTTCATTTATTTATTTATTTATTTATTTATTTTTTTTTACTTCCTGTCTACCTCCCCCCACAGTTTCTTTTTTGAAGGAGCAAAAATACTTAAATAAGATCTATGGGTGCAGCCCCCTGAGCTTCAGTGTTGATGGGAACCCAGGCTGCCTTGTCCCTCATCACTACCTCCCAGATTTCTGGCACTGAGTAGGCTCAGAGATATGATTAGAGAGAGAAACAATAAATGAATTGATCTAGCAGCTAAAGCAGAAGTCAAAGAGAGTGGCTTGCCTCAGGCATAGGCCATGGAGTACTTCATACTGAGCATGGGTGGGTGTGCTGACTTTACTCTTTCACTGTTCATGAAGCAAAACAGACTTCTGTTAACAACAGTTCAATCACTTGCTAAATGTCTACCCTACATGCAGCAAAATGTTAAGTGCTACAAGTGCTAGAAAAGTATGTGTGGGCATGACTCTTACCCTCAAAGACAAGCACCTGTGACATAGCACACCATGCAAAGAGCTCACAATGGTAAAAATATGCAGGAGAGCCATGGGGCAATTTGGGGAAAAGTAGTGAGGGAAAGTGGAGTATCCAGGGGACACTTTCTGTGATGTCCATGGCTTACAAGGTGGCAAACACCTTCTTATCTCTGTATTTGAATTTCAACATTTAATATTCAGGTACTCTATGAGGTGAATAGCCCTGGTCCATTTTATTGACTAGAACACTAAAGTAATGTGCTTTAGATCACAGAGCGGGTCAGCGGTGTTCTAAGTGCAGAACACAATGCATGCTGTTGCTGGAAGATGTGCTGGATGAGCTGGTCCTTGAAAAACAGGCAGGACACTGATGGCTGGGATGCCCAGACCAGACCTCACCAAGGAATCTCCCCCCATGAGTTGGAAAATAGAATCTGAGTCCTATCATCTGCTTGCCTCTTCCAGCACAATGCGAGGACTCGGCCTTTGAGCACAATGCAAGATACCCCAAGCAAAAAACTGGGGCAATACATCTCAACATGGCCTCATCAACTCTTTTCACAGAAAGAATTAAGAGTCTTTAGCTACCTTTGTCAAAGCAACTGCCTTTGTTGGATAAGAGTTGATGTGAGCACTTGAATTCTGAATTGCTATTTCATCCTATCCAAATGTAGGACAATCACGAGGTTTTTCCTTGACTATGGAAAAACAGAACATACACACAAAAATAAATAAAATAAACACTACTAACTCCACTATCTACATGCACATTAGATGCTTAATTGTGCAGTGTGTTTTACTTCTTGGGGAGAGAGCGGGTCCTAGCTCAGAGGGTGACACAGTGGAGCATGAGAACCATCAGCTCCAATCATTCCCAGACTGGTGTCACTATAAGTGCTCTGCTTTCTCATTTGTGTCAGGGCCTAATCCATTGCTGATTATCTGTTTATTTAGTTACTGCTGTCTTGCTCCAAGCATGCTGCCATCCAAATGAATTTTCATTTAAATATGCAAGCAGTGAAATTTTAAAATGGAAGCACTTAGAGTCTCTAACATGATTTAGTATAAAACGGAATTTGTTGTATGGCATGGCGTCTGTCTTAGACTTTAGCCAAAGGCTTTCGGTTGTTGAACAATCAAAAAGATCTCATTATAATGATAACCAATGTTTGTATATGGCTTTACTGGGTGCAAAGCCTTCTCACATATATTTTCATCTCATTGTCAAAACAGTCCTGGGAGGTAGTATCATTAATCTGCACTGATGACAAAGGAGCTGAAGATCAAAGAAGAAAAGGGACTTTTACAAGGTCACCCCTCTACCAACTACCACATGATAGAATTGGAATTCAAACCCCATCTTCTGATTGGAGTCTTTACCCTGTGCTCACACTACAATTTAACTGCTTCCTTCCACTATATGCTGAGCTCATCTTGAAAGAATTAACACAGTAAAGTTCCAGTTACAGTGATGCCTGTATACTCATGGGCCCCAACTCTCAATGCTGTGAGTATCCTGAGTGGGTGAGCTTTCTGAGTTTGTCTGAGATAAGTTGTTTCTTCAGAGCCACTTTCTAGTTGTTTCTTCTTCTTCTTCTTCTTCTTCTTCTTCTTCTTCTTCTTCTTCTTCTTCTTCTTCTTCTTCTTCTTCTTCTTCTTCTTCTTCTTCTTCTTTTTCTTCTTCTTCTTCTTCTTCTTCTTCTTCTTCTTCTTCTTCTTCTTCTTCTTCTTCTTCTTCTTCTTCTTCTTCTTCTTCTTCTTCTTCTTTTTCTTCTTCTTCAAGATTCTGGGGAACTCCAATTTGAAGGCAAATGTACCAATAAGACCACCTGGGTGGGAGGCAACTAATGTCTTAAAGACAAACAAAAAGGACAATTTCAATAGATGAATGCCAACTGACTGACAGTCCCAAATGGCCAACTTGATTTATTTTCTTATTCATTAAAGGGCCCAACACAGAGAATTGCTGGTGAGTTACTGGGATACGGACTTACTGGGAGGAAGTCAGGACATCTCCCTCCATTTCCATCCTGTCTGCTATTAGATATGACAGAGAACAGGGGTCCAGAGGCAGAACTGAAGTCACTTTATGGCCTGTTATTTTTTCCCTCCTTTTATTTTCAGTGCTTTCTTAACTGTGTTGTCACAGAATAGATAATCAATATCTATTCTGTTTGTGCAGCAAAATTTTGGCTACCAAATAATGGTTAACTTAATAATTTGGTCAACTTAGAGGTAATAAACAAACTATTAGTGTAAATGAATTAACTTTTCAAGCAAGAATTAAATTATTTGTTTATTCTTTCTAAACTGTTTGTGAATACTAGGCTATATTAAGCATACATAAATGGTTGTGCCTGTGCAGTGCAGTCAGTGTCAGAGCTGGAAATATGCTAGAGATCTGAGTCTCAGTTTAAGTTCTTGTTTACGTGTGATTATGCAAACTATGAAATAAATAAAACACACTTTCACCTATTTTGTTTCTATTCATCTTCCCCCAGGCTCCATCATTGTGTGGGTACCTATGAGGTCACATTATTTTTAATATATAAAATTTGTTGACTTTTTATTCCTATTACATAACTACAGGGACTTACTCTTTGACTACATCTTCCCCATTGATTGGAGATTCTTTGCACTACAATTTAACTGCTTCTCTCTACTATATGCTGCTTCTCTCTATCCTATGAAGGATCCCCTTCTGCCCTTACCTCTGGCCTTTTGTTAGTGTCCACTGTCATCAAATGGCTTGAGCATGGCACCTACCATGCCCACAACCATAAATGTTTTCCTCAGAATTCAACTTTCCTGGCTAATTTGCTGTTTCCCACTCATCCAGTGAGTGATCTGTCCTGGCTGTGTATTGTCCTTTGCTATTTAGGCCTCCAAATATGAGCTGCATGTCTCTTCGAGTCCCCGATAAAAACAATCTTTTCAGTTTCTGTCTGTAGCTCCCTTTTCCACAGGGTAACCCAAGCTGTGCTCTGCATGAGGGGACAGACAGCACACTCTCCCTTGCATTTGCCCATGACTGTCCCTCACAAAGTTCTCCTCAGTGGTTTCAAGTGAACATCTCTTCTCTCCTCTCTTCATCTTCTGATCACTCTCTATACTGTCTAATGTACTTTACAGATATCCTTAAATTATTGTCAAATTAATACATCTGATCTTCCCAATTAGAATAACATCATTTTAGAGGACAGATAGCTTGCTAAGTAAGGTAGATAGCGAAATTCTGGCCAGTCAATACAGAGACCTAAATAATTGTCTAGACAATCACATACTAGTTACATGAACACTAATAAATAAGACATTTTAGGGTTTTATTACCTGAACAGAGAGTGGGTTCAATCAACTCTGAATTTTCTTTGTACTCTCATATGTTACATAATGTCGGTCTTTCATATTCTTTCATCACACACATTAAGGAGCTTTGTGTTCTGGCAACATCCAATTACTGTTAGTGACTGTTTTCATTGTTTAGCATTGTTTTGAGTTATGATTCATTATTAGTTCATTCATTTCACAAATAGTTACTGAATAGCTACTATGTCCCGAGAACTTGTTTAGGCACTGAGAATATATCAGTGGACTGACCGACAACATTGCTGCTATAACATATATTACATCTTAGTTTAGGAGATAGATAATATGTAATGAACAAATTAATATAGGATGTAAAGTTAGTTAGCTATGTGTAATGAGGAAAGACAGAGAAGGGCTGCTGGTGGAAGATGTGTTATATTAGGAGGAAGCACATGAGCATAGACTTAAGTGAAGTTATTGAACAACCGCTTGAATATTTGGGACAAGAGAATTTTAGGCAGAGGAAACTACAAGTAGTAAGGCCCTGAAGCAAGTGCATACTCGGTGGGTTTGAGAAATAGCTAGTAGCCCAATGAAGCTGGGACTAGGTGAGCAATGAAGAGTGATTGAACAGGAGGTTATGGAATCCAGCCAGGGACTGGATTATGAATATCTTGTGAGCTAGGCTGGGACATTCTAATTGTACTCTACATAATATGAGGAGCCATTGGGAGATTATAAACCAGGCGTGACATGATCTGATTGATGTTGTAAAAGGATAATTGTACCTGGTGAATAGTAAATAAGAGAAAGGGATGAGTAAAAGAGTAAAAAAGGAAAATCAGTAAGGATTTTTTTTAAAGAAGATGATGACTTTGAAAAGATTTTAACAATGGACACGAGGAGATCCTTACTGCAATGAAAGAGGCTACAAAATCAGAGAAAATATATGTAAAGAAAACTATATTTCAACTAGTCCTGGCGGGGGCGGGGGTTTAACTTAGAGTCAGAATTTACGTCCTTGGGTAAAATCTCATTTACCTTTATTTGCTACCTATATTCTGTGCTTTAAAATACAGATATTTGAGGCAGGAATATTATTTTTGTATTTTTTCCTGGTATTTTACTAGGCACCTTCTATCACATTTCCTTCTGTATAATACCTGCTGTCTTTTATAAGATCTAATGTTATAGTTTCATTCTAGATGTTTTTCCTTTTCTCACAAATTTTGCTTTATAATCTTCTTGACTGACTGGCAAAATATGTTCTTTCTTTCCGTCTTCATGAGTACATTCTATCTATTGCCAATTGCCGACCATTTTAGTCTGAGAAACTATGATTTCAGAGAAAAAATCCTATGTTGTAGTATTAAATATATAAGCACTTTTTAATTTTTTTCTTTCCTGCATTTTCTTTCTGACCTTCAAATGCTAGAAAGGATGCAAACATCATCTGTCCTCCTTCTGTGGTTTCTTGTCCCAGGCTTCAGTGTTACTGGAGAAGTGGTTCTTCTAGGCTCTTCTGTCAGTGTCAAGTGTTTTCGTATAAATCTGGATTGGGAGCAGTTGTGGGGTTGGTCAGTCTTAGCTACCCCTCCACGTTATTTCATGGTAAAAGGAAAAAAGAAGCTTCTTAAACAACCATGTCATGTTTCCCTTTAACCACCTTCATTTTTATTATTGGGACATTACCAACCTCTGCCAAACATTTATTTTCTTGTCCTCAGAGAATGTATGCATGCCTGTGCATCCATTTTTGAGCTCATTTAATATGAAATACTGCATCTCAGAAGCTTGAGCTACACTCTCCAAAGGCAAAAGTCTTAACATCTTCCTTCCTTCTTCTTCTTTTCTTTTCCTTTCTTTTTTTTTTTTGCATACTTCTTTGCCTGACATCAGTTCTTCCATTCTTATCATGTTTTTACTGAGGATTTTTATCCTATTTAGTCACTCTTAATATGCTCTAAAACATACCAGATAATTATTTCTTCTACTTCCTCACTATGTCTCCTTAGGAATGCCATCTTGCTTTAGTAGCAAAAATAATTGGTGACTAATATATATGGGCTACCACATACAGCACATACCTTCTAGTTCATTAGAACAAGTTCCTTTGCATCCATGCATTGAAGGTGTTCTAAGCCTTCTGTTTCCAGAATTAATTGTTTCGATACCCATTTATCTCTGAACTTGCTAAAATGGAAGTCAACTATAGATAGCTAGTAACTAATAATTAAATTCCAGTTTCCCTGTCTCACTTGAACATCAGGGAGGCTAAGATAGGTTCACATTCTGGTATTGTTTGAGCAAAGACCTGCCCACCTCTTTTTTAAACTGAAAATCTTGCTCTCAATAGAATAAATAAGTCAAATAGGAGCCAAACACAATGTCAGGCTGATTTAATTTTGAAAGCATTTCACCATAGAGCACGGAGATAAGGTGTATTGGCACATTTGCTGACTGACTAACTTCTTTTGAATTGCACTTGGATATAGTCTAGAGAAAATTTGGTTCTTCTTCTCCTAGGCTTTATTTTGGTACTTGTGCATCAGAAACTTTATAAAATATTCTTCCTGAGAAATATTTTAAATGAAAGATGTTTTTTCTGGAATGGTTGTGGGCAAAGACTTGCTCAAGGAAAGGGGTTGCACTAAGTAACCTCTGGGCGACTTTTGAGGTCTTAGATCTGCTGAGTTTCTTCTATAGCCAGAGTGATACCTAACTGCTTCTTCTATAAAAATCGCTCCCAAAGGTCTCCCTTATTGGAAGAAAAATGAACATCATGTAAATGAGAAGCCACAAGCCTTTCTGGTATTGCTATTTTGGTACTAACTCCCAACTTATTTTCCTGCCCAGCTCTCATTCCAAAAACCTGGTCCTGGGCCACATCAGAGCAGCCCAGGTCTGGCCCAGAGGAGCTGATGTGACTTTTTGTAATACAGCTCCGTCATCTTTGTCCCAGGGTCAGATAGCACACTGGATGCTTTTGTATCCCCCTACCCCCTCATTGCCTATATGCTTTCAGGTCTAGATTCTCTATAATTTCTAAGAGGCATCTGGTTGTCTTTGAAGTGATCTATTTTATTACTTTAGCCTCAAATACAAAAAACAAACAAACAAACAAAAACACCCGGGAAAAGGGCTCAGTTTCAATAGCAGTTTGTGTTGTGGAAGCTGAAAATGGATGGAAAACCTTTATCTCTTTGACATGAACCCCTATATGGCCAGTTCAGTTCATGAACAGTGTAGCACTTGAATACAGTAAAGCAACAAAAATTACCTTTAAGTTAGACCCAGCCCCTACATTATATAACACTCAGTTGCTGAACATCAGTAGATAGTTGCTCCATTGCTAGGCACATGGTAGATGCTCAGTTGCTCAATAATTTGCTGTCTCTAGCCCCATTACATCAAAATCTGTAAATTACAATCTCAATAAAGTAATGCTGATACCCTATTAATGCAAAAGCCATGTTAAGACACAGAAGGGTCAGGAGTTCAGCAAAATTGAGGCTAAGGTAACTTTCTTAAACATAGGGATGATATAAATTTTGGCTTTCATGTATACACAATGGATATACGCAATAGACTTGTTTTTACTATAAAAATACTCACTTTTCCTGTGACATGACAGGTTTGTGGTCAGAGTTTTGCATTTGTGTAACTCTAGATGCATTCAGTCTGTTACCCACCGCCACCCCACTCACTGTACAATTCACAAATATAAGCACAACCTGGATTACATATGTACATGCACACACACAATCAGAAAGGAGAACCAAGGCAACACCAGTGTCTGCCATACACCTGAAGCATTCTAACACTAGCCTGCAAGAGCAGCCATTCCCAAACCTAACTTTGCCCATTAGGCCGACACAATGCAGCAGTCTCCTCCCAGTTTATATGATGGAGTTGGTATATGCTGAATGAGCAGTCTGCCTCCCAAATCCAGCATCTGGGGTATCAGATCCTGGAGCTTATTTCAAGGTCAATTTGCTTCAGAATCAAAACTCATTTGCCATAAAGTAGAGATATGCTAGAAAGAGGAGGAAAGCCTCAAGAAAGAAAAATGCATACATTAAAACAGCTGTAGAAAATTCAAACACCACACACACACACACACACACACACACACACACACACACACACACTCATATACACACACTCACAACCTGTGTATTTTTAAAATCCTGTCTTGATCTGAGTTTTTCCTCCACATTTTTCTGTGTTCCTATGGCTTTTCTGAGCGATGTGCTCAGTGGAGGACTGGGGTTGGAGAAGAGAACTGTTTCCATATCTGATCATCGTGGGTTAAAAACAAGAGAGAACTCTCCTGGCACAGCTGTGGCCTTCCATCTCATTCTAAGTCACAGGGCCATTACTAAACTATTACTAGTTCCTTGCAGATGCTCCCTGTGACGGATCTCCTTGAGCCCATAAGTAGAGCTCAGGATGTCAGGGAAAATCAGCTGTGGAATTTTCACCTCATTGTCAAATTGCTTCCTCTGTTTGTAATGACCAGGCTCTCCCTTGCCCTGTGTCCTCAGTAATTTCTTATTCTCTAGCTTTGAGAATTCTTTTTCTTCTGTCCTTCATCTCCCAAATTCTATTCTCGGGTGATGGGGATCTTCATTGAGCAGTTTACCCAGATACTACTTTGGTCAAAAAAGGAGAAGGGACCCTAGAATATGGCACAGGAGAGGAATGTGAACTGAGAGTTAGCATTGGTGCTCAGGGCATTCCTCTGGGTCCCTTTCTTTCCTAGACAGGCAGATGGAGCAAAGTTCTTGCCAGGTCTGCACTGCACATACCAACAGTGTCTCTGCACGTCACCTCCTGTGGGAACATCAGCAGTTTTTTCCCCTCTGGGAAGAATATGAGATCAAAGGAAAAAAAAACTGACCTATTTTTGGGAAAGTGTTTATTTCCCAGAGTAGACCTGTAATTGCTAATAATAGAGCTAGAGTAGGGAGCAGGTCTTCAGTGAGAGTGGGGCAGAAACTGCTCCCAAAACCTGCACAGCCCTTCAGGACATCAGGGTATTTGCAGGAACTGCTCTCTCTGGTCACGTTACACCAGGGATGATTCTGTCCACTGTTCTCACAAACCCCCAGATGCTTGGCCTTTGTATTACAAGAAGGGAGCTCCCCATTAGAAAGGCAGCACCTTAAAATGTGTTCTTCTAGTTTTAGTATGGTGATAGCACATTGCCCCAGATTGCAGTGACATCTTGCAAGCAGTGAGTATCTCCATGTCAGTGTGCATCCAATGTTGAGGCCACTCTAAGTCCCTTTATGACATCAATATTTGAGGTTTTCTTCTAAGAAGGGAGAAAAATTCATGATGTGTGTCTATGTGTGAAAGGTGAAATTTCACAGACAAAAAAAAAGCCACTGACTGTAGGAGAAAGCAAGGGTCAAAGTGTTGGGGACCAGAGCTCCTCTGTTTCCTCAGCTACAAAGCTGAGGCTGGGACACTGTCCCAGGTTCCTTCCAGTATTAGGATAGTGGGATTGCCCACGTACTTCAGAGA
The DNA here is from genome assembly GCA_004027375.1 of Macroglossus sobrinus. Taxonomy (NCBI): domain Eukaryota; kingdom Metazoa; phylum Chordata; class Mammalia; order Chiroptera; family Pteropodidae; genus Macroglossus; species Macroglossus sobrinus. The sequence continues at coordinate 702,487 of PVKZ01000471.1, forward strand.
GGCAGTACTACTAAAATAAAAAAAAGACCTCAGGTCTCAGTCTGTGTGGCTTTGGACTAAATACTTATCTAGTCTGAGTCTAAGTTTCTTCTTCTATGAATTAAGAAGGATAAAAAATACCTCTTGGAGGTGTGATGGGGATTTAATGTGATCTTGTATATAATCTTTTTGGTCCAGTGCCAAAAAGCAGAAGTAAGCAGAAGCTTTAATTATTAATATTTCAAGATTAGACTATTGAACTTGAGTAGTGGTAAGTTGTAACTTTTTACTAAATTTGAAAGAAATATCTATTTGATCATGGATTTTCTTTTTCAGTCCAGCATTTGGGGATGTATACCAGGCATATCCCAGTGGGGCAGCCTCAGAAAAAGATCATAATGGTAGCTACTGGAAGAAAAATGTGCTCTTCACAGGGGCCACAGGGAACCTAAGAATGGTTGAAAATGCTATTTCAGAGACCTCAGAGTGAAGGCCCTGGCTTTGGGCAAGCTAAAAACTCATTTGTGCTGATGGTCAGTGGGATGGTGAGTGAGGGCATCATGGCTATGCTTCTAGGAGTGACCTATAAGCTTCAAGGAAAGGACAGTGCCCAGACATGTGGGCTGATGGCTCACCCCCAGAAAAAAGCCCCCAAGCATATTCTTTTATGCAAGAAGTGAGCTGTATGGGAAAGCAAGAAGTCCCATAAAAGAATCAGGAATTGAGGCCCAGAAGCTTTAATGAAGACCACTTGGGGAGGAACAGACCAGAAGGCTCACTTGAGAACAGCTGAGGCTACATGTCCTCAAATGGGCCTGGTCCCAAGGACTTAAACTTGGGCCTCGAAAGAGGGCATCAGATTAGAATAATTTCACCTGCTTTAACTGAGGGAAGACTGAATTGTGGGTGTCACAGAAACAGACTCCTGCAGAAAAGTCCAAGGGAGAGGATGAGGTCCAGGATGCTGATGAGCATGGCGAGGCTAGAGTTTTGTGCAGGGCGCTGAGCCAGAGAGAAGCTGCTGTTTCTATTAGCGGAGCTCTGCTGCGTACCTTCCCTCGGCATTGCTGGGTAAACTTGCATTCCTCCATGTTAGGTTTAAGCACAGAAGCATTTCCCATCATATGCTGTTGTCAGTAGTTCAGCAGTTGATAAACATGTTAGGTGACAATGCAAAGTGCTTCATCTGTAACAGTCTGCAGTTTCAATTCAATTTAATTCAAATAAGCACATGTTTGACATCTAATATGCATCCATTTCTTTTCCCAAGCTCTGTTTCCATCCATGAAACTTTGCACACTTTTGGATAGACTTTAGGCTGAAAACATTTTATTTATAAATTTCAATAGCTTAGTGATATATTACTGCAACCAAAATATTTTTCACATTATAAATTGAGACGAGCATTCTGCAGAGTTTTAGTACATTTTTATGACTCTTGTATATTAGTTATGTATTGTCGCATAACAAATCAGCTCAAATATTAGTAGCTTAAAGTATAATAATACTTTATTATCTCTCACAATTTCTATGGGTTAGGAATTCAGAAGCAAGTTGGCTGGGCAATTCTGGTTCTGGATCACTTATAAGGTTGAAGTCTGATGCAGGCTGGGCCTGAAGTTATATATAAGTTTGGCTGGGGCTAGAGAACTCACTTCCAAGGCAGCTCCCTCACCTGACTGCCAAGTCAGAGCTGTTTGTTGCCTGGGGGCGCATTGAGTGCACTTCCAGCATGCAAGCTGGCTTCCCCCATATGCAAGAGACACAATTGACCAAGACAACAATGTAATACCTTTTATGACCAAGCATCTGAAGTCATTTCCTCCATATGCTGTTATACACTTAGGGCCAGCCCTGATTCATTGTGGAAAGGGACTATTCAGCAGTTTGGATACTGGTTGGTGACAATCACTGGAAGTCACTTTGAAGACTAGCTACCACACCTAGCAATTAATCTTTAGAATCTACCTTTGAACTATTTGATGAAGCATATATTCATATACACAGACATGCAAGTAGATAATTCTAGCTCCACTTGGGAAAAGTCTGGCATTTCCTACTTCAGTTGACATATTTTAGTGTGTCTCATTGGTTCTGCTAACTCTACTTCTATCCCAATTCCAGTTTAGTTCCATTACCATGTTTTTCTTTCTGACATATCTATTTTCTCTTTAGTTCCATTCTTCCTCTGGCTTCTGTTCCTTGCTACTAGCAATAGGTCAAGTATGTGTGTTTAGGTCCTCCCTTTGAATTAAACAACCTTTGTCTTCTCTCCTTGCTCTTTTCCTCTTTTCTTTTATATAAGTGGATTCCTCTTTGAACTATTGTTCTCTCAGTCCCAGAGCAATATGATTCCACACAGAGGAGCCAGAGAAAAAATGAGCCAGAGGATTTATCTTGTAATTACCAAATTCTTATACATATGCAGAGTATATCATATAATTATAAAATGTTATCATGCATACAGGAGCCAGGACTTGGTTCTGCACAGGTCTAAAGTGTCATTGGAATTAAAGTTCTGATTGAGTTTCTCTACCTACCTATGCTAGGAGATCTTATTATCTCATATTGAACATATTTAAGTAAAGCCAAATTGATCATCCTCCTAAAGTAGACTCCCTCTCCTGACTGACAATTTCTGTCCATGTTTCCACCTAAAATGGTGCAAAGGCCAAACATTTCAGTTTCTTCTTAGCTTGCCATGATCCTTTTTGCCCCATATATACACAGTGATGAAGGCTGAAATGTTTCTTTTTTCCACCCTACTTTTCCACTCTTGTAATCACCTTAATTCTTAGTTTTATAGCCTCTCTCGACACATGATTTGCATCAGTATCCCAAGTCATCTGGCCACCTCTAATGCCTCCAATCCAACTGATTCTACATGCTTTGACCAGATCAATTTTTATTAAATTCCACTTTAATCATTTCATTCTTCTGCCCAAAAATCCTTCCAGTATTTCTCCATCAATGTCAGGATGAAGTCTAAACTCCTTGGCTTGGCATATAAGATCTTCAAAAATTTATTCCAAAGAGTATTTCTGCTTACTTTTTACTTATACCCAATCTGAGAACTCTCTTTACTTGCCTCTACCAGTGCCATTCCTCATTCCTGGTCTGGCCTTGTGCCATCCATGCAAATTATATCTATCCATGGCCCGCATATTCCATCATACTTCTTTGAGGGCTCTAGCTCCTCCTGAATCTGCCATTCCTAAACTCTAATTATTATATTGCCCACTCTGTTTATTTGCCCCAGTGTATAACCTTGTATTAAAATCAAAATCTTCTCTCTCTGTATGCAGAACTCCTTAAACAATAGTCTTCTTGTAGGCAAGACTATGGGTCTTCTCTACCCAGCTAGGTTAAGGACGCTGTCCTACAAATGAGAATTCAGTTCTTATACCAATGAATTCTGTGGGGCAAAAAGTCCAATAAAAGCCTCAGGAACAAGTTATTTTTAAAAATATTTTCTTCATCCTTTCCAGGCTCAACAGCTACTTTGAATAAAAAGAGCTGGGTTTCTCATCATGGTTTAAACCCAAAACATTTGATTCTGCATCAGTAAAGGGCACAGTAGCATCCTGCCCATCAGAGGAACACTCCATTTACTCTGTCACTGCTGATCCCAAGTATTATTTGTTTGCCGGAACCAGGTTTATTTTCTATCTCAGTTTACACTGTTTATTGTTTGACAATTTAACAATTATTTTTGGTGCTAATGGCAAGTGTCCTATTTAGGGCTACCCACTGTGGAAAGCTGAAGTATGTGTGCCTGTACATTTTTGTTTTCCACAAGATGCTGCTAGGGTGAAAAGGCCAGGACTGTACAAATGACTGAAATAAAGAAATATATTTCTCTTGTCGCCAAGAGAAGAGATTCCACCTCCTTTGCTAGATGAAGGGATGAAAGCAAGAGAAACAGGCAGCCTGAGATTTACCATCTCCTGGAATAAGGAAGCCTATCTTTGGTGTCTTCCCCCTGAGAGAGAACAATGACCTTAAACCGACATCCTAATTAGCATTTATATTAAGTGAACTAGAGACTGGGTAAAAGGGTTGAAGACAGAAGCATGTTTTGGCTGTTAGGGAGGAGTGAATAAAGGGGAGTCATTATTTACTCAGCTAGGAAATAAGGATCTAGTAAGTGCCAGACTCAGGGACTGGCATTGTTATTCATTAAACAAACAAACAAACAAACAAACAAATAAATTTAGTTCAAATCCAAACCACAATGTGCTTCTCCAGTGCCCTGTTCCCATCAAGCACTCTTTGATCTTCTTTGGATTAAGTCAAAGCCTGTTGGTAGAAACCTCAGCTGAGTCTCAGTCAGTACGACACAGCATGACATCAGATATGGAGGAGATTGAAATAAGCGATGGGGAAGGCTTAGGTCATAGCTTCCATTGCCAAGTGTGGGCAATGAGCTGCTCCAAAGTGTGTTTTCTCAGAGTTGGCCTTGTCTGGGTTTAAGTGAGCTTAATAATATAGCTTTGTCCATACCCCAACACCATACTATTAAGACAGGCATAATAATAGAGAAATGACCCACCAGGTCCATCGAACCAAGCCTAAGCTGTCACTGTGGCCGAGACAAATCAAAGTCAAAAAGGTAGTACCAGCATGATCCAGAGAATATAATCCTCACTAAATACAGCACCTACAGGAGAGCAGCCATTAGACCTCAAGCCTCTGCATAGGTCGGCCTCCTAACTTTCAGAGGGAAGCTGATTGTGTACTTCTTGTTCACACCCCAACCCAACCCAAGCAACTCTACTTTTCTTGGTGGTAACTATTGGTCAAATACAGAAACTTTTTTAAAAAAAGTTCTAAATTATTATTTTAACTAACATTTTCAGCTACTATAAGTAACATAAATATAGGAGAGCCAAAAAGTTTAATATCTAATCATGACTTTGCCATCAACGTGGTGGAACACCACTGAATTTCAATGTCTCTGATGTATTTTCTTGTCTAACAAATGAAGCAACTTTACTGGATGGTATCAGAGAAGACTGCACAAGCAAGTCATGATGAGTGAGAAATAGAGAAGAAAAGTGGGAGAGAGGAAGAGAGAAAGAGAAAGAAAGGGAAAAAAAAGGAAAGACAAAAAGAAAGAGGAAAAGAATAATCGACAGGTTGAAAAAGGAAAGGGAATGATGTACAAAAAATTCCTGAATATGTTCCAAGAAACAAAGCCTGAAGATCAGGGTAAAGTATTCATCTGATCTGATCAAGACCCAGATCCCCAGGTTAGGCAGTACAAGATTGTCAGGGCCCATCACTAATGAGAAATGATGTGACACTGTCACATAGAGAAGGCTCAAAAAGGAGGAGCCTCCTCCTTAATTGAGATTTTCGAATCTGCCAATCTGTAGGCAGAATCTGAGAAACATTCAAACTAGTGAAAGAAATAGTTATTTTTATAAACACTTACTATGTCATGCTGAGCACTAAACACTCGCTCTTCCATCAACTCATCTCATTTACTCATTCAAAAATGTTTATTGAGCAAATGATGTGTACTAGGTTTTGCCAACACAAGAAACAAAACAGAATCATTCCCTGCCTTCACATGGCTTACAATTTAGTTTACCATATAGCTTGGGGGAGTGACAAAAAATAAATAAATTTTACATGAGTATTAGGGTCCTCTTTTTATTGATGATGAGACTTAATTTTAAAGGACTCATTTTGCAGCTAGTGATTTTTAAAGGAAGTATAAAAATCTAGGTATTTTAACCCCAAAAGCGTACTTTTTCTACTCATGCTAGCCACCTCTGCTCTCCTAGGAGGGGAGAATCATTAGTAAGGGAAGGAAGAAATGAGAGACAACAAAAAAATTGAAATTATGGGTCATATAATGATTGGGGTTGACTGGCCCAGTAGAAATTTCAAATTTATAATTTGGCCACTGAAGTTACCATGATAACCTACTGGAAAAAAACTGCTAGAAAAAAACAAACAAACTACAAGGAGGACCATATCAACACAACAGCTGAGAAACATGAGACCCCATTCTTCTGCTCTCTGAGGAGCAGTTTCATAAAACTTCCAGCCATGAATGTGTCTTTTTTTTTGCCAGCTCAAGGCTGTTTGTGAGCGATGCAGACATTTGTGTGAGATATACAAAGCCATTTCAGCTGCTCAAAAGCTATCAGCACTTACAAGCTAGGTTTGAGCAAGACAGATCCTGCAGTACTCAGGGCATCAGAGAGGATTACCCAGAAACTGATAACAGATTTTAATTTAGATGATCATGATGGGGGCTCAGAAGGAGGAGGCTGAGAAATGGACAAATTTAACTGCAGGGTGGTAAAAGGAATGAGATGAAACTGATGATAAAGTTACATTGGGAGGTGTGTTTGCCAGCTTCCATACCGTCTCCCATGCCATGGCCTTTCCTTAATGATACACAGCAGGTTGAGTAGGAAAACCCACTAAAGCAGACTGGCCCAGTGCGTAGGATGCTAGCCTACTGAGGAGACTTTAAAAGTTATTATTGCTCTTTGTTATCCTTGAAATAAACAAAGCATCTGTGTTAACAACCTAGACTATCAACACTATATATCCCTGTTTGGGGTTGGGGCATGAGGGTGTCCCACTTAGACAGAGCTCTTTCTGCCATCAGTTTCCACATACATTTCCCCCTGCTACTATTTCTCAGGCTCAGTACTATTTTCTCTAAAGTTCAATTATTGGCCATCAGTCTCCTACTTCTATTTAATGAGTGACCACCTAGCACCTGTCTATATAAGATACTCATTCATTCATTTATCTATTCAATTATTCAACAAGTATTTATTTATTAATTAATTGCTATCTGTGAGGGACTCTGATAGAGAAAATATAGCAGCAAACAGAATAAACTCGGTTCCTGCCTTCCTATGCAGAGTTTCAGTGATGTGGTGTAGGTAGAGAAAGGGAAACAAAACAAAACAAACATAACAACAAGGAAGGTGAAAATACTTATACTTTTAACAAGTAATATAAAAAGAAAAGTATAGGACTGAAACAATAATTATAAAGCTGTGGTTGAGAAAGCTGACTTAGATAAGATCCTGCAGGAAGATGGAGTTAGGGCTCTCCAAGAAAGACCATTTAAGCTGTCTTAAAATTGAGAAAGACATATATACATAATATAAACATTAAAAAATAGAAATATAAGAGAGCATCTTCATACTGATAAAAAGCATCTAAAAAACACCTATGGTTAACATTATACTTACTGGTGAAAGATTGAAAGCATTGCCCATAAGATCAAGAATAAGGCAAGGATGTCTGCTCTTGCTACTTGTATTCAACATAGCCCTGAAGGCAATTAGACAAGAAAAATAAATAAAAGTCTTCCAGATTGAAAAGAGAAAATTAAAATTGTCTCAAATTTCAGATGATATGATCTTATATAGAGAAAATCCTAAGAAAATCACAAAGAAATTATTAGAACTGAAAAATGAGTTCAGCAAAGTTGTAAGTATATGATAAATACACAAAAATGAATTGTACTTTTATACACTAGCAATGAACAAGCCAAAAGTAAAATTAAAAAGGCAATTTCATTTATAATAACATTAAAGAGAAAAATGCTCAGAAATAATTTTAACAAAAAAATGCAGAACATACTCTGAAAACTATAAAACATTACTGAAAGAAATTAATAAGAACTAAGTAAATGGAAATTTATTCCATATTTATAGATTGAAAGACTTAATATTGTTAAAATGTTAACTCCCAAATTTGTTGACATATTCAACATAATTTCTATCAAAAGCTCATATACCTCTTTTTTTATTTGTAGAAATTAATTAACTAGTCCCAAATTAGTATGGAAATGCAAGACAGCCAGAATAACAATAATCTTGAAAAAGAACAAAGTTAAAGAATTCACATTGCCTGATTTCAAAACTTACTACTAGGCTATAATAATAAAAACAATGTGATAGTGACATAAGAGTAGATATATAGACCAATGAAACAGAATAGAAAGTCCAGAAATAAAACTTCAACCAATTTTTGACAAGTTTGCCAAGAAAATTTATTGAGGAAAAGAATAGTGTTATCAAAAATGATGCTGAGACAACTGGATTTACACATGCAAAAAATTAATTTGAACTCCTATCTGACATTTTATATAAAAATTAACTCAAAATAAATCATGGACCTAGACATAATAGCTAAACATAAGGATAAATATTTGCAAACTTGGATTAAGAAGTGACATCTTATATGTGACAACACAACATTATTGGCAAAAAAAATCTGATAAATTGAACTTTATCAAAAGTAAAACATTTTGTGATTCAAGTGACACCATTAGAAAAATGAAAAGAGAAACCACAGAATAAAATAAAAAATTTGTAAATCATATATCTGATAAGGGTCTTGTATCTTGTATCTAGAATATTTATGTATAAAACCTCAATAACAAAAAGACAAATATTTAATCTAAGAAATAGCAAAGGATCTGAATTGACATTTTTCCAAAGAAGATTATACAAATGGGCAATAAGTCCATAAAAATATGTTGAGCGTCAGAAAAGTGCAGTGTAGTTCAGCATGAGCAGGAGAGAAAAATGATGTAAAATTCGTGGGGAAACGTAAGCCTGGGCCATATTTTTCAGAGCCTTCTTGTCTAGGGTATAAAGTGTACATTTCTCTGTAATTGGGAAGAATCAGGTTTGCGGATATGTGGAATATTAATTGGAAGGGAGCAAAGGTAGAAATTGAGAGACTAGTTAGTTGTTGGATAAAGAGATAGTTATACCTTGAGCTAAGATGGTAGCAGTGCAGATAAGAGGGGATGATTACAAGCTATATTTTGGAGGTAGAATTGACAAAGGTTGCTCATGATTGAATATGGATGGAAAAGAGAAGGACTCCTCAATATTCGTCATGAACATTTGAGTGGATGGTGCTACTGACCATAGTGGCAACCAGATGGGTAATATATATACAACCCAGTATAAAAAAGAAATTCAATTTTGAGAATGTTATGGTTGAGCTTTCTACAAGGTGTCCTAATAGAGATATCAAATAGACAGATGTATGGATCTAAAACTCAAGATATTTGAGCTGGAGATATAAATTTGAGAGTCATTAACATAAAGACATTATTGAAATGAGATCATCCAGGAGAATGTAGAGAATGCAAAACAATGTTTAAATATCAAAGAAGGATGTTAGTTTTAAGTTCTGACTGTCAAGACAGAAAACTGCTAGGAACTCTATAGTGAGTAAATGTTAAGTGGAACCTATTTTCTGAAAACTTAGAATCAGAGGAGCAATGACATAGACTGATCTGGGGGAAGAATATTATTCAACATATTTAATAATTGGTAAGATACTGACACTAACCACTTAAGCCAGGCTCGGTCATAGCATTCTATAGTCATGGAAACTTCACCTCTACTCCCACTGTTTAGAAGAGTAGGTGAATCAATGAAAAGCTAGAGATAAGTGGATACAAGGTAACAGGGCAGTAGAGGACACTCAGGAAACTTCAACAGACTCTCCACCAATATTTCAACAACTGGTATAGCCATCCTGGTACAGCCAGAATGAATAACAATTAGTACTCAATACAGGAGACTAACAGGATAAGAGATAGTATAATTAATGAAGTGGGCTAAAGAAAGAATTATAGAGATGTTTAGTTATTTTCTTTTAAAATTTAATTTATAGTTTTTACTAGTAAAAAATGGCTTGTACCCCCAATATCTATCTAATTTCTTGTATATGGAATGGTGGCAAGTTGTTTAGGTTCCTATTGCTCCTTTAGAGCAAGGACTGTGTTTTACACATGCTCTGTATTCAAGAAGTACTTAGCCCAGTATTCGACATGCAATGTATGTACAATTCTCAATAAATGTTTGTTGAAAAAAAAATGGATAAATATATGATGACTCTAAAGAAGTGAGTAAAACTGAGGCCAGAAGAAGACATTTCTACATTGCTACTAGTCATACACAGGCCACAAACATCAGAAACTTAGAGCAGAAAGAGACTTATATATCACCAAAGACATTGGGTTTCACACTGTATGCCAGGAATCCTCATGGAATCAGAGGATTGCTTTGAAAATGGGGAAGGAAATTGATTTGAGGTAGAAGGCAATTTGATCCCCTGACCATTCTTTAACAAGAGAAGCATTTTCATCTAATAAAAGTGAGATTTCATTAAACAAATGGTTTAATTTTTAAAATTTTTTAAAAAAGAATTTTCAATAAAAATATTGAAAATCATGATCTGATGCAAATTGGTTTATTTTCATCATTAAACTGAGACCCAGGGAAGTTAGGTGCTTATGGTAATTTTACACAGTTAGATGGTAAGAAGGAGGGAATATAGATGTGTTACTCATAAACAACATGTTGTTTCTGCTTAAATTTCTACACCAACTGCTGGATGACCTCTTAGCCACCACCCTCCAACTGTACCCTCACTGAGAGTCCACTGGGCTACAAGGGCTGTTCATGCTCAATCAGATCTTGAAGTTGGTATGATATGGCTCATCATTCTCAGATTTCATCCTACCCCCTGACCCTTACTTAACCTGACTTATAGTAGAAAATTAATATTGAACAAAGATCAGAGAGGTGCCCCAATACAAGCCCCAAATTTGAATCCATTTGGAATCCATCTCTGAATGTTACTGGTCATGAGGATCTTCAAGATGAAGAGCTACATATTGTCTTGAAAAACATGGATAAATCAGATAATCCCTGATTCTAACTCAAGAAGTTATGTTAAAATACAAACTATTGATAAGTTTACCATGACAATAACTCCTGGTTTCACAGGCAAAACATTGTTAATTTCTGCTTAGAAGAATAGTTACCCTTTAGATTTGGCAGGGATCACCAACCTTTACGCTGAGCCTTGTTTCTTGTGTCTGGACCAGCAAATCTATTTACCACCCTCTCTATTTTCACCTGTAAGTACTGCTCAATGGTCAGGTTGCTTTCTTGGCAATTGACATAATAATTGCAGGCAAGATATTTACCTTTTCTATTATAAATTTTAAAATTCCTTTGGCAAGAGAACTGTAAATACAAAGCAATAGTATGGCTTGGGGGCAGGGGGCCATAATTAAAATCCCTTTTTGTTTTTTAAATGACTTATTAAAATGCTGTGAAACTGGCTACATTAAGCAGCAGCCAAAACCCCTTTGCTGCTAAATGGAATGAAATGGATTTTTCAAATGTCACGGTAGTATCCACTTAATAATACATTTTCCTATAGACAGGACAATAATATATATTTTAATCACTTTTCTACAGGCAAATAGACTGCATAGGAGCTGCCCTTCACTGGCACTTGGAAATTATGAATTTTTCAATAACCTTTTCTATTATTCATCTTGTGTTATTCCGTAACATTTCTGCATGAGGAATGTGCTTCCCTGACACTTTATGAATCTCTTCTATTATTTATTAAACAGCAAGGTGTCTCCCTACAATCCTCACCCCAATTCCCCAGAGAAAGCTCCTTGCAAGAGGGGTCCAAACATGCACAGCTACATCCTGGGTTATGAATAACTTGATATGGATAAGAGATGCAGATTGAGTGGCTTCCTCCATGCAATTCAACTCTGGCCACCATAGGTGTTCTGGCTCAGAAAGGTGATGTGGACTATTTGCGATAAGGCAAAAAAAAAAAAAATTAGCCTAAGATAAACCCTATTTATAGTAATTGGATCTGATTTGGAGAAATCTCAATTTTACCATTACTTCACCATCACCAAGATTTTCTTTGCCTAGATAACTCTGCTTCCTTGAACATATTAAGTTCTCTTGCCAGGTACTTTCATGGTGCCTCGTGTCTCTCTTCTTACATTAGGTGTCACACTATATTATTTACTTGTAAACCATTTGAGGGAGAAACAGAATCTCTTCTGCTCACCATTATAACCCCAATTTCTAATAATATATTTATTATTTATATATTTATTAATAACTTCAATAGTTATTTAGAATGATAATATATATGTATATATAATATATGTATATATAATATGTACATATATTATGTATATATAATATATGTATATAATATATCTATATCTATATATATATATATATATGTATGTATAAATAAAATAGGCAACCAAATGTTCCTCTCTAAAGTGGCTGTTAAGAATGTCTAAAAGATGCTGCAAACCTATGTGGTAGGACCATTCTCTGCTCATTAAATATCCATGTGCTTCTACACTTTTCCCTGTTCTCCAGAAGTTAGGCAGGAGCACATGACTAGTTCTGGCTAATGGACAGGTGTAGAAGTGGCATGGAACACTGGTGGGCATATGTGTGGCTCTCATGATCTCTCTTCTGTTGCTGTAATGATGATAGAGGCCACATGGTCCAGGTGATACAGATCAAGATGATAGAACATCCATCGACCTGGGTCCCCAAGTGACTAACTTCAAGGAGAGATAACTTCCTTACCCCCCACAACACACACACACTGACCTGTGTTATATGTGTACTGTGTATAAGAAGTAGACCTTTGTTTTGTTAAACCACTGAGATGTAAAGGTTAATCTTACTGCAGTATAATCCTGACTAATCTACATAAGCAGAATAGTGTAGAAAGAGAAATATGGAGTGTATTTGTTGTTTCTTTTATCATTTTTGAACACTTCTACTCTGGAACATGAGAACTAGTCTATTTCTTTTATCATTTTTGAACACTTCTACTCTGGAACATGAGAATTTATCAAAGTATTACCATCTGGTGCCACAGCCAGGAGAGAAAGCAGTCCTAGGAAAGCTTCTAGAACTCTGGAAATCTGACCTACCCTTAATATTCCCTTGAAGAATCCCCTGCAAAAATAAATAAGTAAATAAATAAGTAAATAAATAAGTAAATAAGTAAGTAAGTAAGTAAGTAAGTAAATAAATAAATAAATAAATAAATAAATAAATAAATAAATAAATAAAATCTTTAAGGTGATGCTCTAGCCTCCAATAAACTAATGATTGGTTTTGGTTTACTTGGATATACGTGATTTCCTCTGCTCCAGGCTGAACTCCAGCAGATCCTGCACTCAATGCATCAGTGGAACTCCAAGTTGCAGATCTGGATCACAACCCAAGGGGTGAAGCACTAGGTCCCAAGCACCCAGACTGGCAATATTGAAAGTTTTGCAACTCTTATTTCTTTTAAGATTTCATGATAGGCTGCAGAATTTTTTCTCTGCCCTGGGCAAATGGACACTTGAATTCTTCTGAATGAAGTTTCTCTAAAGCTAATAATAAAGGTTGTCAATAATGAAGTGGCAATTTTTTTCCAGGAGATTTACATATTCTCACTTGATCTGTATGCCATGCTTAGGAAACAAGACATTTTGATGGAGTGTTTCCTTGCTTGCTTGGCCTCAATCTGGGGGCAGCATGACAAGTGGAATAATTATTGTGGAGACGACTGAGTGCAAAGCTCAGGAGGCTAGCCCATTGTCTTCAAAGCCCACTCCTGTTCTGGAATAAGTGTGTAGGGGAGGCATAGTTCACATAAAAATGGGAGCAAGGATTTACTGGCCTCAGGATGAGTAAATTCTAACTCCTTTATTTGCCTGAGAAATAAAGGAGTTAGAATGAATGGATGGGCTGGGAACGTGGGATAGTGTTTTCTAACTGTACTGTGTTGTGGATAGCTTCTGTAAATGTTTCACCACCAACCCATAGGGGGTAAGCAGTGAAAACGGAAGCAGAGGGGTAGGGTGGGGATGAGATTGAGAGATTGAGTTGAGTAGAAAGCGAGGGTGGGGGCGAAGAGAGATACTGAGACACAAAGAGAGCAATAGACAAATAAAACATCCCATGTGGCATTAGAGGGCCCCTAAATTTCCTGAGGGTCCAAGTTGAGCCTCAAATTATCTAGGTAAACAAATCAAGTTTCTGGCCCCAGGAAGAAGTATGATAAAGTACAGGGCTGCACTTTATCAAGAAGAACACCTGTTAGGATCTTAAGGGGAAGGGCGTGGCTCCATAATGTCCCCTCATATCTGTCCTATGTCCATGGGTTTACCAAAACCCCACATGAGTCCTGGCTAGCAGAAAAGAATAGGAAGGGGAGGTCATGAGGAAGCAGGCAAAGGAGATAAACCTAGGTAAAGGATGTCAAAGGTCAGCAAACTATGATCATTGGACCAAATTTTGTTCACTGCCTCTTTTGTAAATAAAGTTTAACCACTGCCATCCATTCACTTGTTTGCCACAATGGTCAAGTTGAGCATTGCAGTAGAGACCTATGACTCTTGAAGACTAGAATATTTATTATCTGATGCTTTAGAGAAAATGTTAGATAATCCCTGGACTTCTCTCTTATATAATAATCTTAAATTTGACTTAAAAAGGAAGACGAACATTAGATAGAGCTGAATATACTTGGAGGCATCTAGTTTAAGGTTTCCCTTCATTCAGGGAAACACGGTCTTACGTCAGGTACACTTTTGAGTTTAATACCTTGTCCCACTCTTTAATATTATGAGGCAAGTACAGTCACAGGGTGGGCAGCATCCTCTTCTCACAAAAAGAAGGCCAAGTCACAGGGATTCAGTGACCCACTCACACTGTTAAAGAGAGTTGGAAAGAGGACTGAGCTTTCTTTACCCCGCCATGCAGATGGTGCAGGCAAAGAAACCCAACTTCTAAAAGAGATTTGTTCATCAATTTAGTATGTTCTCCAGTATGTTGTATTACACTGATTTTCATCCTTTGAGATGTACAGGACCCTCAGACTACTTTGTCTTGCTTGTTAATCTGAACGTTAAACCACCATCAATCTGGTTTTGTCTCTGAATCTGCTCTAAAGTGGGGAGAGTTTGATTTTAAGGTTTTCTGGAGCTTCTATTACCTTCCCCACCCCATCATTCCAGACAGAATTCCTACTAATTTTACATAAAATGCAGAGAGGTTTGATAAGCCTTACTTGTCACCCAGAAAACATCTCTGCATGCATAGTCCACCCTAGGGACATATGAAGGGGGTGTCATGGGAAATGCCTGCCTTAATTCTTTGATCTTAGCCAAGCCTCCTCCATATCATTTATTTATGTGTGTTTTTGAGTGAGGGGGAAACACATTCACTTGAGAAGGAGATGTCATTTGCAAAATAATAACAGCTGATGAGAGGCAAACACCCTAGGGTCAGTCCTGCTAAATGATACATCTTTCTTCACTATTTAGCTTGTGAAGATATATGAGCAGGGCACTTAGACTAATTTCAGGGTCTTTTTTTCCCACTGCATGAACTGCTCAGCCTTCTTGAATGTAGAATCTGTATTCCTAATTGGATCTCATCAAAGCTTTCTCTTTGCCTTCAGCTGGTTAGCACATCTAGTTGTAGATGGAGTGGGTAGATACCAGCAGGTGATCAGCTAGCTGGTGGGCTGTTTCTGGATGTGACTGTGTGAGCCCCTGTCTGCCACGTAGAGGCTAAACAGAAGATCAAGCTTCACACTCAGCTGTAGCCACACAACTTCCTTTAAGTCACATAGCAATGATGTAAGAGCCCCTTTAACTGAAGGCTTACTGTATATTAGACACTGAGCTAGGCATTCTGCATACATAGTATGATTATTTTAAGCTCAACAAAATTCTGTAAGTCAGAGGCATCATTAACTCAGTTTTTCAAATGGGCAATGGAAGCACAGAGATGTCAAGTAAGTAGCTCAAAGAAACACAGCTTGTGAGTGGCTGAGCAGGGACAGAACATCAGGCAGCTACCTCTTAATTCCAGTCAATGTGCCAGAACTTATATCAATCATTCTAACTCTATTCAAGATGTTGCAATATTTTCTTTGGAAAGAGGATTACTACCAGCCTTTTCTAAATTAGTAAACTTTATCTTTGCTATAGGTATAACATGAGTGCTATATATAATACTTGGCGGGGGGTAGCTAAAAAATACCTACTCATCACCTAACCTAACACAAAGACTATTAGTACTTGGACAGATAAGAACAACTTTGTGTAGATTTCAAAAAAAAAATCTATAGGACATACCAGAATTTCTCGAAAGCCCTCCCAAGTGCCAGGTTAAACAACCTATAGATGAGACTACTTGTATGGATTTTATTTCTTGAATCTAGTTGTCATGAAGTATATATTCTGAATTGTCTTGCCTTCTAACTTTGTCTAAAATAATCAGCCTTATGCATCTAGAAGCAAAGAATTCTCCATGTTCATCCACAACAAGAGTATATAATCCTTAGCAGAGAATTTAGCTATTACCAGACAACCTAAACAAAGAAAAATTGATCCTGTGAATACATTCACTCTTAACAAATATCTTCTTAACAATACTCTCAGCATTGGGTGCTGTGCTAAGTGCTGAAGGGAAAAAATGAAATAAGACGTAGGCTTTGCCTTCCAGTTCCATGCAGTCTAGCAGCAGATAGACAAATGAATAATCATAAAATAAGATCATAAGTGCAGAGATTGAGTGTGTCCAGAAACACAAATAAGCAAGCAAACCAACCAACCAAACAAACAAACAAACAAACAGACAAACAAAATACAATGAAGTCAGTTTTAAATCCCAGCTTTCTACCCATACTACTAGCTGGGTGACCTTTGATCATGTGCTTAGGTTTCTCATTTATGAAACAGAGATTATAATGCTTTCTTTGCAGCGGCCTAATGAGGATTCAACAGGGTAACACGTGTAAACTTCTTAGAATGGTATCTGGCATGGGTGGGTAGGTGATTTCCTGGCCCTATTTTAGATGCATCGATAGGGGTCACCTTGAGCCCATGCCCTCATGGAATACAACCTGTCTGCTTGAGATCCTAAACACCCCTCCTGCTGAGAGTGCACCTAGGAAATGGCTTCCTCATCTCTCCCCTCTAATCTCCAGACTTGCTAAAACAAATTCCAAGCTATGCAGAAACTCCAGCAGCCAGAGGAACTGGTGAGAACAGGGAAAAAAGGGATGTGGGGGCAAGTGACAGGCTGCAGGAGGGTAGACCTGTGTTTGGCCTATTTCATCTCTTGAGTGGAAAGGGAGATAAAGAGAAATAAATAATAGTTTTTTTGTTTGTTTTTTGTTTTTTGCTGTGTGTTGGAGCAAAAGTACCTACCAAAAGTACCTCTCACAAGAGCAACTGCTTGACATTTAGGCAAGAGCGTGTGCAGGAAGAACAGGACAAGATAAAATTACAAGTGACAGCATAACCTGTCTCTGCAATTACAATGCATTGTAAACAAGGAGAATTGAAATTCCAACTGCCAGGCATGGCCAGAGATTGACAGGGTAGGCACATTGTCTGAGAAGATGGCAGGATGCTGTCCACTTGCTTTGAGCCCAGGACAGTGGGCCATAGCGACAAGGAGAGAGGACCTAGGGGCTACAACATGGGAAACATGGCAATCAAGGACTGGCAAGGGGACTAAGAAGAGCAAGAGAGCAAAAGTTGGTGGAGAAGAAGGAAGAGAGAGCACTAGAAGTTCAATTTTGAACAAAGAAGAAGGAGTGTGTATGTGTGTGTGTGTGTGTGTGTGTGCGCGCGCGCGTGCACACGTGTGCTGTGGAATAAACAAGAGAGAAAATTTTAGAACCTGGTTGCATAACTCCCACCACCACTGCAGGGCAAAAGAAACTAGCTTTTTTGAGAAACCTACTATATGCCAAGCTTTCTTAGGCATTTTAAGTGTGTCATTTCAATGATCTGTACCACAACCATTCAAACATTGATCTGCTACTAAACAAGCATCAATGACTAATAATTAGCATCTATGACTTCCAGGCCCTGAGTTAGTCATTGTGAATCCTAGATTAAAAGGATATAGTAAATGTCCTTAAAGAAGTGGATATTGTAACCCCATTTTACAGATGCTGGAACTGAGTCTCAGACAGATTAAATAATATATCTAAGGTTTCTTCTCAGCTAGTACTGGTAGAAGACTCCAGCACAGGCCCGAAACAAGCATTCAGCATGTCTGCTTCATATTTTATGGGAGTCCCTGGAAGTTCTCTGGTTGTATCAGCTATTAAATAAGATAAAACCTGATGAGTTCATTTTAAATGCTCAGTAAAAAATAGTTTTCTCTTCATCATCAGTTTGACCAATGCAAACTTCTATCATGTGGCACATCATTGTCAAACCTGAACCCAAAATGCTACTTGTCAAGTAGAGAGAGAGGAGAATAGTCTTTTATGTATAGTAGGAAAGAGTGTGGGGTGACCAGTGCTGGTGCTTCCCAGAGCAAACACAGAAGCACATTTCCAATGAGACCAGATGAAAAATAGGCTTAAATTGCAGCAGGAGGAACTTAGGATGGACACATAAGAGCATATTTCAACTGTGAATAAGATGTCCCTCTCCATTCTGAGCCAGTGCTTCGACTGCCAGTCACATAAGTACTCTGGGTGTTTATCCCCTGTCTGTGATGAGCAGGGCCCAGCCATCCATATTCCTCTGGTTTCCTCATGTGATTGAGGGCACATGTTTACCTAGTACAAGACATGCTGAAGGCAGCAGAGTGGCGATGTTTTTGTTTGTTTGTTTGTTTGTTTATTTGTTTGTTTTTTTTATAGTGGCCTTTATGAAACCAAGTCCCCCGTTTTACCTTATGCATGCTGGGCACTCTTGGCTCAGCTCACCAGCAGGCAGAACCTTTGGGTAGAGACTACATGCATCTCCACGGAGCGCTGTCAGATGAAATGGAACTTAGCAGGCTGGGTCTTAAACCTATAGAATGTGCCCCCTGCCCATGCATGTGTCTCCCCAAGCTCAGCTACATAGCCTGTCAGCAGCAGATAGGCCAAGCAGCCCCACAGGGAGACTTCAGTTCTCCTCTGCAGGGACTCTGAGAATACCTTGTCTCCACGGGAAGTCATTTGTTACAGATCTGGTCTCCCACAGGAGGGTCTCCCCACTCCAGGGACCTTCCAGTGCTCCGCAAGCCTTCTGGTTCTGAGATGAGTGAATGCTGTCAAGAAGATGGGAACTGAAAGCAGTGAAATCAGGGACTGGGAAGACATGAGATGTCTGAGACTTAAAGGTTGAGCTGGCGAGAAATTTCCCTGAGAATGTGAAGCTCCAGCTGGATCAATGTAGCCTATGTTTAGAATAGATGAACTGAAACCACTTCCAAGCATCTCATTCTTCTCATTCATCCTGCTTGCTGCTCTTGTCTCCTCATGTTACTTTAGCCTTTTCCTAGGAGCTTTTCATGCTCACAAAAATGGGATATAAATCTTCTCTCCCAACTGGCCTTGCCCTTCATGGAGACTGAATGCTGTCCAAATGCTACTTGGCCATCGGCTAGCATTCTCACATCTTTAGAAGTGATTGGAGATAGCAAAAATCATTGGTTAAGAGCATAGGATTTGGGGTCAGGCGTGGATTCAAACCCTGAGTCTGCCACTCACTACAATACACCTTGGACAAATTGTTTAAGTTCTGTTAGGAAATTTGTTTCCTCATCTATAAGATGGAAAATAACCTTAACTTCAGTGTGATTGCATGTAGATCAATTCTGATAATGTTGCAAAGCTCTTACTCAGTGTTTGGTCCAGAGTAAACATTCAAAGAAAAAAAATATTATTGTAATGCTTGGAAATACTGCCAATGACCTGATTTGGAGACATTAAAAGGTCATCTAAATGTCCTCAGGCAGAATAGGGGAGACCTGGCTCAGTGTTCCACCAGAGACTAGATTTCATAGCATGCTCTAGGAGCCCAGCCACTGGGAACTGCCTTGCATGCTTTCTGCCCCTGTGCCCATCCTCTGAGACGGACTCTTTTTCTTTGTTTGTAGCTTGCACTTTGCCTTCTACCCTGACATATGGTTCCACCTGTTTGGCATCAAACTTTTTGCTGTTGTTAGGTCCTATGAGCACTCAGCTGTTGGCCACCCCATTTCTGGTCACTTCAGAAAACTCTGCTCCCACTAGCTCCACCTCAGACCTATGAGTTTATTTTCAACACTAGCCCTTGAGGACAGGATTGCTTTGGTACAATCCAAGCTCTGAAAACAGAATGGACAAATATAACTGCCATCGGGACAAGAAGGAAGGCTACTGATTCAAGAGAATGACCCTTGTCAATGAGAGTGAGGGTAGGCATTGGCAGAGATGGAGCAAAATAGTCTGAAAGACTGTGGACTTAAATTCACAGATCATTTTGGGAATAACATTTCCAGTACTTGAGTTTCAGTTTAGGAAAACTATTCTTTCTACATTCCAAGGTGAGAAACACACAATTTATGTGGGCATACACCTATCACCTAGTCATGCCTCACATCAAGTCTTATAGCTCAACCTAAGAAACACTGGGTAGGGTCTAGTAAGTCCCCTGAAAACTATTATTTTTTCTCCTCAGCAGTGAGGCCAGCACAGTAATGCCAGTATACCCACCTGACTTCAAATGTGTGAGGTATGTGTGTGAGAGAGAAGTCAGCAGTTAGCTGTGTATGTGGGTGTGTGTTTGAGGTATGTGTTTATTAAGTGTGTGATGAGGGGTGTATGTGATGTATGTATGAAGTATGAGGTGTGTATGTGAGATGTGTGTGAAGTGTGTATGTGAGAGGTATATGAACATGAGGTGAGTGAGTGTAAGGTGTGTGTGAAAAGTATATGAGGCATTTATGTCATGTGAGATGTATGTATGAGGAAAATGTAAGGTATGTGTTTGAGAGATGTGTGAATGAAGTTTGTGTGTGTGTGAGTGTGAAAAAGGTGATGAAGTAAAGATGAGATTGTGTTTCCCTGCCATGTATATGTCATGTTCAAAATCTAGTACGTGGAAGATGCTAAACATAAAATAAAAACCATGATTTAGGATTAAATACTGCAGAGAGAGGGAAACCATTGTGGTATCATCATCATTGCAAGTAGAGGAAGAGGCAGCTTTGCCTCCACAGAAGCTGGTGTGAGCAGTCTGGTCTGCTCTGCTTTTGATTGCTATATGAATCTAGGGGAGCAGTGGTGTGAACAAGCCCAGAACGCCAGAGCTGGAGAGAATGTTAAGATAATTTCTCCAGTCTCATTACTCTATGATGAGAAATATGTGTCCCAGAGAAGAGAACCATCCTGATCCAACTCGCTCAGATTATTAATGGCAGAATATTCACTAGAAACTGGGTATCCTGACTTCTAGCACAGTGCCTTCCCTGATAACCAGAGTCTAGATATATTTTTTTCAGGTTAACCATGCCATGGTTTCCTGAATAACTCTGCTTTCTTCATCTCCCTTAAATATTACTTGCATCATGTTATCTGTCTCTTCAAAATCTTTAGCATGACCTACTGGATAAAGGCCAAACTGTCTCCTTAACATGCTCAAATTTGAGATCCATGCAGCATTATCTATTATCACTTTACTTTGATTTTGCATAATCCACACCTTTGTCAGTGTACTTTCTCTTGCTTGTTCAGTAAGATCTCTTGCTCAGAACTTCAATCACAGCACAACAACTGGGAGCTATTGTCAAAGCTGGTGTCATAATTTCCTTTTTGGGACTTTACAATACTTTTTATTTAAGGCAACTTAAGAGGAATTTGAGAATCCACTGTGTTAGTTATTTTTTGTTGTTGTTATGTCACAAACTAAACTGCTGTAAACAGCAAACATTTATTATCTCACAGTTCCTGGGGGCAGGGCTCCGGCTCTAGCTCTCTCACGAGGCTACGGTTCTTGGGAGTCATCTCAATGGCTAACTGCTACAACCATTTATATAAAGGGTAACCTCTAAAGAGGTCATATATGTAGCTTTATAAATCTGAGATAAAGAAAAAAGAATTAAAATATTGTTTAAAAAGATGAAGCTAAGACACACACACACATGAGATTACCTACGATAGGATAGATAGGATATAATTTTATTGACCTTTTAGAGAGCAGTTATTATATGCCAGGCTCCATGCTCATATTTATAAACATGAACCCATTTAGGAACCAGAGAGACCTTTGTAGAAGATATGAGCTTTGAGGCCCTGGTAGATTGGCAAGAATTTTCCTGGGCAGGAAAAAAGGAAGGAAAAAATGAAGCAAATATACTAGTAATTAGCTATGGCCTGAAGCCAACATGGGGGGAGAGAGGGGACAAAAAAAAAAGAGAAACGGGCTGAAACAGAGAAGCACAAGACAAGATTGTCCATCAACTACAGTAATTTTAGTGGACAAGATTTTAACACCCCTTGGCACTGACGTGAAATGCCCTGTTTAGAAACAGAGTAAGGGGGTGTGGATTTCATGGCCTTTCAAGAGGGACTCAGACTTTAGGAGTCATGGAACTCTGCATCACTTGTTGCACTAATGGTGATTGGAAATGGTCTGCATTAGCCACTATGTTTGCTGTGTGGAGAAAGACAGAATGGAGGAGGTAGCCTGGGCACATTCTGCAGGCACAGGTCCCCTCTGTCCTCCTTTCCTCCAGGCTCTAAAGCCCAGACAAAGGTGTGGCAGTGTCTCCCAAATCAAACTCCTTCCTGTAAAGCCTGGGAGAACTTGTCAATCACAATCAGCCACCAGCCTGGGTTCCCCCAGCCAGGCCAGCTGGCAGGAAGGCTGCCAAGGCAGCAGATCTGACGAAAGAATTCTCAATCACATTTACATGTGCATGGTGCAAAAAGGGAAAGGAAGGGGGGAAAAACCCCTCCGGATCCGGAATCCAAAAAGAAAGTCACTAACGAATACACCAGAGGAAAAAAAAAAAGTTAACCACAGATTTGTCTCAGATGTTCTCAAATTGCTGTCCTTAAAAGCTCTGCTTTCCCGTCTTCCTCCTCCTTCCATCCGTCCAATATCCCAAAGAAAGTCTCTAATTTTGCCTTAATTTGTGCCTTGGTTGCAAGAACAAAACAGAACGTCACTGCAGCTTTCCCCCAGCCCCTCCCGTGGCCCCTCAACAGCTGCACTTCCTCAATGGCCTGATAGAGCCCTTTCTCCACCATCATTTCCTATTCTTTGCCAGGCTGATCCTCATATCACCAGGCCCCATGGTGTACCAGGAAGCGGGTACCCGAAAATGCTGTTTCCATACCACCATTGAAGGGTCATATTTACACCCAGGTTACCCTCGACCTCTCAGGGAACCAGGGACAGCAATCTCTGGGTTAGGGAAGAACAAAAGTGAAATGGGCTGGTCTGAAGTAGCAAATTGTAACCTTGCAAAATCAGATATTTTAGGCATCTTGCCAGACTCCCAGGGGTAGTAACAAATATGGGCATTTCCATCATTTTTCAGATAAAAAATAAACACGCACAGTCTCGTTACTTCCTCCCAATTGAATCCTTTCAGAATATCAGATGACACATTGTTTCTCTGTCATCTTGAGAATGGGAGATAAGGTTTTATTCTCAGATACAGCCCTGGCTTGAACCACAGTCCTTGCTTAGAATCCTCACATCTCACTCTCTCAGAGGAGGCTAATTTAAATCTTCTCTCATGGTCTCCACCCCTGCCTCCACCAAGGATGAGAGTTCTGAGGTGCTTCTAATTAATCTTCATAAATTGCTCTGTGATCCTGAGATATAAAGGCAAAGTATTATTAGAAAATTCTGGATGGGTTAGTAGCCAGCCATAAAAGTTGGATGCCGATCAGCTTGCTTTTCACACTGCAATTATTGGGAATGGTTGCAAGTGGTTTTGTGTGATAGGTGTACTATAAGTTCGCGAGAAAAGCACAGAGTAAGGACCTAGGGACATACAGCCATGATTCAGGGCAGTGCAAGCAAAGAAGATTTACAGCCGATCTCTTAGCTTTAAGCTTGTAACTAACTAGTCATATATAGCACAGTTCAGAATCCCAGTAAGATGCAGTGGACCTCTGTGATTTGTGTTCTGCTATAGGAGCCTCCTCCTTCTACATTTTTTCACTTAGAAAAAGTCACCTGTGGTTAAAGTGGGCCCTCACAACCCAGTAGTCCCGATCTACTAGGTGGTGGAGATTCCCATCATGACATCTTCTAGCTGGGCACTCTTGAACAAGTGAATATCTGATTTAGGGGGAGAGATGAAAGCATTTCTCAGGGGTTCATCTACAGAGTTCACATGAATCAAAGAACAGAATAAATCCCTAAGAAATTTAGGATAAATAATCCCTGATCTCTTAGCCCCACTTGTGACTTATGGGACTTATTTCTGGTCCATTCATGAGGGTTTAGCTAAAAATTCCTGCCTTAGAATTGTGTGAGGCAGGACTAAAGTCTTTAACTTTCTTTGAGTTTCCATCTGTTTTAGGCCGATATTAATCCACGCCTCCAAGGATATTTGGTGAAGTAACTAATTAATGTTTAAAGAATATTCTTTGAACACAAGAAAGCACAGTGTCTGAACGTGAGGTGCAATTACTCTCCTGAAATGCACACTTGCCAGGGTGATTTTTGTGGAGACATATGACCTTCAGAAGAAAAATATCCAATTACTGCAGTTTGTTTATTATTTCATGTTAAAACATTATTAACACAGACATTTTCCATTCATATTTTATGAAGAAGATATCTAAGACAGATTTAATATTTTAATATCTATTTGCCACAAAGTCTAAAGAATTAGGTAATGTAAAGGAGTTATTGTGCGTGTGTGGTGGGGCTGGGTGTGTGTAAAAGGAGGTGCTGTTATGAGGCTTCACATTTTCTATGAAATGAGTTAAATTCAGGGTGCAGAGAGACCATTCTCTCTACTTTACAGGGCCAGCAGGATGGTATTCAGCTTAGGGATCTGAATCCAATTGGAAAACCACAGAACATAATCTATTCTATGGGACCCGAGACCTCTGAGAGTGGCTTTCCATCACGGCTTCCCAAGCACTGTGAAAATAGGTTAGTAACGCGATTGGGCTGATCAAAAAGCAGGAGAGACGGGTATCCACATGGAAAAGAGGAACAGTTATAACAGCTGAGCAGCGTTCGGAGCCATGGCCCTAAAGAAAATTCTCTTCCTTTACATTTCCTTAGAACCTCAGTTGAAAGAAAGACTGGGCCATGATTCATAGACTAGAGAGTGAAAGCTTGGCAGACAGAGAGGCAGAGAGAGTGAGAGTCACAGAAACCCAGTTCCAATGCTGTGGTATTACCCTCTAAGCTGGGTAATTCTGAGAAGAGGCTGCTTTTTGATTTTTGAGGCATTTGTGCAAGAGGAAAGTGATGGCCAGGGGGAATGTGACATTGGCAATGAGAAATAATATCTATATATAAACTGAGTGTTAACTCTGTACCAAGAACGGTCCTAGGTGCTTTGAAGGCATTAATTGATTGTTCCTCCCACCAACACTAAAGTAAATATTTTTCTCTTTTTTCAGATGAGAAAATGGAGGCTTATCTATGCTAAAAAAAAAAATAGAAATAAAAAAAAAGAAAAAAGAAAACAAAGCAAGCAAGTGGTGAAGCTAAGATTTAAAATGCAGGCAGACTAACTCCAAAGCATAAATTAACTGCTAAGTTAACTTTAGCAGTATATCACGTAAATTTAGAAGTGCAGCTACTGCTATAGTTCTAAAAAAAGACTAGGGAATTCTTTTACACACAGTCAGGGCCCACGGCTGACAGCCGGCAGAGCTGGACTCCTTTCCTCCTCCATGTATCTTATGAGCTGGGTGGTGCCAGTCGGTGTGGAATCTAGTCCAGATTTTCCCCCTCAAGGCTATTCTTGATGATGATTTAAAACAGGTTTTGCTGAGCATTTTCTGCATTCTAGGGACTGGAGATGAGGGGAGCACGGAATTCATTCTGAGTAGAGCTTTTTTGGTGGAGGTAGAGATATGGAGGGTGGAAGTTGAGTGGGTAAAAAATACTTCAACATACTTTTTTTTTTTTTCTTTTTCATTTGGTGATTTAAAGATTACAGCCTGGTCCAGAAGGAAATTTTGAGATCATTAAGATGAAAATGTTCTATGTAATAATGTCCTTGTGGGCAGAGAATCATCTCCAGGGAGTTAGGATGGATAAGGTAGCTAATTTATTTCCCTTGAAAAGAGGCAGGGTGAGCAGTGGACAGGTTTGGGTCCCAGAATTCAGAGAAGGAATAATCAGGAGAGGAAGGACACCAGCCCAAGGTCCTGAGTGATGAATTTCAAACGTGTGATGTCTGCTATCTAATTAGATTTCTCTGTTCCCTGAAGTAACCTCCCTCTGCTTCCACCACGTGGCCATGCCCCTTTGGGGGACAAGGAAAAGAACAGAATGTACATTTGGGAATTAGAAAGAAGGAAGTGGTGGAACAACATTGTAAAGAGGTGACTATGAGAGGTGATGGTACCCTGAGCAGCTGCAGGCAGTTAGAGAACACCTGTGGAGGTCTGGGAAGAGCCTCTAGGAAACTCAGAAACACTGGGAAGAAAGAGCAGGCTCCCTCACCAAAGGAACAAGAGATGGTTTTGGGTGCTGTGATTAGTAAGAAGAAAGCATGGCTGCAAAGACTCAAAATTGACATTTTCCAAATTGATAAAACATTTTCTTTAAATACACATGTTGTATACCTAATATTCTACACGCTTCCAGCAATAACCCATAATTCAGGTTCTCATAATTCTCTAAAATCTTATTTTCTCCCCCAAAACCATTTTGTTTAGCCACTTACCAAGTATACCTCTTTACTTCTGACCTCTTAATAGCCACCATGACTCCCAGAAGAGGAAAGGGTTACTACTTTCTCCTATGACTGTTGTTCCAAGGGTTCATTTAAGAGCTATAAGAACTCAAATACAATGGGACAAAAAACATTTTTTCTTTATTTCTGTAAAAGAACCAATCTTGTAAATGTGGCAAGCACGATGCAGACAAGAAGAAGAAATGCTAACTTACATTCCTGATTTCAAACATAAGATAAAATGTATGGCCCTAGTGTTGGCTTTGAGATCTGGGGGCTCCTGAGAAAGGTCAGTTCAATTACAGACTTCTCCCCGTCATCTCTCCCTCTCTTTTACTTCCATGAACTCTCTCCATTTGTCAGGTCACTCTGCCAAAAGGAGACAGTCCTGTCAGTTTTCAGCCCCGTGGAAGAGCCCTGGCCACCGACCCTAAGACATTGTGAGGGTGTGCTCAACCTTTGTTCTCTCTGTCTTTCTCTGTCTCTCTCTGTCTCTCTCTGTCTCTCTGTCTCTCTGTCTCTCTCTCTCTCTCTCTCTCTCTCTTCTAGAGAGCCCAGTTTTTCTGTGTCTAGCATGATCTACAGCTGCTTGCAGAGGGCAGGGGTGGCAGGTGGGTGGGTGTGGGCCAAATCACTGTCTGTGGCCTTACAGAGCTGAAGTGTAATCACAACTCAGCCATATACTGTAATGTGGCTATAAAGATCTCAGAACCACAGTATGTGAGAGTTATGCCTGAAATGAAGTCCAATCTGTGATAAAGCAGCCAGCATTAATGCCACAAATATGTGACAGCGGGCAGAGAAATGACTGATTGGGGATGTTTATAAATATAGGAAGTGAGCTGCTTGTGGCATCCAATAGAGGGAGTTAGCAAAATGAAGACAGATGGTGGCTGATTAGCTCTCACATTCTTTTATGGCTGCCAATCCACGCAGAGAGCTCCAGGGTTCAACTTCATCACACAAACCTCCCAGTTGGGCCCTCCAGGTATGCTATGGACCAGCTCCACCTCCTGGCTCCGCATAGAACTACAGCGGGCTTGAGAACAAATTCTTCACCTGACAGCAGGAAAATGATTGCAGCACAACCATTCCAAAGATGGCACTGATGCATTGGAATTGCAGCCAAAATCCTGGGATTTACTCAACTGTTTTATGGTAGTTTTTGTTAAAATGTAGGATATTATGCCTGGGAAAAGATTTTAAAGGCCCCCATCTAGCCCAACTCTTTAAGCAATGATAAAATGCCCTCTCTCTGTGTCCTGCCCATGGCAAGTGTGCCCTTTTCCAGGTGGAAGCTTCCATCTTTGGCATTTCATTGACTTTGAATTTCAGAATTAAAGTTCATTTCCTGGAGCTCCCACCCTCTGGCCCTTGGCAGCTTACTGAGCAGGGATGAGCCATTCTTCTTTTAAGAAGACAGCCCTGCAAATATTTAAAGAATGTCTCTTGTTCGTGTGTGGGCATAGCTTTAGTTTTCTCAAAGGAACACTGCCAGCCCTATTGCTCTTTGTTCACACAATACGCACTCGTGTTGCTTTACCATCCTGACCAGGATAGGCCATTTCCAACCTATGAAAGTGTGGTGCAATGATCAGCATTGTGCTCCAGGTATTGTCTAACTGGTTCACAGAAATACAGCACACATGAATGTTATTGTCTTATGAAATATAAAAGAGAATGGGTACCTGACTCTTGTAACTTGCGGGAAACTGGCAATCAGTAAACCAGTATTCCCCTGCTCCCATCTTCCTTTTCCAGCCTGCTAAAACTAAACTCTTCTACAATCTATTACCCTCTTCCTGATTTCCAGCCTCTGTGCCCCATTACCCCTCAGAGCAGGGTCCACAGCAGAAACTGTCCACAGTGGTTTCCACCTGTTTCTGTCTCTACACTTAAGCCTGCTCTCAAACACAAGAGATTTAAAGTGAGCTAGCCCAACACCTCAGGCTCTCCATCAATTGTTAACTTGACTTGGACTTTGCATTTCCTTTGATGGCTTACATTTTAGTCCCCAAATTCAGTGTGGTCCTTGTTATGCAGTTCTGGTTATGGGTTTCCTGTCTTACTTCTTTGACTGTCTTCCTAAGCTTCCAGGCCTTGGGATCTCCAGCATAGGCTGTTCTGCTTTAATCCTACCTGCCTTGTCCTTTCTCCTCAGTCAAGCTGTGCATCTAGTGAAGAGCAGTCATGATAATAAATACTTCATAAACATTACTGAACTGGATCTGCAAAAGAATGCTACCAGGTAGGTAGTTACAAATATACCTCCATTTCACAGATATAGAAATTGAGTCACAGAGGAGTTAAGTAACTTGCCTAAAAGTACACAGTTGGTAAGAGGCAAAGTCAGCATGTAACCTCACACAGTCTGAATATAGAGCCTGGGCCCTTAAAAACAATACACTATGGTCTCATGATGAACATATTGATAAAGAATGAGTGATGGGGTTAGTGTATGTACCTGGTCCCTGTCACTGCTCACAGCCTGAAATGGCTACCACCTCTGACCCACCACCCTTTCCTGCAGCCATGTTCTTTAGAATCCATGTTCCTGATGTGCTGGCCTTTCTCCCAATCCCATCCTCCAGTGATCAAATCGACCTAAAGAATCTTAGAGAGAGCCCTTACTTCCCACAGTTAGCTAGACCATGCCTGAGTCTAATACAGGATACAGCATGAACCCACATGAAAATAATTTACTTTTTGAACCTAATAATAAGATATTGCATTCTTTCCCTGTTAAATTTCATCATTTTAGATTTGGACCATTTCTCCAGCCTGACAAGATTTTGCTGGATTCAATAAATTTGATTTTCCTCCCAATTTCATGTCTTCTGCAAATTTGATAAGTGTCATTTCTATGTCTTCATCCAAGTTGCTGATGGAAACATTTATATCCTGTGTATCCTGGCAGCCCACTGCTTGACATCAATCAATTAGTTTTTTAGCACCTGATGACTATAGTTCTTCATCCAGTTACTAATATACCTAATTTTGCTAGCATTCAACATGAATTTCTTCATCATTCTGGTAAAGCTATTACAAAAGGCCTTGTAAAATGCATTCCTGAAATACCAATTCATTATACCTATTTCCTTTCCCTGGAAAATATCAGCAAAGTATGAACTAAGGTTTGTGTGACATGACCTAATAGTAATAAATCTGAGATGGTAGGAAATCACTATTAATCCACACTGTGCATTGTGAGAGTCTAAAGAAAACTTCATGCCTACAGTGCATTGATTTCTAAACTATCTCCTATGGAGTCCTAGATTTCCTTAGAGGTGCTTCAGAGGCCACTGCAGGCACAACCCAGCCCCTTCATTCCAAACACTCCACTTTTTTCTATATTATAATAATGTTTCATTTTATAGCCTTCTTGAAAAGTGAGGCACAAAATATAATTTGAAAATTGCTGCTTTAAAGAAAGAAAGCAGTCAGTCTGTCTAGATTTGTTCTATATTTGATTGTGCGATATTGACTGGTGCTTGGGACACTCACTTTGTTAATGAAATCGAGACAGCATTACCCACATTTGTCCTGTGTCTCACAGAAGTGCTGTAAGAGTTGATAGATAGCCTTAGGGCATAGCGGCTAGGCAGTCCATTATTAAAATGCACACTTCTAAATGCCCAAAAGAATCCTTGTCATTTTGTTCCCAGCGATTTGCTCAGAGGATGTTTCCCCATCCCGAAACATTTATTGAATGCCTCCTAGCTACAACATATTTTGAAACATATGATTTCTTCAACTTCTACAACAATCTTAATGATGGAAATGTGATTATTCTTGTTTACCAAAGAAGAAGCTCATGCTAAAATCAGGTTAATAAATTGTTACAATCACACAGTCAGTAATCAAAAGAGCCAAAATTCAAACTCAGGTTTGATTGATCCCAAAGTCCTTGAAATTTGTCTTTATATCTCATGGCCTTATACAATTATCAGTGTATTGGGAGCTGATATTTCTGGTGTTTACAAAGAATTAGGCCCCATGCTATGTTTTTACAAGGATTATCTTATTTAATTTCACAATAGCCATACTGTTGGTGATATTATTATGCCTGATTTTGTAGATGAAGATGCAGAGGTTCCCCAGGGTCACACAGAGAGAAATCAGCAAAGCTAAAACTCCATTCCACATAACCTGACTCCAGAGACTCTGCTGTTAGCAATTGGGCTATGATTCATATCAGGGCTCATATTATTATCAGACCTGACACAGGCAAGTACTCATTGCCCATGCATGAATGTACTGTTGAAGATTATCTTTTATTTTGAGTGAGAAATTGTCTTTTGTTTAAATGGAAGCAATCTTCCTTGGTTGTTAAAGGTTTGGTGTGAAGTAGAACCTCTCCAAGGTGCTTAGGTGAGAGTAGAACATTGAAAGAGAGGAATAGAAAGACAGAATATCTTTGATGATCTTAGAGTGAAGAAAAAGGCAAAAGCTCAGTCAATGGGTGGAGGCAGGTCTGGGCCACCGGCCTTAGGAACTATGGGGCAGGACAGTACAATAGGAGGGGAGAGCAAGCGGGCTTTACCTTTAGCATATTTGCAATGAACTAATCCTAGTTTTTTTGAAAGCAGATCTACTCAAATATTGACATCCTGCTGTTTCCTCTTGTCTTTTTCCAACTGTGCTGAAGAATAGTTGAAGGGGGTGTAAGCCTATAGAATATGTAGCCAAAGTGAACAGAATCATGCTCTGAAGTAGGATGGTTTCAGTGGTATAGCTGTTACTTATGTTCTGGATCTGGTTCCCTCCCTTTTCTAATTGGCAGGAGCATAGTGGAATCACAATGACTCCCTTCTTCCAGTTCATCTTCTAGGTACTGTGTCTGAGGCTGGCATTCAGCCGACATATATTTCTATTGCCTACTAAACACAAAGGAAGATAACAGTCCTGAATGGCATCAGACAAGGAATTAAATGAAATTTTAATACTGGTAATGTAAGATGCATTGAACTTCTCCTTTTAGAGTATATTTGCCACTTGAGATCATTTGGCTGGAATCCACAGGGTACACAGCCAGCCAGGAGAGAACAAGAGCGTAAAGGCACCACAGAGTAGATCTTAGTAAGAGAGAAATGTGATCCAAGGAATGGCCTATGCAAACCTTCCTGCACCTAAAACTCTTTTGGAATTGGAGAGTTTTAAGCATTGTTATTGTTGCCTCTCCCCACCTTGCTCCAGTAATTGCTTTCGAATATCATTAAACTGTTTTCTTGAAGATAACCAGCTAAACCATAGGAAGGAATTGAATGAAAGTAGGAGGAACAAGCTGAGAGTTACAGAAAGATAGCTTTCAATTCAATTGTCTGAACTCTGAAAGTGATAGTAATCTGACAATAAAACAAGGTATGTCATTAAATATATTATTCAGTTAGAATGTACTACTTTATATTATTTTATTTTTCTCATATGCCTTATTAGAAAGAGCAGTGCTGAGCATCTCTGTATGGTGTGTACTATGATATAAATAATGTGGCATATAGTCCTTGTGTTCTAGAAACATCTCAACTAGAAAGGAAAATAAAATATGTTCACATGCCTAAACACATACATTGTAAGAACACTTTTTTAAAAAAAGGTTTAATGTAATAGTGGACTCCCTGTCACTAAAGTTGTTAAAACTGTGTCTGTAAAAAAGCCTGTTAGTCTTCTCATAATGTAACAACATTTTTCTTCTTGTATGCAGGCCTTCTCAGAGTTTTTATATGCCAAAGTCTATTGCGAATCATTCAGAGGAAGATAGGCGCCCAGCAATTTCATAAACTGCTGAACTATAGAGCCCTCTTCCACCTTTTATTTAAAGAACCATCCAAAAGAACTGCTTTTCTGGGCAATTTGGAAAACCATGCTGAATAGGGTATTCTTGCACCAAGCACAGATTAAAATAGATGCTATCTAAGGTCTCTCCCAAGCCTGAGAGAACTCATGCCACTGATCAGGGATCTCTCTGGAGAAGGGCAGATAACCAGGAGAGGGCTGCTGCTGCTATTCAAATAGCTCCAGCTCCCAGGATCTCTCAGGGGGCAGTATTGGGGGGAAGAGAGAGACCCTTTCCTTCTCTCTACTAGGATACCTAAGCTCACTGACCATGACTGTGAGGCTGCTCCTAATGCAAATTTGGGGGAGAAAAGGGGACTTTCTTGGAGGGTTACTATGGACTCTTACAATGTTGAGGTTCCTCCTCTTCCTTCTATTCTGATGTCCTCCTTTACCAGCTCTTTCTCCTTCACTCAGGGGACTCTGGGACTTGTATCAACTATCAATCATAGGAAGGGATCCTGGAAAATAATAAGTAAATATAAATATGTTCATGTGTGCACACACGTGGACAGGTACACACCCAATCACACACACACACACACACACACACACACACACACACACACACACGCTCTAGTTTGCATTTCTTGGATCTACAAATGTGGTCCAGGGGATATACTGCAGGCATAGACTCTGAAGTTCCCTTGGACAAAACACATCACTATCCAGGTCTCGGTTTATATAAAATAGAGAATGTGAGCAATCTTTTTTCTCTAAGATGCTGAAAGAAAGCGGTGGACATGAAGTGGCTTTAAATTATAGTGTATGGATACTTGGGATTGCTTTTGACTCATGTTTCACTAAACAGAGTGGGGAATGCAGTGATGCCATTTCCCAAATTGTAGTCACACTGAATGGTTCACCTGCAACTATAAAGAATCAAGTCAATATTTCAAGATTACTTGGATTTCAGAAGGCTAAGCTAGACTTGTCTCTCCAAGTACTTCATAGAACCTTCATATAACCCAGAAACACACTGGACATTTAGATTCCCATAACCTCAAATTTGAATTCAGTCCTCATATTCTAGAGCCATGAGAAGCAATAAAAACGCTGCATTAAAGAAGAAGGAAGAAAACACTCAGGCCTTCATCATCTAAGCTAGCATGATCTGCTGTGCTATCCTCTGACCAGACCATGTCTGGTGGCTCAAGGAGAAAACCTCTGGGATTTAAATGTTCCAGGTAGAAAATATTTCTAATATTATCAAAGAAAATCACAGAAGGGGCCAAGCCAAGCTTATTCTCATCACCAAGCCCCCAAAATGATTGAGTACCATCAGGTTCTGATTCTTTAAGAAACAAGCCCCCAACCACTACTGGATATTATACTGATTCAAGAGAGATTAGGAGGCAGAAAAATACTGGCAAGAGAGGCTTTCTATTGGCTCAAAGAACCTCTCTTTTTTTCCTAACCTCTCCCTGACAATCTTAGAAGAGGGAATTGTTTTTGGAAGAAGAGAACTTGGCAGAACTCTACCAGCCTATGAGAGATATTGGTCTACAGGTAAGAGTTTCAGGAAAAGCAGAAATTCTGTTTCAACTCAACAATCGGAGGAAGTTATTTTCAATTGAATTGAGCCCTAACTTTCTGGTTGGGAGTCCCTGCCTTCATTTCTTTGCTATTTGAAAACACCACGCAGACTAATTTATATTGGCTTCCTACTGTGAGGCACTTTATATAAAATGTTTCATTGGTTCCTTTCTATAGTTCTGAAAGGCAGAGAATTTTCAAATGAGCAAACTGAGGCTCAGGGATGCAATGATAAATTAGCAGAGCCAGGATATAAAGCCTGGGTTTACTGATTCCAAAGTCACTCTCTCTTGGGTAAAATTTTCTTTTGAGGAATGATAAAAAAAAAAAAAAAGCACCCGGACTCCAGCCAGAAGGATGAAATTTACCAGTGTGTCTCATATCCTCTCGCAGCAGATCACAGGACTCTTTGCTGCCCTCTGATCCTGTTTATGGTTGTCACATCCTGGGACGAAGAGAGGGTGCAAAGGTGGAGTGGTATTGCCCTGCTTAACTCCAGCTGAAATTTTTACGGGATCCCAAGCTCCCTCTCCCCACCCACCATGTTGTCTCTGGAGGCTGTGGAGAAGTGACAAGTAGATAAACAGGAGGTGGCAATGGGGCTGTGCGCTCTCAGCCAGGTTGCTATGTGCCAAGAGCCTGCTTCTCATTCCACATGCGTCGGGGCACGTTCTTCATCAGCAGAAGAGTTGGACATCTTGAAACACTGAAGTTTTCATCTTCTCTTGATTGGGCTCTACAGCAGTTTAAAAAGCCTCTGACTGAAAGTGAGAATCATGTCACACCTTAATAGTCTCATTTCTAGGATGACAGGGGCTTTTTAAACTCCCTGAGCCTTGGTGGGGATGTCTGAGCTGCTTGCTTTGTTTGTCTCCTGTGCATTTCTATTCAGGGAGCTGTCTCTGAGAAGTCTTTCTTTGAGTGCACAGTCATCCAAAGGGAAAGAGAAACATGCTCTACATGAACATTAGTGGCAGCTGAAATTTGTCACACCAAAGATCAAAAAGCACAGCCAGATAAAGGAAGACAAAGGGAAAAAAGCAGGAATGGGGGAAATAGGAATTCCAACACTGGATGAAGGGGCTGGGATGGGAGTGATGGCATTTCAGGTTTGGCTCTTATCCATCTGAAGAAAAATGGACAGTAGTTTTTTGAAATCAAATGTGTTCAGTTGCTCTGTGTGTCAGAAGGATCTTTAGTTCTTGGAGGGGGCTCTTGGGATGTACTCACTGTGAGCTTGAGAGCCAGGCTGCCCCATATATTAGGGTGCCTCTGACTTGTCTGCCTCCTAGGGAAATCCTGGGGCCAGAGTGTTCTTTCTGAGAAAGAAGAGATATTCTCATATGTCCCCATACGTCTGCATACCAGAGGGCACACATTCAGACATTTGCCTGTAAGCCAAGCACATCGGGTGTGGCTACATGTATGTGCCTTTATGTATATTGATGTGTGTTTATGAAATCAATTGGCATCAGTCTAATTAATTTCAAATGGGCCAACTAGTCTCCATTTTTTTAAGACTTCCCAGCTTGCTCTATACCACCCAAAACAGGAAGCTGGCATTGTGGAACAACAATGGAAGACAAACTTCACTTATTTTATATATATTTGCTTTCTTCCAAAGCCAAAAAATAGCCTCCCTGCACTGAGGCATGCTTGTGACCTAGTTCTGGAAGGCTGAGTCCTGTGTTGGTTTAATTAAATAGTATAGGATTCAGAGGGCAGCCTCCTGTGCTGTGGGATCAGTGCAGATAGAAGAATCAGTCCCCTTTGTCTTTCCGTGCTGCATTCGTTAACAAAGAACATAAACAGAAGATCAGAATCATCTCCCTGGAATGCAGCATGGTTTCTCCTGCCCAGCATTTTCCTCTGATGGCGGTCCCAAGAGACATCATGTGGGAGGGCTCAGCTATTCCAAATATCTTGGTTCCCATCAATAACTAATTATAGAGCTTTCTTCTCAGAATTGAATCTTTGCTGGAGTGAAGTGCTAAGAATATGCATGGACTTGGGAGTGAAGTTTAAGTTTGTTTCCAGTGAGATGACCTTGAGCAAGATGCTCAAACTTCCTTAAAAGCCTCAGTGTTCTCTTGGATAAATTAAAACAGGCATAATACCTACTCTGTAGGACTTTTCTTGATTCATATTAATATATGTAAATCATCAGGTATAGTGCTTGGAGCCACTGCAATGTCGCATCCTCCAGGATAAGCTCCCAGACCAAGAAAGGAACTGCTGTTGCACTATTGATTCCACCCTTCTTCCCAGCATTTGTCACAAACATGGTTAATTAGTTACCTAATAGTTAATACTTATTGAGCACTTTATGTGTGACAGGCATTGTTTGAAGCACTTAACTTTTTATAACAACTCAGTGAGGCACTACTATTATCTTCATTTTACACATGAATAATTTGAGCCACGCAATAGCTAAGTAACTTGCCCAAGGTCACACAGTAGAACTGGGACTTAGCCCAGTCTGATTTCAAAGCCATTGCTCCATAGTGCACTTCTGTTCAGCCTTATTCACTTCTTTAGTGGCTGTCTTCTCTGTCCACTTGGACATTCTAGGGAAG
This sequence comes from Macroglossus sobrinus, assembly GCA_004027375.1. Lineage (NCBI taxonomy): Eukaryota > Metazoa > Chordata > Mammalia > Chiroptera > Pteropodidae > Macroglossus > Macroglossus sobrinus. The sequence continues at coordinate 738,944 of PVKZ01000471.1, forward strand.
CAGGGATTGGATTGCTCTTGCTCATTTATGAGATTGTAGTGCCGAGCACATAATAAGCAATCCCATTCATTGAATCAATAGTTACTATTTTTAAATTATTATTTCCTGTGTGTAAAGGACTCTACAGATTCATAACCTACTAAGTCACTCTCTTAAATTTGTCCTAAATATATTTCATTCAAGGTTTATATGGTACTTCTGGGTTTTAAATTTTTTTCAGAATTTGTGAATAAATTCAGCTCACTCTACTCTTTAGGCATAATAGGCTGCCTGCTCAATGTCCACTTTCTACCCTGAGGGGTCTGAATAAACTTTAATCAGTATCCCAGTGTGCCTGATCAATCATTTCAGCTGCTTTCCCATGGACAGCTTCAGGGTGACTTTGTTTTCGCTGCAGTGTGCCCAGGAGGGGTGAGGTGAGGCTGGGGCTCTGCTTGAGTGGGGAGAAGAATGCCACTGGAATCAAGATAGAAAGTCAATGCTCTTCTTCAATCAAAAGAGGGGCATTGGCTCAGGAATGAAGGCCAGGCAAATTAGGGGCTTCCTCTCTGTGTCCTGCACCCTAACAGTCCTGCTCACATTGCTATGGGTTCTGCACTGGCCTGATACCTCTCACATTGATGCTCACCCTTCAGATCTTCCAAGAACTCAGTCTTGTTTCTTTTGGGCTTGGCTCCTGAGTCACCTCTTCCGGGGAGCCTTTCCTGACTTCCTGTCCTGATGCTGTCTCTTCCCAGTCCCTCTCGATCCCTCACCCTTCTCAGTTTGCTCTACTACACTTGACACTAAGGATATCTTACTTAATTCTGCATCTGTGTGTTTATGTTTAACCATGTTGTTCATCTCATTCATAGCTGTAGCCTTGTGCTCAAAAGATACATAACATGTAACAGGCACATACTAATTAGTGGCAGAATGCATGAAGGAGTTATTTACATACCTAGATCTGTCTCAGCAGGTGAGATCCTGGAGATAAAGGCATGGGTGATTCATCTCTGTTGGCCTTGCACTTAGCATGCCTCAAGTTCAATGAATGCTTCAAGAAAGGAGTGAATGAATAACTAAAATTTTGAGTTTTTTCACAATGGGGATGTGAGAAAAGGCAGTGGTGAGCTGGATGGAAAACAGACATCTCTGTCTCTGGAAAGGTGTTGGTGACCAGAGATGGAACCAGGAAACAAATGGGGCTTCTGGAAACTGAGTGAGGAGTGTACTATAAGGGAGTGATAGTTTTTCAAAGTAAGGCACAGGACTACCCACTTCAGAATTACTTGAGATCTTGTGACACTGTTGATTATGATGAATGGAATGAAAGCTTTTGAGGTTTAGGTCCAAGAATCTGCATTTTGAATAACCTTCAGGTGATTCTTTGTACTTTGCAGTTAGAGAAGCTTGGGGTTAGAAGACTTGAGAGCAAAAATCAGAAGGAAGAGTGAGACAGACTCAGTGACATCTGGGAAAAAGTCAAGAATTAACAAAAAAAAATCTGAGATGGGAAATTGAGATCTGGAACCCCACAGCTGCCCTGTGCAGGACATGGCTGACCAGAAGCTTCGCTAGGTCTAAGGAGCACAGAGGTTGAAGCTGGGAAGTATGCACCCTAAGCCTGAACTAAGAAGGCCCAGGTTTCATGGTCCTAGAAAAGCAAGATAGGAAAACCTAGATCTATATGTATAAATAAGAAGAAACTTCAGCAAAAGACAGTGGAAAAAAGAGAGTACTTGATAGAGAAATGAAGCACTGACACATGCTACAAGGATGAACCTTGAAAACATTGTGCTGAGTGAAAGAAACCAGACATAAAGGACCACACATCGTCTGATTCCACATATATAAAACATCCATAATAGACATTAATATTGTTTATTAGTACATTCATTCATATAATAATTATTGAGCACAGAACATATGCTATGACAGCATCTTTGTCGCTATAAATGTTTGTGAGAATTTGAGTTTCTGGGACCTAGGAGATGTTCCATCTCCTCAACCACCCAGCAATGGTGGTGCTATTCTTCTCATTGTTATGAACAAATGAGATGGATCCAGGTCGCATCTTTGCGAAGTTATTTATGACAGAAGCATCAGCATTTACACAACTGAATTAATAAAAAAATCACATTTCCACTTAGAATTATTATCATTTCTAAAAAAAAAATAAAACTTTTTTTTTATGTTTTGAGTGAATTTGATTACTTATGAAAAGAAAGGACTAATAGAACTGGCTTTAAACAGCAGCACTTCCCATGAGAGTTTTTGATGCTTTTGGAGACAGAGTTCTTTCAAGTGTGTCTGACCAGACTCCAGGTCTTTTCGAAGCTTCCTACATCAGCCTGTCCCTTCTCTGAGCTCCCAGGACACCTTTCTGGTAATGAGGACACAACCTGCTTTTTACTGAGATAGACAGGAGCAGGGTATAAAGCTATCACTCCAGCTTAGCCCTATCCTCCAACCCCTTGCTTAGTTCTGCCTACTTTTAAGACAAAATTTAAACTGAGCCATTTTTTCACATCTAAAATGTGGGTTTTCTCTGAGGGACTGCTCTCACTTGCACTTCTAAAGTCTCTTCCATTCAAGGTAATAGCTGGGTGGACTTCTAATCATAGGCAATTGATATTCTACTGAGCATATTCGAAAAATAATCTGCAAACAAGAAGCTGCAGGCTATAAAAGTCTCTCTTTCCCTCTCTACCATCTCCCCTTCTCATTTTTTTTTAAAAAGACATGGCTTATAGTTTAATAAAAATGCAACCTGAGCGAGAGCAGGAAGCCTTAGCATTTTGCCCAACAATATTATCTTTTTAAGAGTTTTATTAATCAGTTTAAAGTGTGCCATATTTGGCTAAGATGTACAAGGTACTTTGCCCTGCTGAAAAGATTGTCCTTGTATTTCAGGAGTTGGCACGATTGGCTCAATTAACAGAATGGCCAGGAAGAAAGGGTCAGCCTTGGAAAGCTCAATACTCACACTGTGTATGTGAAGAGATGAGCAGCACTTTGGCTGTCTTGCTGCATTTGCCTTGTGTCCAGCATGTGCACACACAGACACCACATGTACACATTTACACACACCACAGGCAGGGACACCAAGACTCTCTTCTGGAGAAAGCAGCATAAGGACAGAGTAAAGAAGTTCCTAATTTGTTTTTATCTCCTTTCTGTTAAAGACTACATTCCTCAAGGAAGACTTACTAGCTTGCAAGAACAGACAAATGTATCTGTCAGTTTAGCAGCATTATTTGAGTTCAATCATAGTGGCGCTGAAGTAGTCCTCTAAATGTTTAATTTCTTTTAGCATCGTGAGTGTTATGATAGGTAGGTCTTATCATGATCGCATTGACTGTACAAAATGAGACATGGTATGGAGCAGTTTTGTTGAAAGGAAATACATTAAAAGCACACACCAGGAACCCATTTAACAGGTTTCTAATAATATCATCTTATATTGACACTGCATTTTCATTTCTAACCACTTCGATCTTGGTGTGCACACACAGATTACTCATCCTCCCCTAAAATGTAGTATTTTCTAGCTTGGAACAACCAGACTGAAGGTAGAACAAAAGTAGGACTTCCTGAGTGTGCAAATTGGTTGCCATAAGAATCAAAATTTTCCCTTGAGAATATTGACCAATAGAAGAGTCACTATAATATGTATGCAGTTTTGCTGGAACAGAGCAAGTCTAGACAATTTCAGCAAGATGCACTGGACTACATTTATCAGAAGTTACATACAGAGTCTCTACAGGGACTCAGAGCTCTATATAGATTTCTCAGTTATTTTTTAGCACATATGCTAAATAAATCAAATATCTGATCATTTTGCTCTACAAATGTTGAACATAGAGACACACATTTATTCATTAAATATCTATTAAGTTCCAACTAAGGGACAGGCACTATTCTCCAGATGCTTCTTGACTAGAAGAAGGAAGAGCTATGAAAACATAGATGTTCTACCCAGTAGGGAGTGTAGTAATGATTGAGTTACCCACAAGGTTCAGAGTTGGCACACAGAAGGAAGTGGCCCATGCCAAATGGAAAGGAAAGAGGGTCAGGGATTAGACCCAGAAACTTCACCGAATAGAAGCTCTACCTGGGACAAAAATATCGGTTGTATTTTTTCAGATAAAAGGTGGAGTTAATGCCATTCCAGGCAGAGGGGCAAACAGAAATAAAGGTTTAAAATAATGGAATGTGACATGTTTAGGAAGCCACTGGTGTTTCATTAAACCAGGTGGTAGACTTCGAGGCAAGAAGCAATTGGAGTGAGATGAGAAATCAGCTTAAAAATATCCAGAAGGTACAGTGTTGGAAATAACTACAACAGTCAATGTGCAGTGATCAGATATCTACTAAGCACTCAGAATTATTTTCTTTCTCACCACCTTGTCATCTCACAAACATGTGAGACCTGAGAAGCACCAGAGTTGATACATATCCTACAGAGTGTCACACACTGTGATGGTACAAGTCACAGGTACTAGAAATCCAACAAAGAACAGATTGCTGTGGCCTGGGTAATTCATACATGGAGTGTCCTAAAGAAAGATAGTAATTTAAATTACAGAAAAAAGATGTATGTGTGTGTACATTTGTGTATGTGTTTGAGTGTGATGTGACTGTGTGTGGGTGTGTATGTGGTGAGAATATTCCTGAAAAGAAGAAAGACTTAGAGAGGAAAATGGGTTTTAAAGTTAAGGGGTGTGGCATAGAACTATCTGCACCAGGATGAAAAAAGAGCAAGTGAAAAGTTATTTTTCTGTTCCTCAGTTTCTTCTGAACTGAACTGAAGTGAACCCTCACCTTCAAATTCCAAAAGCACATGCAGAAACAAGGCTATAAACTACTGAGAGAAAAAGCCTTCCACAAAATGCTGTTCCTGGCTCTGAACCTAACAGCACAATTACAGTTTTGCTAGATAAATGCAGACTAATTTGACTTTCTGGATAGTCCAAGGTTATAAGGTCAAAGCAAACCTAAGAAGCAGGAATGTATCGGTCCCTCAGTAATGTAGCAAAGTGAGCAGTGAGAAATATAGAAATCTTGGAAGTTTACTGGAGGAGCCAAAGAGACCCTTAGCTTGGGGAGCCAGGCCATCCATTAAGCACCGTGGACAGAAAAAAAAAGAAAGGGAGAAAATGACTGCCAATGCCTCACACTTTTTTAATTCCATTGTCTTGTGGGAGAGGGTTCATTTGACACAGTAAATTAGTTTGATGATTTTCATAGAGAAAGTGCACAGTTATTTGAAATCAATCCAAAGATATTGTATGAAGTCATGTTTCTTAAAAACAATTGGCATTTGGCTTCTATGTTGAGCCAAAGGAAGTGTTGGGAACTGGAGAAATGGCTGCTATAAAGGATAGTCGGTGGAACTCAGTTCTGGGGCAAGGACCCCACGGCACAGGGAAATCAAAAGCACATTCAGCAGAGGTAGCTCTCTGGCCCACCCAGCCTAATGCATTGACCTTGTGGAGAGAGAAAGAAGAACAGGGACAGGACAAAGAGCATGGAGAGAAGATACATAGGAAAGATGGCAAAATATAAAGATTTTCTTGCAGTCTTTTCCAGAGAGAGGCAGCTGGGACTTCAAAGTAGATGATGTTGTCCTTGACAAATGGATTCCCCCTCCCTACACTGCCTAATAAATTACTTGGAGTCAAAATTAATATTTTTTCAGAAAAGAAATAATAATTAGCCTCAATGGCAAAATTGGAGTTAAGGCTCCAGTGATATAATAATAATAATTTGTACTCACGTGGATTCTTTCAAGCAAAGGTCTTAGAAGCTTTGCCAAACTTTAATTAATTAAGCCTTACAGATTCCCCCCAGGAGGCAGGTAGTTATTATCTCAGCTTTCCAGATGTGGAAACTGAGTCTCAGGGAAGTAAAAGTGATTTGCCCAAAGTCACTCTGGGAATGAGAAGTAAGACAGAGACTGAAATTGCAAAATCTGCCCCGCGGCCAGAGTTGGAGGAGCCTTCTGCATCTTCTCTCTCTTTGGGCTGGAGGGGCCAGGTCTGCAGAGGTGTGTGAGAAAAGGGCCAGTTGGTGCCTAATGCATATGAAAGACTAAGAGAATTCCAGTTCACTGAGCACATTTCAAGTGACAGGGGAAAGCTCCTCAAACTATCTATTTTCATTGGCAAGATTTAGGCTGCTCATGACTAGGTAGAGTGCTACTAAAATTTGAAAATGAACAGGAAATGGTTAGGAGAGATAGGATTACAAAATGTTCTAGAGAGAAAGCTTCGTGTAATACTTTTTCATGAGATTATTTATACCTAACTTCTATGTAGACCTTAGAAGTGAGAAACACAATAGAAATAAATGGTGAAGATGAATTTTAGATGGGGGGAGGAGGGTTTTTAAAGAGGACTCCTGTGTGCCTGCTGAATCTCCTGATTTTGTTCACCATGAAATGCCCTCAGCTCTACCTGGCCTCTTTCTGAATTTGGTGGGAAAGTTGTTTATACCAACAGCAGCAGAACCCAGTACCTCTTTGCCTCCATGCCTGGTTTAGTGGCTGATAAATACCATCAGCGAATTCCCCACCCTCTCCTCCGCCCTCCTGTCTTGGATGCTGCTGACATATTTTGATATTTCCTCATGAGATTATACTTCACAAAATAAATTTGATTCTTCAATTCTTTCTCTTTCCTCAAAATTCTGCAGCTTCTGGAAGTTTATCTGCTGTAAGATGAATCGGCCAGAGACTCCTGGTGCATCTCTCTTTATACTTCACCTCCCTCCACTACAGATGAGAAATAAACTTTTCCCTCATCCATCATAAGTCAGCATGACAGGGCTGTCGTTCCCCAGGCTGGGCCCACTGTATCATCCTTCTCTCTATCCTGCTTTAATGCATGGCCTGCTTTCTTGACAACATTAGGACTTTTATAAAAGACTTTAAATTGTAGTAAAATTGAACCAAAAAATTAAAAAATAATAACAAGACAGAGAAAAATAAAATTTAAAAATAATGTGAGAGAAATTTATTTTCAATTTTTTTCTCTCTGGACTATCCTCTCTTTAAATAGGATATTATAAAATTCTAATAAACCCAGTCTTTTTCCTGACATGTTATCAATCTTAGAACATCCCTAGAGGGTAAAGGGTAAATCCAATTCACCTGATTTTACATGTTGGGAAAATGAGACAAAAGAAGGTGAAGAAGAGAGGTTGTAATGGAAGGCCAAAGGAATTAGGAGAGGGAAAGCGAGGAGCAATGTAGTAATAGCCCTTGTGTGATGGGAAGGATGAATATAAGTAGGATACTGACAAATTGTTCTATCACTCCACCTCCTGCCTGTCCCCAGTGAAAAAATAAAAAAATAAAAATAGATTCAGATTTTAACAGAGGAAAAAGTCATTTGTGATGATGAGGAAAAAGGTCGCTGGACTACAAGTCAGGTGACCTATGTCCCAGGCCAAGCTCAGATGGAAATGGCTAAAATGAAGTTAGATAAGCTTTTAGCCTTTGTGTGGGTGGGAGAGCAGGAGGCTGTTTCTCATGACTAAAATGAGTGGTTCGTCTAGAAGAATCCCTCTCTAAATACTAAGATTTTTAGATTTTATTAATGACATGATTTTGAATATTAAAATTTACCAAAGAGAGTTAAAGAAAGCTGTTAGATGGAAAGTTTTTAAAATCAATGTAAGTATCTATTTTGAGAAGATTTTGATGAAAGATTCTCTACAATCTAGGACAAGCTCTGAGTAAGCCTAGCTAGTTGGCTAGCAGCCACTGTGTGACCGAAACAGTAGCAAGTCTTCTCTTTACCAGGCCAGGGGCAGGGGAACAGGCATCTAGAACTGTCAGCAAACCCTCTGGCAGTTCAATTAAGAGTGGTCCCTATATTTTCATAGATGCTATGGAAATAGCGACTAATACTAAGGAGATTCTGCAAATTTTGAGACAGTTACACAAATAGGTTGCAGTTTCATTGAAAAGGCTGAGTTGAGGATACTCTGGGGTCTTCAGTTAAGTGAGTGGTCACAGTCCTTGTGCTTGATTTGGTCAATGCCACAGCGAGTTCCTGAAGATCCAATCTACTATCCTATCACTCTTTAATTCATGAATAGCATAGATTGGGTGAACCTTTGCTTCCAAATGTTATTGAAAGATTTAATTAAACATCATTTGAAATATTTGAATGGAAATTGTCACATTAGTCATAATTATTATCCATTTTCTTTAAACATAGGGCCAACTGCTAAGCTGTTAGGCACAAGCATGCAAATTACAAAAATATTCAAATATCCATTATCTGAGACTCTGTTTGCCAAGCATCCTATGTAATCAGGGTAAGCCTGCTGGAACAGATGGGCCTTACACTGTGCCCTGTAAGCCAAGAAACTTGGACATGCTAGGAATGAGTGAATCAAAGTGCCAAATGTTGCTATTACAAAGAACTCATTTTCTACTCAGCAAAAGGCTGACTGTGCTTGTTCTTTCAAAGATTTTAAGTTTTCCACCTGCAGCAAGTCCTTTGACTTCTCCAATGCTGTCTCAGAAAGGCCAATATTTGACATTCCTGAGGGACTAAGACCCAGTGTCAAATTGCATGTGGCCAGAGATCATGGAACTGTCAGCATAACTTTAAGAAGAGGGCTGTTCAAAGCTGCTAATGCAGGTGCTTAAACATAGAGAATGTGCCTTCATTTCAACTTTATATTTATGAGTAGTTTACAGAAAGCTTTCCAGCCACAGGAAACAAAATTGGTAAACACAGTAAGTAATAGATTCAACAAATACCGCTAAGGATAAAGAACTAATTTGCATTTAATGAGACAGAGATTGTTTATTAAATAAGAAATGGTTTTGTTTATGAAGATGGCCTTAAAGGCTTTTCAGGGAGAATACATTTAGCATTGACTATAGCTTTTCATATTCAAAAGATGTGACTTGTGGAAAGGGGGAAGGGAAGAAACAGCAGATTAAAGAAAGAATGTAAGAAGCTGATAACTTCTGGAATATAGGGCACTAGACAAAAATTTAATGGAATATAAATTCCACAAAAGTTATCCATCCTTGGACATTATACCATATGTTAACTCTGCTTTATTGATATTTAAAAAGTAACATGATTACTAGAGAATTTATGGCATGTTGGAACATATATTCTGGCCTTGATCCTGTATAATGAATTTTTGAATCAAAATTTCTGTGACTGTTTGCACCTATGGAGATATAGGTTAGTTGTAGCTATCTCTGTAATTTTTAATTGCAGAAAGTCTGGGGCTCTCCATGTAGAAAACTGGAAATTTCTCTAGACTTCCATGAAAGGTAAGACCAAGCAAAAAGCATGACAGAATAGCAAAGTGACTTCAGTCTATGATCTGCAAAGACCAGCTGAATCACAGGATTTGTCTGAGACTTTAAGTTGCAACATCTCTTAAAGACATATGGTAAAGTAATTGTACTTAACCATTTTGCAGGAGTTGTGGGGTGGGGAGGTAATCATTATTTAGCTTGTTATTTCCTATGCAGAGTCAAAACACTTGAATTTGAATCCACGAGCTACCTGTGGCAGAAAGTTATAGTTTTTATCAACATCTTATCTTCTTATTTTAATATAGCTAGTCTATATTTCCCATCCACTTTTGCAGTTATGTCTGCATTTTAAACTGTTCTGACTAGCAGGATGACAACAGAAGTTATGTGTACCACTTTTAGATCATGTCTTTAGAAGAAATAGATGTGTAATTCTCTTATTCCTGTATCCCTCCCTGCTGTTTGGGTTATAGATGTGATTGTAAGTGCTGAAGCAGCTATCAGGATCATTCCACCAGTCTTAGACTATTTACCTACTTAAAAGAAAAATTTATTTCTACCTTGATTAAGCCACTATATTTCCAGTTATCTTATTAAAGCATCTTAGCTTATATCTTGACTAATTCAGAACTCATAATGGCCTTTGAAACTAAGATGTTATTTTATACATTTTGCCTCTATTTTTAAATACAACTGTCTTAAGGGTCAGAACTATATCTAATAAATTTGAGACTATGAGGCAAACATACCATACTCTTCCCATAGATATTAAGGAGAAAACTAAGAGAAAATGATAGAGAAAGCAAAGCAGTATCCTTAAATGTAAAAAAAAAAAAAAAGCCCAGTTATCAATTTACCAGAGGATAGTAAAGAGACACATGATTGAAATACTACGAGACTACGAGAAGTTGACAGACCTTTTTGGTATAACATGAAGAACATTGTAATAGTCACGTTTCACTAGAGAAAATACAAAAAAAAAAGTTTTAGAAGAGGCCTTTGGGTACATTGCTGTACATTTACAAAATTAAGATTGGCTTATCAAGAGAAATCCAAGTCAACCAGAAGAAATGCTGATTATGTGAAATAAACAAACAAACAAACAAAAGCAGTCTTAATCCTTGCTATTTTTACATACCCAAATATGTATTTCATAATTACCCTTTTAATTATATTTTAAATTTATTTTTATTAAGAAAATCTTCAAACATTCAGAAAAAATGATCAAAGAAACCCCATACATCCATCATTTGTATGGAGCAATTATTGCAATTTTTTTCACATTTTCTTATCTATCTTTTTTATTTCCTTTCATCTTTATTTTTTAGTTTTTAAGCACAAGTCACATACAAGTAGAATAGTATATCAGAAACCTGAATTCTCCCTCCTACAGATTTAAGTTCTAGTGGGTGTTTGCACAGACACTCAGAAATCCAAAAAGGACAGGAAATGCATCTCTTCCCCTCAGATTTACCACTGTCCTCATAACGACATGAAGATTATGTCCAGTGATCCTGATGGCACTTGGCCGAATTTCCAGTACCATAATCTTCAGGCCATGGAAGGGGCAACTTGGATATTAGAATACTGGCAACCCTGGTTTCAAATGATATTCTAAAAATCTCGAGGAATCTTCTTGGAACCATTTGAATAATGGGATGAGAATACACACATAATGGAAGTCCTGGTGACTTGAGAATAAACAACACTGGTAGTTCTAGGAAAAAAAAAAAAGAGAGAGACAGCTGAGGCTTTTAGATTAATAAAACCAGTAGCATTTTTAGACAAAATTCTGAGGTTGAGAATAGAATTCTCTATTCTTTGATTCTCAGACAATCTGAACATGCATGGGCTAGTAGTAGGACAGTTACAAATATTTCCAGTCTCTGTGTCTTAAGCTCACCAGAATGGGTCTGTCAAATGTGCAGGTAGAGACGAAAGAGTCAGGTGTTAGATGCGCTAGCACTAGGGCAGGCCACAGGAGCCAGCCTTGGTGTTGCTCCCAAGGCAGAAATAGAGACACTAAGCAAGAAAAAAAAGAGTAACTATCAGCCCAGTCTAGTCCCATCTCCCTACATAGAATAATTTCTGTTTTTAAGTGGCTGGAGTCAGAGGCAAACAAATTCTCAGTATTTAAAGGCTCAGAAAGTTCTTTAGGAGGTTCTTGTTTGTGTATGGCAGATCTAAACAGAACATAACAATGGAAGACAGGAAAAGATGGGGCTTTATTGAAGGTATCACTTGTTTTTTTAGTGGCCTTGAGGTAGAATTTTTAGGTAGCAGCAGTGGTACCAGCTCTAAGTGCTAAGCATCATGCTGTAAAGTGAGTTATGTGTTGAGATCTAGGGTTTAGCTCTGTTGGTATTCTAGTCTTAAGATGACATTTAATATTTGTTCATATGTACAGGTTTAATAGACCAATACTCATTGCCACCCCTCATCCCTACCTTCAGCACCCTGTCCCACCACTGCACCTGACCTAATCCCATCATCGAAGACCAAGAAATATCTAATCAGTTAGGCACAATTGAGTTAGCAATGGAGTCCTCTACATTCAGGGAGGTGACAGTCTAAAGCAAAGTCACATATTATGTGACACATAATAGAGGTGATAAACTATGATTATGTTATTTTAAAACTGTCTTCCAGGTAGAAGTAAGATAAATCTACTATTGGTTTTAGGTCACAAAGACCAGGCTTCTTGAATGAAGAGGGCTATATGGACGTTATGAGGTTCGAAGATCTTGACACTGTAATTCAGTCATGATGATGGAAGGAATGAAATCTCCTACACATCTACAAAAAAAGACTCTTGTTTTTACTGTACTTCCAAAGGAGGAGCTTAATTAAGCACAACAAGGTGAAGTGGCTTTCATAGGGTCAAGGGTCAATAAGATGGAGGTCATGGTGAGAGTCCTCTGAATCTCACTCTCTGTTTTCATCCCTCTGAACCAAGTTACCCAATTCATAGAAAAATTCATTGGCTGTAGAGCATGCCTCAATCACAGAGATATACGAAACAACATAAATTACTCTAAGCAGAGCTTCTTCCTTTTTCCTCAAGATAAGTGACTTACGATAAGATTCCTCAAAATATTTGCTTTAAGAAGAGTGATCAGGTCAGCATTTTCTTGGGCCTGATTCTACCATCTTCTTAGCCTCTCCTGATGCTTTATACACCTTAGCTTGTCCTCACCCTGCCCCTTCATCCATACCTGCACTTATTCTCACACACACATCTAGAGCCACAAAGCACACTCTGAGGGCTCCAGCCATGCCCTTCTTCCATTCCTGAGAAACCTCAGAAAATCAATCAATCAATTAATCAATCAATCAATCAAACAATATTTACATCAAAATACTAGAAAGAACTGCCCTTGACTGGCATGACAGATTGGTTTTTAAAAAATAAGTTACAAATTACCTGAAACTTCCCTCTACAGTCACATACACATGCACGCAATCATGCACACAACAAGAGTGTATAACTTTTCCCATCATTAATGTTATACTCCAGAATAGTATCATTATAAGTAATGGTGAAAGCTAACATTTATAGCATTGTCTTCTAAGATCTATCTATCTATCACATAAATATGATAAATATAGACAGGTATTTTTTTCACTTAATTTTTAAAAATCCCTATAAGATGTGTCATTTTTATAATCTTTCTCACAGAAGAGGATGTTAGGGCACAGAGTTAGATTATTATGCCCAAGGACTGACAAACTGTAAGTAGCCCAACTAGAATTTAAAACCAGGTACTCTGACTTATCCATTAAATACCATTTCCAGTAAGAGTATAATCTGAAGTATTAAATGATAATACTCTGCCTTTAATGTAATCTATACATAAACTGTTTTTATAAATTTATAGTGATTGATGATATTCAGTCTACCTGCTTCACACTTTTTTGGGGATGGGGAATGAGGTGGTAGTGACTTTATTGGTTTAAATGGCCTAAACCTTGATGTGGGAAGGTAACTTGGAGATCAGATATCAGTAAGAGGTTATATCGGAGGAATCCTGGTTTTTAATTTTGCCATGTTTGTTGGTTTCCACTTTTGTTTCCAATCTTTCATCTCTGTTTGCCTATTGCCTTTAGCTTCAAGGGTATGTCACCAACTATGACAGCTCTCAGGACAGAGACTTTCATCTACAAGATGCTGAACCATCATTTTTTGACAAAAACAGGAGACTTTCCTTTGACCCTGTTCCCTTGGAGGATGGTTAAACTCCTCTTGAGGCAATCATTCATCAACAGAGGTAACTCCTCTGCTCATTTGCCATGAAATTCTTCCTTGTTTGCTACTGTGGGGCCCGGGGCTAGGGCCTCAAAGTACACTGTCACTTCTTGGCATAAAAAATGTTTTGTTAAGTCAGTTCCCTAGAGAAATGGTTGCTCTGGGGAAGAAATGCTATCAGAGAGAGCATCTTATGCCCCATGAGGTTGTCTGATAAAGGAAAGAGAAGGCAGAGACATGGACCTTTCCTGCCTGGACAAGAACTAGAAATATTCCTCTCCCCAGATACCATCTGAAAACCAAAGCTGACAATTGGGCTGGAACCAACTGATAAACATGTGGAAAGAGCTCCTCAAAGTGCTCCTGGACTGTTCTGTGTTTTACTCACTCCTAATCTGCCTATAAATTGTATATCACAGGCTGGAAACTTCAGGGATATATAGGTAATTCTGAACTATTAGTTAATGCTCCTGTACCAAAGGTCTCTGTTCTATAATCCATTTCATCACCAAGAAAAGACCTGAGAAACTACTAAAGAGTTTCTAAGATTTTCATCTTTAGAAGACTGTCTTTAATATAGATTTAATCATTAAGACCAAATGACCACCCTGTTTAATGGAATTTTTCTCAATTTATCCTTTATTTCCCCCTAAGAACAACCCCCACAAACAAACAAAATGGCAGGAGGTATAAGTTGCCTTTGTTACAAGTTCAGAACAAAGTTGAATTTATTTTATATTATAACATGCATGAAACTACTGTCTTTAATACATAGACTTAGAAAATGTATGATGTATGTAAAAAGCCAGGTTCTATTTTTTTGCTAAGCTGGTCACACAGAGACACCCAGAGTGGCTTAATTAGAAAGAGCATTTGGGGCAGATGTTATGCAATCAACAGCTTCCACTACCCAAATAGAAGGAGAGCTAGGAGACAGTGCCCTTCAGAAGGCAAAGCAGTGGTTGGGTTTTTCTAAAAAATAAAAATAAAAAAAGGCCAGGTGATTAAAAAAAAATCTTGTTGAAAGCTAATTTTTCTTGATATAATAGCAAAGTAGTGTTAATATATAACTTAATCCTGGAGATTCTTTTGCTTCTTGTTTATGAAGTACCCAAGGTAGTAGTCCAAAGCAATGGTAAAAACAGGAGAAATTAGTAGAATGGAGTGTTAAGAAGTAGCATCCTATCTTCTTTATATTCATCAGCCATTCCTTTGTAGATGTGTGTGTATGTATTTATGCTTGTGTGTGTTCAGGTGTGTGTTTGAAGATAACTTAGTAAACTTTGTATATAAAGAAAGAGTATTTGTAGCAATACTTGTTTATAAATTGTTATATCACTGAGGATCATAATCTTATCTGACAAAAGTCATAGTAACTAAATGTGTTTGCTCAACAACTGACATGCCACTAAATATTGGAGGAACTTAGCTTCTTCAAGGCATGCCTCAAGGCTCAAACTATCATATGGTCATAGTGCAAGTCATTTATTGTTCATTCATTCAGTCAGTACTTTGTGCTAAGCATTGTCCTAGGATAAAGCCATTTAGAAGATCATATGATCTGAAAGGGAGACAGATATGTCAACACATAAAGACTAAAAAGCCCATGAAGTAACAAAATAAAACTAAGTCCAAGCTAGTCACACAGTAAAAAAAGGGGGAAAATCAACTCTTGCAAGATTTAAAGGCAGGAAGAGAAGCATCCATAGAGGAGGTATTGTTTAATTTAGGCCTCGAACAATTGACAAGTAAGTGGAATCGACAAAGAATGGCAAAGTTATTGGCAGCAGAGGGAATAACAGGTATGTGGGCTAAGAAGATTAGAAATAGCAGTCAAGTTCACTGGAAATGAGAGCGAAAATACATGTAGGTGCCATGTTTTAGACAGCCGTGTGTGTAATAGGGAGAGGTTAAACTTGATTTTACAGGTAATGAAATAGTGGAAACCTTAAAATTCTGTTGTAACCTAATATGATTTGCATATGAAAAAGATCCCTCTGGTACTAGTGAGGCAAATAAAATTATATGGAGAGAAAAATAGAAACAAAAAGCACTGGGAAGTGTTACTGTTATATAGATTAGTGGTTGTACAGTTTTGATTACATTTGTGACAGGGGGCCTGAAGGATAAAGACATAAACAGTATAGGAAGAGGAGACAGGATGACTCCAATTTTCTTGAATGAGATGGTTCTTTCATTTATAAAATTAGAAAACATAAAAGAAGGAACTGATTTGCAGGCCAGAGTGATGAATTCAATTATAATCCTTAGAGTTTAGGGCATCTATTAGACATCAGGTAAAACTGTCTGTTAAGTCATTGTACATACTCATCTATAGCACTCAGAGTATAATTGGTCTTTGTTCACATTTAGATTTTTAAAATATTTTTTTAAAAAAATATAAAATACAGAATATGTAAAAAGTACATAAAACATAGATGTGTAGCTTTATTAATTGTTGTGAATTGAGTACCCTTGTGAACACCATCCAAACAACAACAAAAAAAAACATTGCCTGCTCCCTAGAACACATGCGCTCCTTCCTCATCATACATTCCCCTTCCTCACTAAACATCATCCATTATAAATTTTATCATAGCTACTCCCTTGGGTTTTTTGTTTGTATTGCTTTGTTTTTGTTTTGTTTTGTTAGTTTTAACATCTAAATGTGCATATGTAAACATAAGAGTTTAATTTTGTCTGTTTTGAAATGTCACACAGTATGTGTTGTTCTATGTCTGGCTACTGTAGCTCAGTGTGATTTGTGTGAGTCACCCTTGTTATGTGTAGTTAGAAATTATTCATTTTCAATGCTGTTTGACATTCAACTGAATGAATACACTATGATGTATGTCTTCATTCTACTGTGATAGACATTTTCATTGTTTCCATCTTGAGGCTATTTTAAAAAACATTTCAGGAACATTTCTACACGTATCCCCTGGTGCACATGTACACACACTTCTTATAACTAGGATTATAATTTCTAGGTGATGTGGTATGCACATCTTGAACTTTGGTAGATAAAAGAAAACTATTTTCCTAAGTGACTGCCCTACTCTACAACTCCCACTAGCTATGTGTCAGCCATACATTACCGTCTCACCAACACTTGGTATTGGCAGACTTCCATTCTCTCTCTTCCTCTCTCCTTCTCTCCTTTTCTTTCCCCTTTCCTCTTACTTTCTGTCCCTTTCCTTGTCTATTCTTCCCTCTCTTCCTTCCTTGTTTTCTTCCTTCCTCATTCTGGTGAGTGTGCCTAAACGTTTCACTGTGGTCTTAATTCACTTCTCCCTGATACTTAATGATGCCTAATTGGTCTTTTGAACTTTTTTTTTTTGGTAAAATGCCTCCTTAAGTCTTTTGCTCACTGGAATACACTAGATTGTCTAAAAATTTAGACTTTGATCAAAACATGTGAATTGTGGGACACTTACTTTGAAGGCATTTGAAGGCATAGTAATCTTAGCCAACATAAACCTTCAATTCCCCTGCCGATAGTGTAATAACTAAGAACAGCCAAAGAGGTCCTGCCCCTCTTTTGTGCTATATCAAGTGTGTGGTAGTCCTGATACAGGAAGTGAGAGTTTAACCTCCGAAAATTAATTGTTTGCTATGCCGTAAAAGCTGGCTGCCTATGGCTTTCTGCTTTTTTTCCTCATCTGAGAATTCAGGGTTTGCTATTACAGCCATGGCTCCTGGTATCTGTCCCTTTCTCTTATCACCTAGATACGGTTCCCACAAGGATATCCATGGGTCCTCTCAAGGGCAGAACAGGCAGAAAAGAAACCATGGGAATAAGCATTTTGCCAACAGAGCAGTCTCATGGAAAGAGGATTCTTGAACATCTGCAGGGACGTTAACAGCAGATATAAATAAAAAATGGTAGTCTAGTGGTTCATGCTTTCATGTGTTTGAAACATATTGGTTTTAACTAAGTTAAATTGGTTTCTCAGCTGTGAGACTTTCTGAAGCCTTTATTTATATTAAAGGCTGAATTGCGTAGAGGGTCATAACAACAGATAACACATTCCCAAACTTCTTTAATAACTGACTTTATTTTTATTTACTTAGATAATTGTGGTATTGATGTGTTTCCTTCACCTTGCAGGTCCATCCTTTTTGTTTGTATAGTTCTGACAGATTCACTTACTCTCTTTACTACCTGAGAAGTCTTCCTTTTCTGAGCCATTATCTTCACTCTAAGGCTATCACTCTACTCTCTAAAGGTCACCCTGAATCCCTCCTCTCCATGAAATGGTATGGAGTACAGTGCCAGCTAAAAGTGAGGGCTCTAGTGAAAGGCTTGGGTCTGAGTGCAAGCTCTGCCACTGCCAACTGGGTAGCATTAACAAACTACTTTACATAGCTAAGCCTCAGTTCCCTCATCTAACAAAGAGACAGAACATTTGACCTCAAAGGCAAGGGAAGTAAAAGCAAAAATAAATTAATTGTTCTATATCAAACTAAAAGCTTAAAAAAGAAACCATCAGCAAAACAGGCAACCAACCAAGAAAATATTTGCAAATAATGCCTCGAATAGGGAGCTGATATTTAAAATATATAAAAAAATAAAACTCAACAACAACAAAAACAATCCCATTAACAAATAGGCAGAGGACCTGAACAGACAATTCTTCCAAGAAGTCATACAAACAGCCAACAGACATATGAAAAGATGCTCAACTTCATTAGCTATTAGGGAGATGCAAATCAAAACCACATTAGGATATCACCTCACACCTGTTAGAATGGCTATTATACAGAAAAAGTAATAAAACAGTGTTATAGAGGTTGTGGAGGTAAAGGAACTCTCATACACTGCTGGTGGGAATGTAAACTGGAACAGCCACTATGGAAAACAGTATAAAGATTCCTCAAAAAATTAAGAATAGAATTACTATATGACCCAGCAATTTCTCTTCTGTGAATCTACCCCCAAAATTTGAAAACATTTAGTTGTAAAGATACATGCACCCTTATGTTCATAGCCACATTATTCACAGTGGCCAAGACATGGACACAGCTAATGTGCCCTTTGATAGATGACTGGATAAAAAAGATGTTCTACATATACTCAATGAAATATTACTCAACCATAAAAGATAAAATGCTGACATTTGCAACAACTTGGACACATCTGGAGATTATCCTGCTAAGCAAAATAAGTCAGAAAGAAAAAGTTGAGAACCATATGATTTCACTCATATGTGGGATATAAAACTGAAAGTGATAAATGAACAAGACAAACAAAAACTCATAGACACAGACAACAGTTTAGTAGTTACCAGAGGGAAAGTGGGGAGAGGGAAGGTAAATAATGGTTAAAGGGGTCAATATGATGATGGAAAGAAATTTAACTTTGGGTGATAAACACACAATGCAATATACATATGACATCTTATTAAATTGTACATTTAAAACTTATATAATATTATTTACTAATGTCACCCTAATATATTTAATAAAAATAAATAAATAAACAAAATGCCTCTGATTTAACTTCTTTATAATGTTAAATATTTTGCCAGAATTAAAGTTTATTGGCAAAAAAAAAAAACAATAAAAGAAAAATATGAGACAGAGAACAGTGTCTATTTCATAGGGCTTTCTTTCTTTTTCTGTCTTCCTCCCTCCCTTCCTTCCTTCCTTCCTTCCTTCCTTCCTTCCTTCCTTCCTTCCTTCCTTCCTTCCTTCCTTTTGTCTTTTCTTCCTTTTTTCTTTCTTGAGGCTTAATTAACAAGTTTCATGTAATGTGTTCAGAACAGTGCTTGGAACATAGTGAATATTTAATGTAGTTTTATATTATTCTTATTATTATCTTGTTATTATTCTTGCTTCTTTTTGATCCCTGATTACTCCAAATTTAGAGCCACATGCTTCCTCTGGAACAATGAAAACACTTTATGTGTGCTAATGGGTCTGCACTGTAGGACATGAAATGCAAGTTCTCACATGTTTAATTAAACTAAAATCATTCACTATGTGCACAGGTGCATATGAAAAGGACACTACCTTAAATTGTGTGTTGTCATTTTAAAGATGGAACTTCATTGTTAGTGTTAGATGTTATTCATATTTGAAACAGAATTTAATTTCCTCCTGTCAATATTTTATCCACCCCATCCCATTTCTCAACTCTTTGATAATGAAGATTTTTAAAGACAGTATGAAATAACTTTGAATAACCTCCAATAGAATCTGTCCTTGACTGAAAACTCTTTGTCAGTATCCAAAGCACCTGAGCATGTGGGTAATAAACTTTGGGTACCAGAAAAAAACAGCACTTACCATCCTTGGATTGCAGTTTTGTTTTGTTTTGTTGATTGTTTGTTTTTGTTTGTTTGTTTCTTGAGAAATTAAGGGTGTAATTACTACCCTGTGACTCATTGTGGAATAATATATGTAAAAGATTTAGCTTAAAGCCTGACATCTTGTAGGCAGTCAAGAACCCTTAACTCTCTCTGCCTCAGCCCTTTCTGCCTGGAGTTTGTTCTACATAGGGTGTGATCTCAGACATGTATTTCCCTATTTATCTGATTACAAGATGCTGAATGGTGTTTTCAGAGGCACCAAGATACACGCAAGGTTCCTTCCTAATTAAATGCTTCAAACTCCATGCTTCCATGTTCTTGATGCGAAACTCTCAAATGGGGTCTGAGGTTATTCCAGAAAGGGAGAAAGTTCTCTTGCCCAATCTGCCTCTGAATTTTTACCATACTGTCCTAATATCACTTTGGGGCACTAAGAAGAGTAGTGGAGATGTGCTTTTTCTGCCTTTGGTCATTTATTCATTCATTCATACTTTTAACCATCATATATTCTTAAGTACCATTCGTGAAACAAAGATACATAAGACATGAATGCTGCCTTCAAAGATCCCCAATTCTGAGAATAATCAGATCATTGACTATGAAACTCTTTATTACTGTAGCTTTCTTACTGTTACTTTCTCTGTATCAGTGTTCCAAATTCACAATTATCTGGTAACTGACTTTAAATTATTGGTCCATAGTGGAAATTTGCTGTTGGCTTGTTTCTTTTCATTTGATGTGCATGCTGACAGATGGATTTAAATATACTAAGGGACCTGGAGGCAGTGGGCATATTTGATACATATCATATAAAGCACCAAAGAGTCAACCTCTCATTTTTTCTCACCTCTCTCACCTCTCCCAAGCAGTACCTCTGTATCAGAATGAAGAAGTCAAGGTAGGAAAGCTAACTTTACTTGTTCCAGTGGGAACTGGAAAATTTTTTTTATCTCCTGAAGCCTTGTCAGTATCACATTTAATCTGAATGTTATCATAATTATTATAACTTTACATTTATATAGCACTGAGTCTCTGGGGAGGAAAAAAAACATACCATGGATATAAAAGAAAATGATCAACCTCCAACACACACACTTCTAGAGGAACAGATACATACATATATTTTTAAATTATATTTCTACCTTCTCCTGACTCATTCCTGGAGGCATCACCTGGATCTACTACCTGGGGTTTATTTCTTTCCTGGATGGGATTGATTTAGAAAAATGCAAAAGAGGAAGGTGGCAGTGAAGGCAAA
Organism: Macroglossus sobrinus; assembly: GCA_004027375.1. Classification (NCBI taxonomy): domain Eukaryota; kingdom Metazoa; phylum Chordata; class Mammalia; order Chiroptera; family Pteropodidae; genus Macroglossus; species Macroglossus sobrinus. The sequence goes on from PVKZ01000471.1 coordinate 760,042, forward strand.
ACATGCTTGTGGACAAAGGAAAGAATCTTGCAAAGATTCAAGAAGGAAGGGAACCAAGATTCATTAACTACCTAGGAAAACACAAGACCCCAATAACTTGCTTTACATATCTAATTTAATAGTCACTAAAATTCTCAGAGAAGTTTCTGTGTCCCTATTTTATAGTTATGAAAAAAGAAGCTTCTTTACATTCAAGATCTTGCCCAAGATCATTTAATTAATATATGGCAGAGGCTGAGTCTGAATCCCTCTGTCTCTCTCCAAAGTTCCTGCTCTTTTCGGTATGATCTTAAATGAAAGTTTATAACCTTATTTTGATGCCTCCTAGCCACCTACCACCTAGCACTGTGGTATGAGGTTTGAGAGATATCAGCGATGTCAATCCTTTCTCCCACTTTCGAGAATTTTCTGAAAGGGAATATTACTGACTACACAGAATCAAAGAGGAACAAGCCCAGGAGAGATGTGAATTAAGTGTGAAATCATGTGGCAAGGTCTGCAAGAGTTGAGAGGACAAGGAGATAAATAAGAGCTAAAGTCCCAGGGAAGTCTCCTTGGAGGAAAAAGATTGTAACAGGGCTTCACAGAACAGAAACACAGAGAGGCAGGCATGGAAAGGCAGTAGCATGGCACAAATCCAAGAGACAGGACTAAGGTTTTAAAAGAATAAGGCAAGCCAAGGGGAGTAAGGGTGGGGATAAAAGACACAAAGAGAGCCCTCACACCTGGGATATGGGTTCAGAGGAAAAGAAAGGTAGAGTGTCAGAAGCAGGAAAAAGAAAGGGAAGAGTTTTCATCTGGACCTTCAGTTTTCCTCACAAACCCCAAGACCAGCTGATTTCTCATCCTTTCTAAGGTCACTGGGTAGCTCTACAGAAAGAATAGCATGGTGCTTGTCAATCTTGGTTTGCACAATTCCTTCATTTACATTCTCCTAGGGGCTGAGGCAGCTACAGAGGCTACTGAGTTTCTTTTGCTACTGGCGAGCATGGTGACACCGGTCGGAAAAGCGCCAGATGAGAGGAGCTGGGCAGCTTGATGCATCAGCCAGTGGAGGGCTGGCTTGGGAGTCAGTCAAAAAATTGATAGGCAATTTTTCAGCCTTAACAGAAAGTCCTGACGTGAAGAATGCAAAGGGAAAATCAGGTGTCTAAAAATGGGATGGCATGGACATGGAATGATAATCAGGGATAGAGTGGAATTGCTAATGGATCAGTGGGAAACCTTGTTTCTGTACAGAGTCACTGACCTACAGAAAAATAAAATCAACCAAGGGTTACTTAGAGGCAAAAAGCTACCTGGTTTACTTTGTTAAATATATACTCACTTATTTCAAAATAAAGGAATAAGACACATGGAGCATTAGTTGATGAATTGTCACTACACTGTTATCCTGCTCAGAACCCTTCCTGTCTCCCTGATCTCAAAAAAGAAGAGATTCACTGCCTTAACATTGAATAGCACATGATCCTACGAATTATTAGTCTTACTTTTTCATAAAAGTAATACATGCTCAAGGTATAAAAAGTCACATAGTACAGCAGGGTGTTAGGTAAAATGTAAATGTTCCCCCCTCACTCCTTCAGTGAACGACCCAAGCAGAAATACCATTTGAATTTTTTAGTAGTGCCAGTTCTAGGTGATCAAATTCAGCAGCCTTTTCCTGGCTCATTTCCCATTGTTGCCCTCCCCATCCAGTCTAGGATACTTTGAAATACATCAGTGTTCGGGCACTCCATGCCTCCAGGCTTTCGCTAAGGCAGCTCCCTCTGCCTCAGCATCCGTTCTCTTACCAGCCCCTGCCTCTCACCCTCTACTTAGCAACACCTTCAACACAGTTGAACATTCAGCCCAAATGTCACTTTCTCTGTGAAGTTTTTTACTGATATGACCCCATAAACATGCTCATCACCTTTTTTAAACTCCCATCATATCTTGCATGTATTTAATAGTTTCTATGATTTCATGTCATTCTCCCCTTGCTGATTCAGTATTTCTTGAGAGCAGAGATTGTCTCTTCATCTCTCTGTTCTGAGAACCCAGCAAAGAGACTGATGCAGACCAAGAGCTCTGTGAACACTGGTCAAGTGAATGAATGAATGGATAAATGAATACATTAAATGTATTAAACCAAAATTAGAAATGCCCTTCAATTTTTTAGTGTAATCAAAAGGAGAGAAGACAGAATGAGAAAGGTGAAAGAGGAAAAAGAGTGATAGAGAAAACCAGAGGGAAGATTAATAGCCACAGAAAAGGAGATATATAAAAGAAAATAAAAAGAAAGAGAGATATAAGGTCCCACACATTTAAAAAGATAATAAGAGAAGCCATTATACTCATACTCTATTATTTACTTAGAACTGTTCATTAACATCCTTAGAAGTCTTATATAGTTTTATATAGTTACTTTACAGAGTTTTTTTTTTAAATATTCTCTTCATTCTTAAACCCTTAGAAAATAAGTTCTGGGTGGGGTAGATTGAGCAGTCCATCAAAAAATAAACCATTGTCTGAATAGTGATAAAAAAAAAAACATTCTCATAGCCAAATGAATTAATTTCTGTAAGAGAAGGGCCTGGGGTCCTCTCATAAAAGATCTGACTGTGAATGAGATTTTGATGCCACAATAATCTGCTCTCTCTTCTTCAAATGCCCACTGCCCACTGCCATAGAATTGCCTTAAGTGGCCGGGCATCTTTTTTACAGTTTGGCTCCAGGACAACTCAGAGTGCTCATAAGATGGAGTTAACAGTCTCCCAAAGAGGATCTTTCAAACCACTAGCTCTGTTCTTTGCAACTCCTTGGTGTTGGAGTCAGGGGCTGTTCTAAGAAAGGAAACATTCTCTGAATTCAGATGCAGACCCGAATAAAAAGATGTTTATACAATTGTTTCATCATCACAACCCTGGAACTCAAAAAAGAACACATTTCAAGAGGAGGTGTCCTAAGGCACCATGGCCTGTGAGCCTGTTCATTTCATCTTCTTGGACCTAAAAATGTGGTCACAGAAAGAGTTCTTGAATCAGGAGAAAGAGGTGTGGAGGATGGATAAAAGCTCTGCAGATGAGAGAAGGGTTCATAACAGATTCTTTAGTAGCTGAATAAAACTGTGTGTTAGCCAGAAATACAAGAGAATAAAAGTGGGAACTGGTGAAAACAGAAATGGAGCAACTGGGAAATATGACAGCCCTACCAGTGACTCAATCCCACCTCTGGAGTAGGATTAGGGCAGGCTCTCCCTTTATTCTTTAAATACTTCTGTTGTATTTTAGTTTTACAAAGCAAATTGCATTACTTTGGAAGTTGGAGAAATATTTCAAAAATAAGGGGAAAAAAGAAGAAATTGTGCAACCCCAAGTACCAGGGGAAGTTCTTTCGGAACCCAGAAGGATCCATGGGCCTGCTTCCCAGTCCTCTGTTCTTAAGGCCAGATCCTTTTTACGTCACTTGGCTGCATAGATCTTGTCTTCTTCTTGCCTGGTAGGAACTGGGGTGAGAAGTAACCCTAGACCTACTAAACGAGGGGGCAGGAACTTTGCAGAGGGACGGCATCTCAGCACGAAACAGACCCGGCCTCTTTCCTGGGAAGGGAGGAGAGGCCACCTGCCTGGCATGTTTGCCAACATGCAGGAGCTATGGCCTGTAATCATCATTAGCTCTCTTTGGTGTTTACTGACTGTTATTAATTAGAACGAGCAAACTTGGCATTAATGTGCCTGCCATAAGGATGAAGGCTCTTACTGCACAACCATCCTGCACAAGCAGCTAGACTGGGACTCATTTACCAACTGTCACTAGGACGATGCAGACCACAGGCCCTGGCTGCTGGAGGAAGACTAGGCAGGGGCGGCGGGTGGGATGAGGGCTCAGACCTATATTTCTCTGAAAGTTTAGAATTAAGGAGAGCTCTGTCAGAGCAGAGGGGAAAAGAGGCTCTCTTCATTTCACGTCCGAGCTGTTAGCAGGCTCTAGGTAGCTTCCCAAAGCAGTCCAGGCCAACTTCTGTGCTCTTGGTCCCAGACAAAATTTCCCTCTGGCTCTTCCTACTGCAGCTTTTCTCTGAAATCAGAAAATCATAGAACACATCTTTCTTTACAAGCCATTGGGTGAGTGTCCTGCTGCTCTTCAGGAGAGACTGATCCTCAGTGGATCTCAGGAAAGAGGCTGAGAGTGCTGTTGCCAAGAAAGAGAAAGTATTGCTTGGGGTTCTGATCCATCATGTGATGTCGATAGTGTCCCATTCCTCTTAAGTGATGCTCAGAGAAGTAGTATTTTCTACCCCTGAGTGATTAGGCTCCAGAGAGGACACTGCCACTATATGGACATTTGAGAGGCAGGTGGTAGAGAAACATATCAGCTGGAGAAGAGGGTCAGTCTCTGCCTGCATGGATCAGCAACCTGGGACCTATGAAAGGGAGGATTCAAGACAAAATGATAAAGTTTCAGCTGTCTCAGAAATAGGATTCATGAGAGACTTAGGCAGGAGAAAAATTCACTCTGCCCAGATAAAGCGCATGTTCCCCTCAGCTACTCTAACGAATAAAAAATGATTGGCAACTGTGTCGGTAAAGCCTGAAAAAAAAAAAAGGCACCAGGGGTGTGTCCTCCAGGCTCTGAGCCCTGTATTTTGGATTGTTTTGGGTATCAATGTTCACTTCCCTAGAGATCTGGATATAGATCAGACCCACTGCAGGGCTCAAGTCTGAGCAACCAGGGACATTCGTGTGAGCACCCACACAAACAAGGAGCAGTCTGTGCATCTCCTCATCCCTGCCTTCTCCTTCTCTCTTTGGGGTGCAGAGAACTCTCTGTCTGTACAGTCATATCTGAATACCTCTGCTCCCTGAAGACACTTATGCTCTTTGATCTAAATCATGAGTGGAAGTAGGGGAGTAGTAGGAGAGGTAATGGATGAGAATACTGAAATAGATAAGATCTGAGTAACCCAGAAATTTGGGGAAAGGATGCATTAGGGTTACATATCATCGAAGGCACTAAATGATCTCAAGAAAGCCCATAGGAAAAACCCTGAAATACCCCCCATTTCTGAGATCTCAGCTGCTGAAAGCAGAAAGGCTTCTCAGTCATGGAGGTTTTTGCCAATGGGGACATCTGGCAAAAAGTGCTTATCAGTGGCACAGTGGTCATGTATCAACATCTGGCAGTGCACAGTGAGCTTTAAAGAGGTACTCACTTTTGCCTTCCTGTCCTTTCAGGCGCTATTGCTCTCCTGGAAATCCATCAGGCATTTGAAAAACCATGCTGTTGTAAGGCCCATCTCAAATGCCAACTCTGTGAGGACTTTCTGACTCTCTAAGCTGAGCTGTGTTTCTCCATTCTCTATGGGCTTATTAGACCTTATATATTCCTTGACTGCAAATAAAGTGGAAACAGAATGGACAGTGTTTCCCATTTGGTTATGAGCTGTTTGAGTTCAATATCTATATTTTATTTATCTTTCAACTCTCTAGATCCAGTGCCTGGTATGCTATAGATATTGATGAATAAGCCAAGGAACAAAAGCCACCATGCAAAGGTTTTCTAGAAGTCGCACTTCTATTATAAATACACATGTGTTCACCAAGAAGAAACACAGGAATAATAAATTTGCAATTAATATTGAGCCAATGCATAGATAGTAAATAAAACTTTTAAAGAAAATTTAAATGTTAAAGTATGGAGGAAGACGAGGCAGGCAGGATGCGATAATTATTGAGTAACTTTACTTGGTGCAAGGCAAGATTTTTAAATATATTATCTAATTCAATCCTCACTACAACTCTTTTAGATAGGTGTTGTTTTTTTGTGAACTCCCTCTTCAGATGTTTATTGGGTGCTTACTCTCTGCCAACACCAGTCTAGGAGTCCAATAGTGAACACAAGAAGCAGAGGAAAATCTCACACTTATTCACTTATAAACTACAGTTGCTTCTATAGCTCAGACACAGTAGATATTGGATATCTTGCCCAGTTTATATACATCACAAAGGTTTAGGCAGAATTTAAAGTCTGGTCTGTATGGCTCTGGATCTATTTTCTTTCCACATTCTAAGTTGCATGTATTCCAGAAGAGTTAGGCTAGGGAACTCTGAAATTTTTATCATGCAATCAAGAAAGATATCCTGGAAGAGTAATTAATTCTAGAGCGTTCTGGGGCCTCCAGATAGCCTTTGGTGATGTTTAACTGATGCCACAATTTCATTAGTCAGTGCTGAGCATGACATTAGGTGTAGAAGAAGAAGAATGCCTCTCTGTCACTTTAAGTCCTAAATTGTTTTCAGGTGCTTATTTAGAGACACCACTGGGAGGTTGCCTGCCACACAGGGAAGAGGGTGGACGTAGCCTCCTTTAGACCTCTCCTCATCAGAGTTACTGTTGGTAGTGATGAAAAAGCATGGGAATTGATTTGATGCCTAATGAATAATCAGCTGCCATCAATAATTGTAATCACTAATCTGGTGCAATTAGAGGCAATTATAATAAATGCAATTTCCTCCCGAGCCACTAACGAACTACAAAATATGAATTGACTTAAGGGGGCTGGCAGTGATTTATGTGATTGGGAGATCACAAATTTCATTATCACAGTAAAAATTCTTAAAGGAGCAAGGTCCTATTGGAATTTCACACCTAACTAAAGAAGTTAGAACATACAACCCCAAAGGTAATGAGCACAGAGGCTACTGTATCCCTCTCACAGCTTTAAGTAATCCCAGAGACCCATGCAGGTTCAGCTCTCAGCTGGTACTGTCATGTGAAGACTTGCTCCTTTAAATTTTGCTAGAGATATTCTGAGTTCATACCTTCAAGTCTTAAAGAGTTCAATCAGTCTGTAAGAGAGGGTGTTACAGGAATATCTAAATAGAGATGACCTATTTTTATACCCAAGAAAGCCATGTCTATTGGCCCATGATCCTTTCTATATCCAAATAAATTTCTAAATTTCAACTAAAAGTCATCTTTACATAAATCAAATGACCCTAGCAGGTCATTAAAAATGCCTAAGTAGCTTTAATTATTGTAGTCCAGGGTTCTCAGAAATTATGAATGGCCATCTATTTTCTAATAAATCAGCCAGAAATTTTTGAGGGACTTTACAACCTGACCCCAAATAATTGAGACAAGACTGTAGTAAGAGAGGATGAGGGTGACTGACCCTCTGCTTGCCAGAGATTAAGGGTGTTCATGACATACAAGACCTTCAGTGCTCACACTGGGAAAGTCTTATTCAAACCCAGATGAGTTGTTCCCTCAGAGACAGAAGCCAAGGCCAGATAATGCAGACATGGAGATTAGGCTTTATTCTTATTGTACTTAGAATGAGATTCAGTCTCCTGGCCAGCCATAGACTAGAAGATTCTACGTAATCTGACCCCTGTTCAGCTTCCCAAACTTTTCTCCCACTGACAGACTCCTGTCCTCACCCTCTCTGTCTTATCAGCTGCAAAATCACAGGCCTACAAGAGTGCCCATTATATGGCAGGCTCACAGTGAATATTCATTCTCTGAATGGCTGAACTCAGTTTTTGGTTCCTATTTCCACTACCTCTGCATATATACTTATCCCCCATACACACTGCTTATGTGCCACTCCCTGAACACATTCTATTTCATGTTCTTCCTTTTGCTGGAAATGCCTCCCCACTTGCTGTCAACTGAAATGTTTCCAAAAAGTAACTTCAGTGCTACTCCCTAGAAAAGTCTTCTCTGGCCCCTTGCTGGGAGAGGGGCCAGAGGAAGAAAATCTATTTAGATATTCTTTAACATACATTTAGCATGTACTGTGTGCCAGGCACAAAATGCTTTAGCTTCCGACATACAGCATCTCCTATTGCATCACATGGGCTTTGTGTCATCACCTCTACCAGATGGTATGGCCCTGCAAGGCAGTGATCAACCACCTCTCCTTCTAGCCCTGTCTCTGCATCATGAGTTGCATGGTCCTGGAATTTCAACAACTGAACAGATATGGAAAATTTTCTAGCCCCTGGGGCCTTGTAAAGGTAAAAGTGGGTCATGTGTAAGGCTCTTGCACAGTACTCTACACACAGTAGGATCTATTTCTCACCAAAATGTAAAGAAAGCCTGCATAATGTAGTGATAGGGGATTAAGATTTGATATACATAAATGCTAATCTCTGGGATGCCACTAACTAGATATGTGGCAAGTCTCTTTATTCAATGTCCATAGATTCCTTGGCTGTAAAAAGAGGCACTGTTGTTTGGGTTTCTCACTTGCTTCCAGTTCTAACATTCTAGGGCTTTATGCATTGTGAGAACTGCAGGGGATTGGGGAGGGAGGGGAAAACTCACATGTTCATGTTTAAAATTTCCAATGGAGGAAGTTGTTCTTTTCTCCCCTTTCCTTCTCCCTGGTGGTAGCAAACAAGCAATAAATATGGAAATGCTAAAGCTGGAGAAAATAGTGAGTGTTCTCCATCCTGCTGACAATGTACACAGAAGCTGTGTCACAAAATGAATGGGTTTATCCCTCCACTGCACTGGTGTTAATTTCTCCCGGCTGAGCATGGCTGAACCATTCACAGGACCAGCATCCTTTGTTCTATGAACACTAGGCCCCCTGGCCCTACTCCAGCCAGCACAGCACAGGGCAACCACTGCCCAGTGAAGGTGTGGGTTTCTTCACCAGGGAGCCCCATATGGACTAAATCCATGCTTAGTAAACAGATTAAAAGGGAGAGAAACAATGCAGTTGATAGGGGAGGGTGGTTCTGGGAGAGAGTAGAGGAAAAGCAAAAAAGAAAAGGCCAAGCAGGGTGTTCCAACTGCAGGCAGCCAAACCCTGTCCTGCTGAAGAACAGGTAACTAATTTTCACAATTGTTCAGACATACTCAGTAATTGCTCTGCACCTCCTCTGTCTGCCATATAAACATGAGCCTGGATTCTGTCTGACTTCCATTACCAGCAAATGTCTCAGAAAGGACTTAAGTAATAAGAACCTTTTAAAGCTGATCTTCAGCAGCCTCTTCCCAAGAGGACACCAAGTAGAAGGCTGGTATTTAGTGGCTCTGGCAGTTTCTTCTCTCTTCTAAGCTGCCTCCACCCTATACTGGACTTGCTCCATTTGTTCCACCTGAGGCAGTAGCTCTTCTGGGGCCAAGGTGCTGGTCAGGTATGTGTTACTTTGCCTGCTCAGAAGGCAGGTAGCAAAGCTTTCTGGTCTTCACCAGGTACCTTCAGGATGAACCTCAAAATCCTCCAACTATGTTAACCCAATCCTCAAGTTCCAATCTCCCATATGTATCCAACTTCATGTTTCCCTTTAACTTCATTCTGGATGAAAAAGGCTCATCTCTCTGATCCAATGTCTTTAATTCCAGTTAACAAGAAAGATGCCCAGCTTTTTGAGGGTCTGAAGCCATGAGATGTTCATATGCAGCTTTCATCCTCAGTGCTAATAATGGTCAGGATGAGGATAGTACCAGAACAGCATCGAACAAGAGGGAAGGGATGGTATAGTAATGGTTAGAATGATGCTCCTCACCTTTTCCCTGGGATTCCACCCTTTAAAGACCAGGCTCTCTCCTTTCACCTGTCCAAATCTTATACATCCTTCCTGGCCCAGTTAAAGTTCTGCTTCCATCTATAAAATGGTCTCTGAATATTTTATTCCTCATGAAAGATTACTTTCTCATCTTCAACCAGATGGTACCTATATGTCACTACTTAGCACTGTCTTATAAAACATTCAGTAACTGTTTTACATGTATATGCCCATAAGTGGAATATATCCTTTGTAAAATCAAAAATGTCAGACTAATAGATAGATAGCTGATAAATAGGTGAATTTCTGAAAAAAAAATCTGAGTAAAATGCTAATTATAAAATCTAGTGATGGGTTAGTGGGTATTCACTGTAAAATTATTTTACTTTTTCTGTAATTTTGATGACTTTCATATAAAAATAGAGAAAACATTTAAAGCTTAATTCATTAATCTGTTTCTTTAGTAAACACTTAGTAAGTGCTTACTACATTCTGGACTTCATACCCTATGTGTATGTTCCCTCTGATAACCAGGGTGATGCTGGAAAAAATTTAGTGGTTTTCAGCAACTGCCAGTACCAATTCTATCCACTCCTGTGCCATTGATTGACCTTCCATTCTGCAGCTGCCCTTCTGATTTGCTATCAGCATTGGACAACATTTACATAGTCAACTTGGGAGACATTAGTGATACCAGGCTATGCTGCATCTTACTGTCTTGGATACTACCAGACTCTTCTGCCCCAACCTGAAGGAGAACCGGCATACTCCTACAGTTGGTGGGATGCGAATGACCTATCTGCCCCTAGGACTATCTCAAGGAAAATATAATTGACCAACACCCCACTCCCAAATTCTCTAACAAGTAAATGAGTAAATAAGGTGAGTGCTGCCAACCTATACTTTTATTATAGTATTAACTTTTTTATAAGAAAAGTCATTCTTTCCAGTAAAGTTCTCTCCATTCATAAGAGTTCTGCTATGGATATGAGAGATGTTAAGCAGTAGTAATTCATTAAGTCAGTAGCACTCTATAAACATTTATTCAACCATGATTTGGAAGTGGCTTCTGTGTATCAGTCATATGAGCAGTGGCCAAGAAGAAGCTACCAAAGCAAATAAGACAAGGCCCTGTCTTTGAATGTTTGTGATCTTATGAGGGAGACGTATAAGTAGTTACAAGGTTATGTAATAACTGGTCTGAGGAAGATAGACACCAGAGGAAGGGAATGCTAATCTCTTTTTAGGCAATTGCACTTCTTGCCTCCTTCCCTTTGGGGACTTAAACACCAAGCATGAACACTTGAAATGAGAGGGAATAGGGATTCTGATAAAGGCCTTTATGCCATTTGCCTACCACTTAATGGGCTGCCAAGAACATCAAAATAGCATTAGATGAGGAGGTGAGGACAGGAGTCTTGAGGAATATCTTGTTTGTTTCATGGTCGTAGGCCTGCAGGAGGCAGTCAATAAATACACACTGATTGATTTATTCCCATAGCACTTAATGTCTGAGACTTTCATTGGCAATTAATCACAGACTGGAGTATTGTGTGACATCTTCTATATTATTGAATTATGTTGTAATTTATTTTTTTATATTGCTATTTAATTTTCACACACTGATGCATTTTCACCTTTGGCTAGAATTTAAGATACCAGAAGGCAAGACTAACTATGCCTTGTTTTCTATCCCCCACTGTGCCTAGCACAATGCCTGGCTCACAGTAGGTGCACAATCAATACACTGATTAATTAAGTCCTTCTGCCTAGTGTCAGTCATGCTTCAGAGCTAACAGCTGTACCCTGGACCACCCTTGGCCACAGGGGCACACAGACAAATGAGCTTCATCTACCTTCCCTCTGTGAGCAGCATCAAGAACCCTGAGAGCTAATCTGCTGTGAATTTTAAAAACACATTCACTGGTGGTTGCATAACAAACCTGCTTGCAAGGAAAGGTCTTTTTTCCTCTCTCTCTTCAATGCCACTGGAGCGGCTCGTTCCATCAAAAATACAGGGATCTGTGCCGCGTGTTTGTGCAGCTCAGGGCAGGCTGTGTTCACACCGGTCATCAAGGGCTCAGCCCAGTCTGAAGGGCTTTGTACACCAGACACTTGGGAAACCTATAGCTTAGGCTGAACACACCCCTTTTCCTGCCGAGGCCACAGTGCAACCATTTCTGCACTTGACTTTCCAGCAACAGCTCTGCACCCAAGAAGGATACCAGAATGATCACTGAGAAAGTGTCTTTTCTCCCTTCTACTCCTGCCCTCTCCCAAAAATATTACAATAGGGCATTTTGTTTTGTTTTGTTTTGTTTTTAATATTTGGGCAAAGAAATAAAAATGTGATTTTCCTTTATGTTGGGTTAGAAACTAAAAATCTAAGATTCATTGAGCACCTATGATATGTTAGATACCTTCTCATATGCTGTCCTATTTAACTCTAACAGGAGATCTTTGGTGAGATTAGCCCCTTTTCACAAAGGAGGGAACCAAGATTCAGAGATGCTTGACAACTTGCCTAAGGTCACGAACTAATGATAAAAACTTGATTCTAAAACCTCTATGTGTGCACATGCAGGTGTGTGTGTGTGTTGTATGTGTGTAGGTGTGTTTCACTGCTGTCCCTAGACCCCTGACTCTGGTCTGATGTCGCTATTCATGACAATTCCCTGTGAGCATCAGGAGAAGTTCTACTTTATCCATGTTTCAAACTAGAGAGAGCCTGTCCATGCTGCCTGCCATCAAGGCTGTGATGTGAGCTCAGTGACAGCAAATTCAGATGCTCAGAAATGTCATAAACAATTCACTTATTATTCAAGGAAACAAACAATAAAGTGATGGCTTCTTTCCTTGCTATCAGTTTTACTACTAGCTGTTCCCTTAGATTGGGAATAGGACAGATTTAACTGGGAATTCACGAATGCAGCTAAACCTCCCTCTGAGAGGCACCATAGGGATTAGTGTTTATGGAGCAGGGCTGTCTGGTAATTCAGACACCCAGGGGAAAGAAGAATTTGTGCAGGGAGAATGCTTTCTGGGAGTGTAGGGTGGGAGAGAGGTCTTCGTATATACAGAAAACCACAGCAAATAAAATTTCTAACTGTTAGAAAACATCTGCTTTGGATGTTGGACAAAACCACCGTTTCTTTTCTACATAGACGTGCTTTGCTGCTGTCGCCGTTTTTTGCCTTGTTCTGCACTTTTTTCCCTTCTTCTCTAGCATCTCTCAAACTGTGTTTCCTGTCAAATTGCCTATGTGCAGAATATGTTTTGTTTTGTATGAATCCTATTACAATCTTAGAGTGACAGCTCTTTCCCCTATTTTGTAGGAAAGAAATCTAAGGTTCAAGCAGCTCCAAGTCTACCCAAAGAACACAGTCAGAGCTAAGATTTGAAGGCAGAATATCTAATCTCCAATCCTGGACCAGATCTGTTAGAGCAAGCAGCTACTTTGATTTACCTGACTATCCAGGATCAAGTCAGGGCCAGGCAGAGAAGCCCTTATACTGGTGAACATGGGTCCTCCTTGGCTGAAGTCCCCCATTTACATGATCTGAAACATCTACCCCATTGTTCTCCAGGGCCAGAGTTATGGAAACAGAAAGAGGCATTTACCAAGACCAGGCTGGAGCACCCTCTCCCATTTTCTTAAATGCAGGGATGTAAATCACACTTGAAATGTACTTGGAATATGTGGGTGTTAGTGAATCAAGACATGGGTAATGTGTTTCTAATCCAATGGTTTTCACAATGTTTGATTTACATCCTTAGACTGTTTCCTGGTGATTTTCTGGGTTTTTATTTAGGTTGGCATTCCCACATCTGCTCTGAGTTTTATTACCTTTGGCCTTGGGAGACTATGGAGGAGCTACTTATTCAAGAAATACAGAAAAATATATAACAACAACAGCAACAGACTTTTAAAATAAATCTTCAGTCTCACACCTCAGCAAAGCAGAGCTGTGAGATACAAATAAGCTTAAAACTCTATTTTTTACAGTTAGTCCCAATTCCATAGCTTTTGATACTCAAAACTTATATATTCAGTAACAAACAAACAAACGAACAAACAAACAAACAAAAAGGCAAAGAGCCCAATTTAAAACTGGACAAAGAACTTGAACAGACATTTTTTCAAAGGTGATACAGTTCTCCCTTGGTATCCACAGGAGACTGGTACTAAGACCCCTGGCACCTATAGATATCAAATTCCACAGATGCTCAAGTCCCTTATATAAAGTGGTATATGATTTGTATATAACCTATACACATCCTCACACATACTTTAAATCATCTCTAGATTACTTCAAATACCTAATACAATGTAAATGCTATATAAATAGTTGTTATACTATATTGTCTAAGGAATAATATCCAAAAAAAGTCTGTACATGTTCAGTACAAACTCAACCATCATAGGCCTAGCTACATAGCACACATTAGCAACAACACAACATTTTTTTGTGGTTGTTCAATCAGCACTTGATTGAATCTGTGGTTATGGAGGGCCAACTGTACATAAATGGTCAATAAGTACATAAAAAAGTACTCAATACTACTAATCATTAGAAAAATGCAAAAAAAAACATAGTAAGATACTGCTTCACACTCATTAGAATGAAAAATTATGTATAATTAAAACCGAAACAAAACAGAAAAAAAATGTTGGTGAGTGTGTAGAGGAATGGAAACTTTTGTGCACTGCTAATAAGATTGCAAAATTGTGCAGCCACTATGATAAACATTTTAGCCGTTCCTCAAAAATTTAAACATAGCAATACTATATAACCCAGAAATTCTACTTCCAGGGTGTTTACCTAAAGGAACTGAAAGCAGGGACCCAAACAATACTTGTACACCAATGTTCATAGCAACACTACTCACAAAAGCCAAAAGGTGGAAACAACCCAGTTGACCATCAATAGATAAAAGGATAAACACAGTGTGGCGTATGCATACAATGGAAAATTATTCAGCCACAAATGGAATTACGTTCTGATGCATGCTACAATTGTAAATGAACCTTGAAAACATTATGATAAGTGAAACGAGCCAGTCACAAATAGACAAATATTGTATGATACCACATATATGAAGTACTTCAAATTAACAGATTCATTGAGACACTAAATATAATATAGATTACCAGTGTCTGGAGGGGATTATTATTATTAATCAATAATGGGTACAGAGTTTCTGTTCAGGATGATCAAAAAGTTCTGGAAACGTATAGTGGTGATGGTTGTACAACATTGTGAATGTACTTAATGTCAATAAATTGTACATTGATAAGTGATTAAGATAGTAAGTTTTATGTAATGTATATTTTACCACAATAACCCCACCGCCCAAATAAAAACTTATGTTAAGGCAGCAGAACTTGAAGGCTATGATCTTGACTTCCTTCTCATGAAACATCCTAGATGACTCCCTCCACTCCAAATGCAGTGGTCTCTGTCTTTCTCTTTGCCTGTGTGCATGCTGTTTCTTCTGTTCCACCTTGCCCTCAAAAATATCTGCTTATCTCAGAAGCTTTAGCTAATTTCCCTGACATCTAAGATCTTAATGTTTCCCTATTCGTTTTCTTAAAGCATTGCACATGCCTTATTAAGTCACTCTATCTTGTTTTACAATGATTTCTTTAGGTGAACTGGGACTTCCTTATGTCAGGGACAACGTTTTACTCATGTTTGTATCCCCAACACATAGTAGCATTCCTAACTCATAGCAGGAGCTCAATAAATATTTGATTACTGCTGGTTGCTCTTAGAAATGTTTTTGTTTCATTTTAGTTCTATGCAGTTTGGGGACAGGCTGTTATAACTGCTCAGAAAAAAGCAGATAGAATTGTAACAATGAAAGAGAAACATCAAAGAAGATAAAAGAAAATGTTCCCCTTTCTCTATAAATTCTGCTTCTCTCATAAGGAGCACTGCTGCAAAATCCGACCCTTGTAGGGTTAAATCCTGACTTTGATCTGACTGTGGAGTCTGGGTCTTGTTATTTAACCTGGCTGAAACCTAGTTTCCTCATCTAGGCTACAGGAATAGCAAGCAGGTCCACATGAAATGTTGATGGTGAGGATTCAATGAGATGACGGGTGGAATCCCCTTTTTCATGGTGGTTGCCCAAGGTAACGCTGTATGATCTGTTGCAGGGGCCTCCCATTATAACTTTGCTAATTGATCATCTCTGCCTCTCACTACATTGAACCCTGTTCCCCAACCCCCAATTCAGATTATTTCTTAATTACCTCCATATTTTTTCTACATAAATTATTCCATTAACAACGCAATATTTTTTTTCCTAGTCCAATAATTAACTCTTGCTTTCTTTAGCAGTTAGGAGGAAGAGAGTTAGGTAAGGATGAGGATAAGGGAGTCTTCTCTCCAAAATGGCCTTCCAGCACAGCTGTTCTAAGGTCACCATTTGCTTGTTTAAATCCTTTTCCTTGGCTACATCAAAGGGCAAATACCCCATGTGAGCTGAGATTGGCAGAACCTCTGATGCCTTGGCATGTAGTGTAGTCCTTTAAGCTTCTATTCTTGTGTGAACCATTGGGCTTTTGTTCATGTCCCAGTCTCTCCACAGTGGGGCTAGTGCTTTTTCTTTTCCTCCTATTTTCCCACCCTCCTTTCTCTTTTGTGTGGTTTCAAGTTCCCCAATTAAAAAACTGGTAAGTTATATGTTTTTTTTTTTTTGGAAAAGCACTAAACTTTACTGGATGACTTTCATGGTAAATGTATTTTTCTTTCCTTTTTGCCCTTGCATTCTCATACATTCAATCTTCTTGTAAGGAAAGATTGATTAGAAAGGGTACAAAGCATTCATCACGGTAGTCTAAGTAAATCTTAAACCCATCTAGAATTTCTTTCACTTGTGCATTCATACCAGAGAGTATGCTAGGCACCAGAGGGGACCAGGTCAATGGAATATGGTCCCTGCCCTAAAAGAGCATCTGATGAATATATCACTGCAAAACAACTTATTGTCTGATATATGAAGGGGTTTTAAAGTACAGAGGCAGCATCAAGTTATCTTGTTTTCTTAGATGAGTCCAATGGTGCAAGGTGGTTGCACAAGGACAAATACTTAAGTCTGCTCTTTCCTCGAAGGTATCTGCACAATTCTCAAATGAACTCCACATAGGTGTATTGGATGTGGAGGGTGGGAGGTAGAGTCCTGGGAGTGTAGGTAAGAGAGTGGCTGAGGAGGTGAGCTAAGATAAAAAAAATCATTCATAAGAATGGGAAATTATTTGTAAATTTATAATACAGGAATTTTATGACTTTTTGCAAAGAATGACAAGCTGGTTGGGTGAAGAGAGAATAAATAAGGATAGGCGGGCAGCCACTCTAGGGCCAGATTTTCCCATCTTTTTGACTTTTTTTAAAATTACTTCCTAGAGAAAATATTATCTTTGCAAAGTCTTCATGCCATGAAGCCAAAACATGCATCAATCATCCTTGATGTCAATTTAGTGCTCGTTACTTCCTGAAGTCTCAGATGCTGAAGGAAGCCATGATTACCATGGCTACCCTTGACACTGACTGCCATGCTTTTTAAAATTTTCTTTGGCAGTAAAAGCCCACATGCATTTTTTCATCGTATTTAAGGATCAGAAAGAGTTGAAGTTGGTGTGTGTGTGTGTGTGTGTGTGTGTGTGTGTGTGTGTGTGTGTGTTTGCAACAATATCAAGGCACTGTTTAATTAAAGAAATTTTATCAATTACCTTGGTGTCTCCCTCTCAGACAGACCACTGCACTCTGGATTTTCTAAAATCTGCATAATACCTTTTCCCTCTGGAGACCAGCACTCAGGGGCAGTTGGTAAGTATACTATGGCAGTATGTCAAACTGTGCTTTAAGCTAGCAGCCTGGATGGTGCTCCCTGACCTGTCAAAACATCTGTTTAGCAGAAACTGCATGGCAGTTTCTCTGAAGACTAAAACAGTAGCCCAGGATGTTACTGCTATTTTAGTTTTCCTTCTGGCTTGAAGAGTAGTGAAGCAACACTCAATTCTATTTCAATCTGTATTTACTGAGCCTTCATTGTGTTCTGGGCACTGGGCTAGGCACTGTGGAGAATATAAAGAAAATATAATACAATTTATTGAGGAATACAAAACACACACTCTGAACAGTTAGAACCAACAAAAGAAAGAATATAATCAAATGTCTAAACATGGCGTGGGTATGAAAGAGAACAGACAGATCAAAGTAACCTGCAGCCATACTGCTGGAACTAGAAAAGACTTCTAGATCAACCATTCACTCCTCCATTAGCTTTTTAAATACTTACCAAACAAGTGCTTTATACTGGAACCAGTGGAAAGTGGTGAATAAAGAGAATAAAGCTCAGTAATTTAGAGAAAATGTAGCATTTAGTAGCAGGACTAGAAACAGTATTCATAACTTAACTCATCATTCATTCAACTGATACTAAATGAGAATCTATTATGTGTCAGGCAGTGAGATAGATGCAGACTGACTGTACTGCATACTGATTATCTCTGACACTTAACTGGCTGTGTGAACCTGCACACGTTTCTTAACATCTCTCAACTTTCTTTTCCTTAATTGTAAAATGTGGATAATAACAGTGCTTCTTCATAGAATGGATGTAAATATTAACTGAAGTAAGCATGTAAAGGGCATAGCATAATCTCAGACACAAAAAATGTACTTCATAAATACCAGCTTTTATTATTATTATGGAGCTACCACATTGGCTAAAACATGGTCTCCATCCTTAAGAAACTTACATAAATTCCAATGGAGAAGAAAGACATATTCCTAGATTAATGTGTCTTTCTGAAAAAAATAAAAAGTAAAATAAAAATAAACAAAATGAGAACAAGAGTAAAAACAGAAAAGTGCAAGTTTATATGATGGAATGACAGAATGTTATAAAGAGCCATTTTATTTATTGCTTTCTAAATCTACAGAACAGTCAGATCTTTAAATCCTGTAAAGGAATACATTCAGAAATTATCTAGTCCCTTTCTCTATCTTCGTCTATTAATAAATTAAGAGCACTAATTAAAAGCCCATTATCCTCTAGTGCACACTTCAATAATGTTATAAGTATCATGACCCATGGTCATTTGGCTTTGAAGTACTCTGGAGTGCTGGAATCTTGAAAATAGCCAAGGAAGAAATAATAGAAATGATTCTTGCATGGATGAGCCTTGGGAAGCCAACTTTAAATGAGGCTTCTTCCTCCTTTCCAACCCCCAGTTGGACAGAGCACAGTTAAAACATCAATGTCTAGAAAATAAAGCAAATTCTATTTTTTTTCCCAGACAGGTAACAGTATGCCAGGGAACTAATTTGTAGAAGAGAATGGGCACAGCAATGGAGATATCTAGGTGGAAACAGTGCTCATTTAATGCAGAAGATAACATAGCTTTGATCAAGCTGATGTAAGACCAGTGATGAAAAATGGGAGAATACAGAATATAAAATCTACCTCCCAGGGGTGGGAAAATAGAAGTTATTGTGTAGAAAATAAGGACAGCTGTCAACTAGTCAGGGTCTCAGAATAAGGAGACTTTTCCAGAATGAGGACAAAAGCAAATCCATTTAAACCAGGCACATGAGATGCGAATAGATAGTAAGCTCCAGGTGCTGGAGGTGGTGGTGAGGGTGACGTGTAGGAACATCAGCCATGATGTGGGCAAAGTTACTTTAGATTCTCCTGTTCAGTAGTATGAATGAGACTCACATTGAGACAGAATGAACTTTCACTGCTTGGGACTAGATAGGACTGAAACACACATACACACACATAGTGCCTTGTAAATTTAAAGGTCTCCCCTCTAGTGCATGGAGAAAATTACAAGCTCCTTTGTCATATTGGCAGAAGCTTTCTGTGACCACGCCCATGTATGAGACACACCACTTATTTCTGCTCCAGTCCTGATTCAAATCAAATTCTGACACTTGTAGATATTGCTCTAAATGTCAGTGCTGTGGAGGCGACCCTCTCTCTCACTCCCTCCTGCCCCCAAACTGCCCCCAATATACTATTGTTTTTAAGCAGCTCATCTGTTAATTAAAAAGTAGAAAATCAATTGGCCTCATCTCTCCATTCCAGGCTCCTGTGCACACAAGGATTAGAGCTGCCTCTACTTAAGTCAATTAGAGATAAGGAGAAACTGACATTTCCATAACCTGCTTTATCACACTGCTCAAAAAGGGCTCAGATTAAAATGTACAAAGATGATTTCTTTAGTCCTTTTCCACCTCTTTTACCTTCTTTTAATCATTATGAAAAAAGCTGACAGTCCAAGCTGATGGTGGAGATGCACACTCGGATCCAGCTCGAAGTGATTAGCCATCCTGAAAATCGAAACCTGTCATAGGAGAGCTGCCTTAGACCTGAGACCCCTGCTGAATGCTCGAGGTCAGAGAAAGACATCGGTGCTTCAACTTAGGGTAATTGTGACATAGTATTAAAAAATGAACTTGGAGTTAAAAGACTTGGGTTCAGTACCATCTAATGCACTATGTAACACCTCGACTTCTCTGTGCCTCAGTAACTTTATCTGTGAAAGGGGACAATGATGCTGCCCCACAGTACCATTGTGAGGCTGAAGAGAGAGCTCATGTGAGAAAGTGCACAATATGGAGCCTGACACAGGGATGCTTAGCTGGTATTTAAGTGGAATCTAATGCTCTGATATTCACTGCAAGTGATTTCTGCCTGGAGAAAGAGGCAGTTCACAGTGGCCTTTTCTATCATAAAAAATTTCACTTGTTGATCCCAGGCCTTTATTCCAGGTAATTTATGTATACATTACCACCAAGCACCCTGTAAATTTGCCATGTGATCTCCATTTTAAAACCAGGAAGCTGAGAATCAGAGTGATTAATAAACTTGCTAAAGTTCACACATCTGGTGCTGGTAGAGCTGGGATCTGAACCCAGAGCCCATTATCTTTTCATTACCTCAAGTCTCAATGATGCTGAGTGATCATTGGAAAGAGAAGTGTGGTCTCATGACCTTTACATTCATTCACACAGTGAAGAGAGTGCTACCTTATTGACACCAGTCTGGGAACACATTAGCAATTTTCTAAATTTGCCCAGTCCATTATCTAGGCTTTTTCTAGCTACCTTTGACTTTTTGCTCACCAGAATTCTGTTAAATGCTGATGCAAGCCTTTGAATATTTTCATTAGCTGTCTTCTGGTTCTTCTACACATCCTCACTCAGCAAACTGCCTCCCTGTTCTAGCCCACAAACCCTTTATCACTATCACTACTGGTAAACAAAAGCTGACATTCAAACGGTGCTCACCATGCACAAGAGCTGTGCTGTTGTGTACAAGAATTATTCACACCCCAATGGATACTGTGGTGCACTGCTCAATCCCCCACCAATGAGGCATTGTGGCTCCAGCTGCCAGGAGTGCTATCAGTAGATGTGTTCAGCTGCCAGACGCTTCAGTGAGCCAATTCACTGGAGTGATCCATCTAGCTCAAGGGCCTTGTCCCTTCCCCAGGTGGCTGCATCCAATGACTAAGTAGAGACCTGGCCACCTCCGCCTACTTGAATTATTCCAAAGGGCCATTCTGACTCCATACCTCCACTCTCTTAGGTCTACTGAGGTGAACATTGGCCTGCATTACAGTGTGAATTGCCCCACTGTCCAATCCTGCTTCTGGCCCAACCTTTCCACAGATGTTGATATCCAGGCACTCCCCAATGAATAACTTTTTGTTAAATTTTGTCTCTGATTCTGCTTCCTGAAGAACACAGTTTCAGGTTCAGGTAGATCCTACTATTAACCACACTTTATATAAATGAGGAAATAGTTCAAGATTATTTGGTTAATAAATGGCTAGCGTTAGAAACCAGGTAAGACTTAGACCAAAACCCCATCTACACTCCTTTGTTTTGATTCCTGTTTTACTGACATTCATTTACTGACATGTACATTCAATGTATGTACTACTGAATTTTCACTATTTTCTACCTCAAAGTTGCTCTTTCTGTGTCCATCTGTTCCTTCTAGAGAGTAACTATGGCAGATTAGAAATGGCCACAAATGACTTGATAGCTCTGCCATTGAGTGGTGGGATCCAGCTCCACTCTTTCTGAATCTGGGCCAGCCTCAGTGTCTTGCCAGACCTACAGAGTACAAAAGCCATACCATGCCAGTGCATGCCTAGCTTGGTCCCTCGAGCCCTATGCTGCCACATGAAAAGCCCAGCAAACATCTTAGAGAAACCAGGTAGATAAGGCCTAAGTCTACATGAAGAGAACAAAGAGTTCATATGAGTATGGCCTTCTAGTGCAACAAGACATGTGAGTCTAGCTGTGTCAGACCCTCTAGACCAAAGCAACCACCTGCCAAACACCCCTAACCGATCCTAGTTGATATAGCATGGCACAAGAGGATAACCTAGCTGAGTTACAACCAAATTCCTGGTCCACAAATCAGAAAAGTTTTGGGGCAGTTTGTAACTAAGTAAACTAGTGGTGCACCTGGACTACTGTGAGTTTTCTACCTGTGTTCTCAGTTCTTTCTCTCTCCTCTTCCCTTAGCTATGCTAGCTTAAGCCTCCCCTCACCCACCCCTACCATCCTCCTCTCTGTCTCCAAACTTATACAGAAAAATTTCCAGGTTTACTTTACTGTCTCTTCATTTCCAAACTTTACAAATGAGTAATCAACATATACTATTTTTACTTCTATCCCTCTGTCTTGTTGACTTTTGGATTCTGACTTCTATCTCCACCACTCATTGATATAGAAAGTGAAGTTTAGCAGATATTTTTTAATCAAAAAAGTTTAGTAGCATTTTCCTAGTGTAAGCATCAGTTGCTTTAGGGAAGTCATTTCTAGAATCCCCCTTTGCAGACCAGCATTACAAACACTCAGCTGCTCTCCATTAATGGTCAAGAGATGGGAATATAAAGTCAAACTAGAATCAGTCCAGCTCATTGTATAACTAGAATCAGTCCAGCTCATATATGACTCACCTAGATTTTAAAGACATCTGTAGATGCTTTCATGGCCAATTTATGGAATCCATGTTTTCAGGAAATTCTTCTCATTAGTCAAACCAATAATTCTCAACTCAGGCTACATATGGGAACCACAAGCAGTGCTTTTAAAAAATACTAATGCCTGGGTCTCACCTCTGGAGGTTCATTAGTCTAGGGTAAGACCAAGGTATCAGTACATTTTTTTCTTTTTTTGGCGGTGGGAGGGGGAGCAACCGTTGGTTGACCTCACAGATTGCGGACCTTGTCTGTTTACAATCCCGTATTTTTTTTTATGCCTACAGCACCTGGTCTTCTTAGGTGATCTCCCAGTCAAGTATTAACCAAGCCTGACCCTGCTTAGTTTCCAAGATCAGAGAGGATTGATCTTGTTCAGAGTAGCATGGCCATAGACAGGCATCAGTATGTTTTAAATGGTCTCTATGATTTTAACACATAGCTGGAACTTTAGAGCCATTGACTGATCTAAGTCCTTACTAATACAGCTTAAGATCATTGTTCCTGCTCTATGCTCTATGGAAGCAGAGGAAAGCACTGATTGGAGAACATTTTGAACACAAAGTTTTCCTGGAATCTCTGTACAGCTTTTCTGTCTCAGGTTAAATCATCCCAATTAATTCAACGTTTCCACAGAGGTCTTATTAAATCACTCTTTAATTTTGTTTGGATTTAGCTCATATAGGTATGTTTTCCTGGAGAAAGATTTTCTAATTTAGACATCTCTGTTTTACAGAAACACATAACCCTTATAGCTCATCTATTCAACTATGAATTGCACAGTAGTTGTTATAAAATAAATATCAGTAAAAATTTCAGCAGAACATTTTGTTGTTTTATTTCTACACTTATATAAGCTAAAAATGAAATACCACACATATAAACAAGGGGGCATTTATCTGTTGTCATGCAAATGTTATCACAATGCATTTGGTCACCTAATTTATGAGTCAGCTGACATTGTACAGAGCTTGATTTGGGTTCTAAATCATCCCTTTTCCAAATGATTTCAGTTATCAATGGTCTTAAGAAGAATAAAGCTCACTCAAAAATCAACCTAGAAATACCAAACTTGAAAAGAGAAGGGTTTCTGGATGACTCCAGAAGTTAATCAATATACACCCATGAGCTTGATTACCAGTCATAAAATTATTCATTTCTTTCATCCGGAAACTCAGAGCCACTCTCCATGACCTAAACATGGATTGAAGAAAGAAAGATGGATTGATGAATAACATGAATTAATGAAAAACATGGATTGAGAGAAACATGAATCAATGAAAAATCCAGGCACAATGGTCTTCAAAGATTACAAAGGGAAAATGGGAGGTAATGAGGTATATAGAAGTCTTAGTAACATTTGGAAAAGAAGTAAGTGTATTTCAACTCATATGCTGAGATTCCTGTTTTTATGTACTTGGGTGGAGGGGTGCTGATTGGTAGTTTTCAGAGAATTTTCCCCTTTAAGATAGTATTCATACAAAGCTTTTAACTCATTAAGTCATCAGGACAAAGTAAAGATCCATAGCAAGGCAATAATGACTGGCAGCTGTCATAAAACATGAAAGATAAAATCAAAGTTATTCATCACAGATTAATTATATTTGAAAGGATTTTTAAAAGCTCTTCTGTATCCCTGAGCTTCTAAGAAGGAGTCAAGAACTAAGGGTATTTATAAATCAAACTGCCATCTTGGACACCACCTAAGATGATGGACAGATAATAAACAGAAGAGACATTTGTTGCTTCACAGAGTCCTTTAAACTTCTTGGTATAATGGAGTCAACAGAGTCCTGCTTTCAGATTCCAGCTCTACACTGATAAGCTTTATGATCTTATGAAAATCACCTAAACATGTCAAGCTGAGTTTGTTTGTTTAAAATTATGGTAAAATGTAATGTCAAGAGGACTCAGAACAATATAAAGTACCCAGAACAGTGTCTCTACACAATGGATGTTCAATAAACATAATTATTGCTCAATAAACATCATCATCATCATTGTCATTGTTTTTATTATTATTATTATTATTAGTAGTAGTAGTAGTAGTAGTAGTAGTAGTAGTAGTAGTAGTGGTAGTAGTAGTATTGGCAGAACTAGAAGAATTATATGATAACTCAGAAATTTAATGTTTTGTTATCAAGTGATTCTATGATGCAAGTATAAATAGAGATAGAGGTTTAAGACTATCTACCACATCCTAGGTATTAATCCAGAAACATAACAAACGATGCTGCCTCCTATGAAGCTCAGAGGCAAAAAAGAGTTGAGTTGGTCATAAATAACTTCATGCTTCCCGACCAAGCAGGTTTCAGGCCCCAGTGGAGCCTCAAATGAGAGAGGGAAGCAGGGAAGGAAAAGAAAGATTAATTAAATTAAGAGCCCTTGAGTCTTAATTTTGAACTCAGGGCTTCTCCCCATGAAACAACTTTGGAAGGAGCTCATTTGAATACTGTTCAAAATGTAGGTGAGGCATAATATTTACCTAACACTACTTTAACACATCAAATGGCAAAACTCCTAATTTCTATTCATTAAAGGCAGCAGAGGTTATTTATTGATGCTACTAAAGAGAAATAAAAACTATGTATACCTGAAATATAAGACATTTGGAGTTTGTTACATCTGAAATTCCCTTAAAAATAGGCTTTGGAAAACATGTTGGTCTAATTAGTTATTATGACCAGGTATCTATGGAAACAGCCATATATTTGTCCTTAAGCCAGATGATCACTTACTCATTTAATAGCATGTAATCTACACAAAGTTGGGTGTTTATCCACATCAGACCCTTGCAAAACATAGTAAATAGAGAAAGCAGAAAATATGAAAAAAATAAACAAATGTGGGAAAGGGGACCTGTTACACTGGAGTTACGGTACCCTGCCTGCACTCAATAACTAAGGAAATCTAAAGGCTAAAAGTTGATTTTATTCACAGGACATCAGTTTGAAATGAGCCTGATGAAATATCTCTCCAATGCTGTAGCAGTGGAAGGAATTGTTCTATTAATAGCATGCCTCAGCTATATTATGGGTTAAATGAGTTAACTGGGCTTTTGTTGAATGGCCTTGTAACATAGTAACCATTTATAACATAATTTTATGGGAGAATATGTCCTGAATTCCAAGTACTCAACTTCTGAAACACAGCCTCTGTGTGCAATGAGGACTCCCTGTATCCTCAGAGAAGCAGCCAGGTGAAGTGAAGAAGCCCTGGGGAAAACGTTCTTAGATCTAGGTTCTAGTTCTCACTCATACTTACCAGAGTGATTTGAGTCTTTTCACTTTTCTGGGCCTCAGATCAGCTGTAAAATGAAAAAGGTACTATTGATTTGGTGTCAAATATAAGCTACAGGAGGGCAGAACTATGCCTGTCTTAATCACCTCAATAAATATTTGGTGAGTGAATAAATAATTGCCTATCTTCCAGCATTGTAAGCAGAATCAAATGGGGTAATGCATGTGAAAATAATTTAAGAAGCTATAAAATGGAATACAAATGAGAGACATGATAATTATAACCTATTGTTATAGGCAGAATGTCACCTTCTGTGCATTCCATGTAAATGAGGATGTTTGTGCTAGTGCTAATTCAGACGAAGGAGTAGATATTAGAATACTGAATGCTACAGGTGGGCCATGTAACCTCAGCTAGCACTTACTCTAGGCTGGGGCTAGAGGGAGGAGTGGATAATGGGAAGGTAAGTAAGAGAAATGAAATGAATGAGGACTGTGGATGGAATGAAAAATGGATTAATTACACCTAAGGATGTAAATGGGTTAATTATACCTAAGCCCTATGAGCACAGGTACATGGGTCTTGTGAAGTCCCTTCAAAGACCAGGCCAAGGACTAGAAGGCCATTCTGCCTGAATCTGAGCAGAAACGAAGGAGAGCTATGTCAAAGAGACTGAATTCCACTCTAGTCAACACAAAAATAAAAAAGATTGATGCTCTTGGGCAACCAATCGGTTAAGAAGAATATAGGAAAGGCATATTTAAAACATAGGATTTAACACACAAGTGGAATGCAACAGAACTCAACTGGGTCTCTGCACCACCCCTTGCCAGCATTTGTGTTGTTTTTGCCTGTTAATAATTATTTTTGTGATTCAGCTGTTGGGGTGCATACAGTGCTAATATTCAGACTATGCAGCAGAGGAAGGGCAGAACCAACATTAAAAGGGAAGGGTCCTTAGTACAGACCCCAGATTCTTCTTTTGACATGTGACTCAAGCAACCAGAGTCTGGTCTCCTACATATTATTCAGAATCTTCCACATATGCCTTGGGTACAGATGCAATCAAATATCATTTTCAGGGCAGGATTGGGATGTTCATAAATTGAAACCAATCAACATCTTAGACCTGGGCCACAGCACAGGCAATGAGAAGTCAGATTTTCCGATCACCACCTGAAAGATCTAAGTCTGTGCCAAAACTGACAAAGACTTTCCAATCAGCCTGCTTATCCACTTGAGCAAGGACAGAGCTACTTCCAGTGGTGACCCTTCTCCTGCCCTCACTCCACCATATCGAGATAGATAGCTACCTAATCTGCCATGGTCACCTTTCCTGTTCCAGCAACTAACCTTGAAATGCAATCTAAAGTTACTCTATATCTACTTCTGTGGAAATCACTTAAAAGAGCCTAAGAGAAGCCTAAATGATTCTTTTTTACATTACAGAAGAGAGAGATAGAGACCGAAAATGACAACCTCCTCCCTGAGCAGTCACACAAGTCTATACCATTTTTAAAGTTATCCCAATGTCAAATTAATACAATATATATTTTCTCATAATGCAAGGTGTAACTTTTCAAGAGGGATGGGGTCATCCTGTAAAAAGGGCACAGGTGAAGATTTAGATGCCTGAGGTGCTAGCTCCAGCAATGCTACTACCTCTTCTGGACTAATGGCCTAAGGAACTCAAACCTTGTTTTTTTCATCTGTTATATGAAATAAAATACCTGCTTCCTGCTACACATTGTATAAATCAAATGAGATAATATATGTAAAAGCACTTTGAGAAATTAAAAACACACTCTAGAAGTAAAACATTGATTAAAGAAAATCTATTCAATCAAGCAGTGCCTTCTTTTTAAAAAATACACATGGTTATCAATGAGACAAATACATTCTGTTTAACTCATTGCTAAAGCTACAAATCTTAGTAAGTTGTTCATTTCTAAACCCAAATTCCATATGGATCTTCTCTTTCTATTTCCCACCTAGAATCTGAGTTGAGTATAGACTCGTGTGCTCAGCCTTACTATGGTGCACAGTATGATTAAATGAGAATGACTATAAAATAGCCTGGGAATTCACAAGAAGCTTTATATGTGCAATCTCTCTGTACTGTTTCTCCTTTCTGTGCTTAAACACCTGATCCAGGCAAACTGGCCAAATGAACAAGAGGAAAGCTCTGATCCTAGGGCCATAACTCTGTAAGTTCATTAACTGTGAATTATTGTTTTGAACCAGCCTTGTCTTCCAAGGCCAGAATCGCACATTCCTAAAATAATGTTCCTGACACCAGCAGAAAATGATCTTCACAATTCTCACCTCTAACTTATGGAAAAATTCTGCCTTATCTGTTACCTGCTCTTTGAATAGGTGGCTCTAACTGGCTCTGTGGTTTTGCCTTTACTTATCCCCAACATTTACGGGCTCCTGTTGGTTGCAGCAGAGAGTGCACAGCACCAAATTTTGAGCTGGTGAGTAAATGTTCAAAGGGAGGCAGGAAGTGCCACACACCATGGGCAGACAGCCTTGTTTTTGTAATAGTCTCTAATGTCACTGACATTTTCCCAGTTCGAGTGTGAACAGGTATTGAGATTTTACTGTGTGGCGGACACTGTGCTGGGCACTTGACATGCATCATAATTAAATCAATACTCACAGAGGCCAGGGGTCTTGCTTCTTGATATAAGGTCAGTATAAAAAGAGATTTGGTTTTAAAAGAGATTCTGAATCATTAGGCCTCTCATACCTGCATTTAAAAATTATCTAATGAGGTGATTCTGAGACTCCTCAAACCCTGGCAATAATATTATATTAATAATAGCAGACATTACTTGAGAGTCATTATGTGCTAGATGGTAAGCCGAATGCCTTACATGCATTTTCCCATTTGAATTTTACAACAACATTATGAGGTAGATATTAATACTATTTACTTTTAAGATAAGGAAACTAAGATATAAAAAAGTGAAGGGACTTGCCAAGAACTTCATGGCTAGTATATATCAGGAAGAAATTCATGCCCCATTTTCTGACTCTGAAATCTGTGATCTTTCTACTTTATCAGCTGTAGCAGAATTCTAATTTAGGGAATTAAATCAAAAAGTGTTTATGTTAGGGGCGATTTTCTTATGGTTTCTCCCCTGAAACATTAGTGATGGTGCCAGATGACTTTATTATTATTATTATTATTATTATTATTATTACTATTGTTGTTGTTATTATCATCATCATTAATAATAACATTTTCTGGGTAAGCCTAGTGCCAGGGCTTGGGAGCATGAGTGCCTGAGGCAGGAGCTACGATGAAAATGGCAGAAAATAATGGTGTCTATTAGAAAGCTGATGGTGCTGAAGAGAAGGGTACATTTGATTCTCTTTCCCCTGGGCTGTGACTTGGCAGAAAGCCACTTCCCAACATATAATTAAGATAAAATTTAACCTCTGGCCCTCCACCACCTTTATAAATTTCCCTCTGAATCTCAGTCTGCAAAAGACCTTTACACAACAATAACTACATATATTTTTAGCTTTAAAGGACTCTTCCTAGGCATCCAGGGACAACCTACCATACTCCCATGTAATCAATATTATACAGTTAAAAGAGAATCGTAATATCTTATATCCTTAAAACTCTTTTGAGCCTGAAAGAGTTCAAAGCACTTTCATATTGGTTCTTTCATTCTATCATCACCATATCTCACATTGAAGGAGGACTTAAGGAAGAAAGTTATCATTCATTAGTTCTGTCTTCCACAAACTTGAAGTTGCTGCACCTTTTCCTCATGTCACAGGCTCTCAGAGGAGCTAGCCCTTGACTTGTGTTCAAAGGTCTTTCTCAGTGTTTATTCAGTATTTCTGGTCTCCTGATTTGGTCTTCTCAGTTGTCTGTTGTGCTCTCTGTCATCTGCTATGGAAACCCCAGAGGTTGGGTGCAAAGGCTGCAACTCTTTCTCTGTGGGCTCAGCACAATGTTCCTCCAACACATTGTTGAAGAGATTTTTCCTGGTGACAGCACTGACAGGACAGTTTAGTTTTTTTTTTTTTTTTCCAGAAAGTAAGTGTTACTGGTGCCAAGTGTTCACCTTATCTTGCATTTTGGGTGTATATCCTTAGCAATGGACTGAACTCTGCCTATGTTTTAGCTCAAAGAAGTTTGTGATGTCCAGGGAGGGAGGGGCAATGAAGCAATTCCCTGAAAACATGAGGAGGATGCTGCAGCATAGGCAGGAAGGATGCATTCACAGAATAGAACAAGGGACTGGATGCAGCTGAAGAAAAGAGCTGGAAAATACAAGATAGGATATCAGGACCTGCCTCTATGCTGGGCTCAGAACCAGGTTCCAAGTCTCAGTGATGCCAAGTGCAGGGCTGAGCAATAAAATGATAAGATGGGCAATATTTCAAGAATAAGAAAGAGGGGTCTTTCCAAAAGGCAATCTTGGGCCAACACAGAGAGAAAGGAGAGAGTAGGGCTATTCCTTTAGGGACTATATATGTGACCAAATCTCCTTCCACCCAGTTTTGAATCCTGGTCTTGTAGGTGACTAAGTAGAGAAGAAAAATTCAGATGACAAAGCAAAGCACCCTGGGGTATGGCTAACACCTGCTGAATCTAGATTATTTCATCATGTTCACCCTGTTAGTTCCATTTTTTGTTGTGGGTAGCTCAGGAAGTTAGAGCAAGTTTGAGCCTAGAGAAACCTAGATAAAACTCATCAGCAGAAGGGAGAAAGCAAATTCTGGCCTGTTTACAGTAGGCTCTTCAGAGTCAGAGTCTGTGAGGAGCATAGCTGCAAGAATTGACCTTGTAGTTCTCCACCCAAGTGAGATCATAGTCCAGGCCCTCCCTGGGCTGTGTCTTAAGGGCTCTGCCATGCCATGGCTACACAGAACTAGTGTAGTAGTCAGGAGCCACTGAGATCTTGGGATTGGAGCCAAACAGCAACAACACAACAGAGATTTTAGATATACTTAGAAAGTGAACAAATGAGAGGCAAATGAATGAA
Organism: Macroglossus sobrinus; assembly: GCA_004027375.1. Classification (NCBI taxonomy): domain Eukaryota; kingdom Metazoa; phylum Chordata; class Mammalia; order Chiroptera; family Pteropodidae; genus Macroglossus; species Macroglossus sobrinus. The sequence goes on from PVKZ01000471.1 coordinate 790,818, forward strand.
GAACAAATTATTTCTATAATCAATTCAGCACATGCTTTCGTGTGTGCATACCAACTGGCATTAGAATAAAAGAAGCCCAGCAGTTGAATACACTTGTGTCCCCAGGGCTCTCGGCCACTTAGATCCTAAGGAGAGATTTGATGATCAGGCCTGGCATTCACTAATGGGTTTGCAATGTGAAACTATGGTCTCTGCACTTGAGTGGTGGTTATTTCCCTAGTCCTTCTGCTCTCTTTTATTGCCCTTCTTGTATCTATAAAATCTGTTTGCATAGCAGGTGGCTCTGGTTTGCTCTGACTGAATCCTGGGACTTAGAGCTGGGCCGCCTGCCTGTCATCCCAGGTGTGGGGCAGGCTCTTCTTCATTCATGCTTTGGAAGGTTACCCTATAATGCAGAAATTGGCTTTGCAAAGTGCTTCCAGTTATAATGGAATTTAGTAAATGCCTCTGTTTGTGCAATAATGCTGTGGATTTGGGGGACAGAATAGAACTAGATGTTGTCCATTTATAAGTAGAAAGAGGAGGTGGAGAGCTCAGCTGCCAGGTGCCTCAGTTCATGATTGCCCAAGACAACAATCCCATCTTTCTGGTTTCCTGAAATCAGGAACGAAGAAAAATTAGTCCTAAACAGTCATGTAATATATATAACTTAGGGTTTTTGTTATTTTTCTATCTTTAGTTTTTTTTTTCTTTTTTGTATTTTATAAATGCAAGCCTGACACCTACCTTAAATGAGGCCTTAAACTTTAGATTGAAGTCTAAAGATGCTGAGATGTTTGAGATTTTACAGGATTATAGCATGACTATCATGAGTGTCTTGGCTAGAGGCAGGCCAAGAATGAGGATCACTGGCAGCTAGGCTGCCTTCATGTCACTTTGATTCAGTTAGGGCTGAGACCACTATGTTCTTCCCACTGGCTGCTGTCCCCGCCTCACCTGCTAGGCTCATCCACCATGGCTTGGGCATGAGGGTGTGGCTTGCTCCTCCTGAACTTCTGCTGTTGGCCCCAGGAACCTGTGTTCACCAACCACCTGGCCTCCCTGCTTGGATATGTCTACATGAGCTGTAGGTTTATGAGGAATGTATGATGAGCTCCTGAAAATATCACACAGAAGTTCACATGGCCTGGACCGCAGGGCCACACAGTGTATCAAATGTTCCCATGGCCATCATCTCCTTGATCCCACCAACAGCCTCGGGGAGCTTACTCTCTTCAAACTGTTTTTAACCTGAAGGACTGAAATTTCTGAGAGGTTAAGTGACTTCCACAAACCACACAGTAAGTTGAAGATAGAACCTAACTCAGGACAAAACATGCCAGCTCCCTTCCACAGCAATGGCTTCTGGTTCTTTCCAGAGGATCGGGAGACACCCTTTGCCAAACGGGCTCTCCTCACAGCCAAGCAGTCAGTGTAGACCCTGACTAGCCATTCTTATAGAACGTTAGTTCCTCCAGCTATGTAGGCCCCTGGGACTTTTAGAAAGGTCTAGTAATAATAAAATAAAAGTAACAATAAGCAAATGATAACAGTGATATGGCAGGTAGGAATTGTTATTCAAATTGTAAAAGAAAATTGAAGCTGAAGTTATTAGATACTTAGAAGCTAGTAAATTGACAACAATCTTAAAACTAGTAAGAGAGTGAGATTTGAACCAAGGGCTGTCTGGCTCCAAGCCCCATGCTTTGGATAACTAGGAAATAGGAAAGGACAGCTGGTAAGCAGATCCTTCTATCCATTTCTCATCTGTACCTAGAGAATGACATGGCAGAGGCACTGAGTGGTGTTAGGGGCAGGTTTTTGCTTTGATCTGGAAAATGCCATCTTAATAGTCTCTGCTTCTTGGAGCTGGAGCTGCAGGGCCACTGAGCCAGGGTAAGAGTGGCAAGCCTGATGAGGCTGGCAGGCCACACAGGAAGTACAGGAGTGTGATGCTTGGGATGCGGGATAAGGGATGAGGAGGGCTGCATGGGCAGGGCTCATTTCTAGCACTGGAATTGCACAGCTTTTCTCATAAGTGGAAAAGTTTAGACTGCTTCATACAACTTCTAAAGTTTGATTCCTGTGATGGACGTGCAGCCTCCAGCCCAAGTCCTTCTCTCTACAAGTACTTCAGGATACTCAGGCACTGAGCCAAGGAGAAGAAATTCTAGAGAAATGGAAAACATGGTCTCCCTTAAACACAATCTTATTTATGAAGTATTTTCCAATCCTTGCTTAATTATTTTTGTTCTTCCTTTGATGGCCTATGGTATTTGTTTCTCTATCACGTAAATTGGCATCATTTTATTTGACAGCCCTCATGCTACTCGAAGCAACAGGCCTGAAATGAAGCTTTAGTGTAAAAGTTTTCTAGCTTCATAAATTTGGGCAAGCCTCAGTTTACCTCTTTGATCTTCCATTTCCTTATTTTTAAAGAATAAATAAAATTCTAACCTATTAATGGAATTAAAGACTGTTGTTAAAGTGTTGTATATTATAAAGAGCTAGATAATGGCAAATTGCTTTCACTTTAACTTGTGGATATATCCTGTCTCCCTAGGAAATTTCTAAGTTCCTTGAAAACTGGAACTGGGAAAGAAGGCAGCAGACAAGCAAACTTAGAAAAAGAGAAATGCAAAACCACAGAGAATTTGTAGATGTGCTTACAAGGAAGAGTAAAGGGAGCTCAAATTGGAGTCCTGAAGTGTGTTTGTGGACTGTGGCACCAACATTAGGTATCCTTGAGCAAATGTCCTGTTCACAAGCAACTCCAAACTTCAAATTTAGGAATACTCCTTAGTGAAGCCTTCCTTCTGAGACAGCTTGACCTTGAAGAAGAAAAAAGATTCTAATACTTTCCTAGAGAATGCAACATGGTATGTATAGGGTGGAGAGCGGGTGGGAGTGGGGAGGAAGAACAGGTTAGATTTAAATCAGAAAATTTGGGTTTGAGTCTTAACTCAGCAAATTAAAACTGAGATGTCTGGAACAACTTATTTAAGGTTTTGAGTTTTTTGGGTTTTTTTGTTTTTTTTTTTGTTTTAAAGAACATAATCTGCCTATCTATTGTGGTAATATAAAGGCTATCTATAAGCAGTGTACTCACATTATGATCTAGTTTCATAAGGAACTTGTAATTAAAGGCAATTAATCTGAACATGAAATATCTACTTCTTTTTAACAACAATTTTATTCTGAAGCATCCATTTTAACCCCAACATCAAGACAGGCCCCATTGCATGTTCTTTCTCCATAATATGTTCCACAAGAATTTCTCTGTTTCACTGGGCCCAAAAGAATAGAGGTACCTGCTTTGGGCAAATATCTTTAAGTCCTCTATCTATAAGCCCTTAGAAATAGAGGCCTTAGAAAACCAAATATAAAGAGAAAGAGGCAAAGATTAAAGTATATTTCCTACAGGTCCATTGCCTCATTTCCATCAAATTCTGCCTGGTTTCTTTTAGACCCTGAGGCTGTAAACCCTGCCATATTTCCAAGACTTATCTCAGCTCTCCAGAAGAGTTAGTAATTCATCCTGAGAACTAGGTCTGGAGCACCCCCTCCACCAGGCCACCATACAGCTGGCACCACGGGTGAGCCCTTTCTCCCTTTGGTCCTCTCTCCTCCTCCTCATCAGAGCAACTTGGCAGGATTTATAGGGCTGTCCCAGCAACATGCCATCTCAGTAATTGCAGAATGGCAGTTGTAAAAAATCCCATTTGCCAGGGTATTAGAATCCCATTAGTACTCCCGCTGGAGAAATAACCCCAACACTTCAGAAGGAATTAAAGATATTTGAGCACCAGCATTTGGACTGTTATAAGTCCTTCCCCCATTTGAATGATCACATCTACTGACATAAAGCCTCAGGTACCAGATGTCCTTGGTCCATAAACCCCTTGAGAAAGTTCTAGGATGATGTATGAAAGGGCCTCTAGTCTTACAAAAAAATCTCCAGAATAATCACAAGGAGTAATTGACACAGGGCCTTCTGATTTGTCTGTACTTGAGACTGAGTCTTTTTATGGAAAGTCAGGTTTGGATTTCAGAATCCAGCCATTCTCTAGCAACCTCTCATATCTCTTTTTCTCCCTGCTATGCCAACTCTATTGCCCAAGTGGTAATTGATATTAAACAGAAACACTTCTCAAACAAACAAACTTCTCAAGCATATTGTTAAAAAAGAATCACCTACAAAACAAAAGAGCAGTAACAGAGGTACATAGTTATAATATCTGGTCCAATCATTTCACTTTATCAGTGAAGAACCAGAGGCTCAGAGAGGTGAAGTACTGTGCCTGAGATCACAAAGCTAATTAAATCGAAGTCTCTTCACTCCCAGTCTAGTATTCCTGCTAATATATTTCCTTCCAGCGAAGAAAAAATAAGCCCCAACTTCTTCATTCTCTGATCTCTGGGCATTTCAGATCATGGGCTTTGAATGCACTGGGTGGCTATCCATCTGCTGCACGAGTGTCTTTGAGTGAGTGTGTGAGTGTGTGTGTGTGTGTGTGTGTGTGTGTGTGTGTGTGTGTGTGTATTTATGTTACAGTCTCACAGTGTGGAGGCCATGTTGGTAAGCACTGAAGTCAGAAAAGCCTGTGTTAGAACCCAAGATTGCCCTATGCTGTGTGACCTTGGACAGCTTATTCATCCAGTTTAGATTTCAGTCTGTTGATCTGAAATCTGTAATCTGTATCCTGTAAAATGAGGATAAATAATGGCGATATGTCATTTTCAGTATCTTGAAGATCTTGTTATAAGATTAATTCTGATTTAAAAATTTGGAAGGTACAGCCGGAAATTCTTCATTTTTTTTTTTAAATCCCCAGCTATCAGGGACCTTACTGCAATGATCAAGGTAATTGGGTTTTATAAAAATTAAACATGATGAAGTGTTTAAAGTTTTTAACACAGTGAGACTAATTCTTAAATAAAGGGTAGTTTTATTGTTGAGATTTAGAACATATACCATAGATTCAAGAACATTTTTTTAAAAGACTTATCATATGTTATAAACTAAGCTAGACATCCAGTGATATCTTGTCACATGAATCTTAAACTACTTCTGAAAGGTCACATTATCTCTATTTCTTAGATATGGTGAATGAGGCCCAGAAGAATAAGTGACTTCCCCACAGTCGAGCAGGAAGTAAGTTTAAAAATTCTAAGATTAGGTGTCATTTCATCCACCTGCTTTTGTGTTAACATCTTCTGCCTGTTGCCTGGCTGGGATAATATTGCTGAAGACAGATTGAGTTAATTTTCATATGTATATGTTGATGCTGAGATGTGAGTGCCAATTGCCAAGAGAAGAGAGGAGGCTGTAGTCAGGTTGGAGTGGGTGCAGGCACATGTGCAGGCAGAGGAAGTGGAAAGGGGTGGGCAGGCTGACAGGACACACAATGGCAGGGAATCTACAGATCAATAAATAGATATCCAGGGAGGCTGACAGCTGACAGACGTACACCAATACCCAGATGGCCATGGAGTCCACAGGCCAAAGAGAGTTTGGAAAGGCTACAAACTAGGTGGAGGTAGAGGCAGACAAAGAGGTGGCACACATGATTTTGACAATGCCATCTGTGAGTGAGAGAACCCCAGTGCTGTGTGAAATGGACTCCAAATTTTATTTGGAGCTGGGAATGGGCAGTGTGGTGGTGCTGTTATTTTAAGTATCTTCCAATTCTCTGCCAAGAAACTTGATCTGAGAAAGCCATTCCTGCCAAGCTTCAAGGAGTTAACCAGGACTGAGCTGAGGAGGCTACACTTCCACCTGATGTGACAGTACCCCTCTGTCAGGAGAAAAGGGGTATCAATGTTTATCCCTGGGAACCTGAGCCCAGTGGATCCACATTCTGAAGCCAGAAATAGACCCAGGCTGCCCAAGGCAGGGTAGAGCTGTGCAAAACAGAAAGGAAAGGAGTGCACGAGGAAGCTGGTGGGGCTGGGCAGGAGGCATGCCTGGTGTGGAGGGACGAGCCAGTGTGACAGTAGGTGGAATCAGAAGCAGGGAGCCTGGAGGGAGCTGCTTGGCCAGATGGATCCGGTTTGAGTGGTCCACAGGAACATGGGTCAAAGTGAGCTAGGTAGTGCCTGTAGTGGAATCCAATTTCCTTTGAAGGCCATGGCTCAGGCCTTCTTGCTCAGACCTGCCTCCTCTGGGAGCACTAACAGTCCTTTTATGGTTGGTTTAGAGCTTGTTGATGGCATCGAAGTTAATCTCCACTCCAGTTAGCTTTACTTCTAACAGAACAGTTTAGTGGGTTAGAGAAAAAATGCATAACCATGCCACCTAGCCTAAATTTAAATTTATGACTTCAAATATCAAGTGGGCCTGAAATTACCCAATGATTCTAGGACATTTACCCAGTAAATTTGCTTTCTCTTCTTTTTTCTCCTTGGGCCCCCAACCTTTTCCTTCTCTTCTCCCAGATGAAGAGATTACTTCTTTTCTCTCCCAGAAGCAGGAAACAATCAGAAGAAACTGTAACACTTAATGTTCCCTCCCTAAATCTACCCCCACATGTGTCTATTCTACCTTCCCTCCTTCTTCTGCTGAGTGAGCCATTCCTGCTCCTACCTCAAATCAACCTGTCTGTGCTCAAGATGCCATATGTATCCTTTTTGCTTTCCTTACTCAGAACTCTGTTCCTGCCCTTATTCATCTCTTTGTTTCTTCACCCCCAGCTTCTCCTTTTACTGGATAATTCCCTTCAGCATGCAAACTGGGCAGTCTAATGTTCTTGATTGTCTCCCAGTGAAAACAAAGGGACAAACAACATCAACCAAACAAAGACCTCTCCAAACAGCTGAGAAAGTTCTCTGTTTTCTCCCTCTCCACTTCCTGGTCTCTCATTTTCCCTTGAACAGAATTCAGTAAGCCATGGAAACGTAACTTGTCTTGAATACCAATGACTTCTATTTTGTCAAAGCCAGTGGCCAGTTCTCAGTCCCCATCTTACTCTATCCCCGCTCATACAACAAATTCATTCAATGAGTATTTTGTTAAGCACCTATAAAGTGCCAGGCCCTGACGTGGGATACATCTCTAGACAAAAGAGGGGAAAGCCCCTGTTCTCTGAAGCTGTATTCTAGTGGGAAGAGTGACAAACTAAACAAATAAATGCATGCTAAAGTGTGCAAAGGGGAGGAGTGACACAGAGGAAAATAAAGCAGGGAAAAGGGGGAGCAAAGGGCTGCTGTGACTAGAGTCAGAGGTTTGAAGCAGCATCTGGCTCAGCCTACCACTCACTCTTGTTGCCATCCCTTTTCTCCCTTGCCATTCTGGGACAGCATACTCTCCAGATCTCCTCCCCTCAGTTCATTTGCTGGCTTCTCCTCTTTTCCCTGACCCCAAGTACTGCAGAACCTCCTCTGCTCTTGCCTCTGTCTATGTACTTCCTCTGTATGCTCTCATCTAGGCCTGGGCTCTAAAGCCATGGAAATGCTAATGTCTCCATTCTCCACTGCCTCCCACCCTGCCCTTTGCCCTCTGAACTCCACACTCATAGATCCTACACTCTATAACATCTCCCCTGGAAGTCTAATAGGTTTTTTAAACTTAACATGTTCACAAAGGAACCTGTGATTTCAGACTGACCCATTGAACACACAGGCATGTGTGCACACTTGCACATCTGTTTCTCTTCCCATCTTCCTCATTTAAATAAATGATGTCACCATCCAACCAGTGGTTCAGACAGAAACCCTGGTAATCATCCTTGATTCTGATTGTCTTACCCTCTATCTTATGTTTAATTTCACAGCCAATGCTCTCATACTGGACCTCTAAAACAGTCTGAATCTAGCCATTTTGCATCACTTCCACTTTAACATTATCTTTTACCAGGACTGGTGAAACTTGATAATTTCATTCTCCAAAAAACAGCCAGAATGACCTTATTAAAATATGTACCAGATCTTAGCTTCTTTCTCTTGAAACGCCCCTGGGGGTCTCACCATTCTGTCACATGGAACAGAATCCAAATCCTTACCTGGCCTGCCATGTCCTCTTGTCAGAGACTCACCTCCTCTCTAAACTTCATCTCCTGCCATGTTTCCCCTCAACCCCCAGGTCCCAGCACAAGAGCTGTTCCCAAGTGTGACACATCTTCAACCCTGTCCTCTGTCTGGAACATTCTTCTGATTATTTACACAGCCAGCTTCTTTTTGTTGCCCAAAAGTTACCTCCTCAGAGAGACCTTCTTTGACCACTCTATCAGTGGTTGCCACTTCCCTATCAAGTCATTCCATAAGCCTGTCCCTCCTTCGTATTCTTCTCAGCACCCACTGTTCTCTCCAACAAATATCTTTGCTTCTTGTCTCTCTCTACTTGTGTGTAGTCTGTTACTCTCACCAGGATGGACATTCCACGAGGGTAGGTGCTGCCTGTTGAATAGCCAGAGAGACCTGGAAATCGGAGTGTCTGAATTCGGTTTCCAGCTGCACCACTTACTAGTTGTGGGGTCTTAGGCAAGTTACTTCACCTCTCTATGCCTCGGGAACCTAATCTGTAAAATGAGTATGATGATAATAGTGCTTACCTCATAGGACACTGTGAGAGTTAATGGAGACAATAAACAGATAAATATAGAATATGTAGAACACAGCTTCCTGGGGAATATTTACTCACTAAATATTCATAGAATACATACATCTTACATCCTAATGATTCCCTCAGGGATAAAGATCTAAAATAAAAAAGGCAAATAGTCATTTCTGCTCCTACTGTCTAAGTCAGCAAAATGTATAACCTGGCCAAAGAAAGAAGAAGTGTGGAGTTCTCTCATCGTGAATGTTCATAGTTTATAGTTTGGAAGGGTTTATTCTCTCTTTAGTAGCCAGTGCAGTCACGAGGGGAGAACTCCTGCAGGCATGTTAAGTTTGGAACCCATGGCAATCACTGCTGTGCTGGAAATGAGGCTCAGGATGGCACTCCTGCAGAGTAGAGCAGGACTGGGAGTACAGCACAGAACTTGCAGTCTTTCCAATGAACTTCACAGTGTCCACTACTTCCAGTGACACACTGTGTTTCTCTCCCGTGATTGATGCCAGAACACATCACTCAGGGGTTTCATTTGCAGTGATGTAGCTCTCAAAGAGGGCAAATGATTCACAAAATAACAGAAGGTAAACAAATTAGTAGAAATATGTATTCAGCTGACATACAGGTACACATCAAAAGCACAGGATATTCTCAGAGCATATTAATGTGGGTGGAGAGGAACCTAATCTGGTTTAGGGGCTCTGGAGATTTTTTTCTCCTGATGCAGAAGAAACAGCACATTTTTAAAAGTTAGAAAAAGCCAGTATGGTTGGAAGGTTATGAATTGAGACTGGAAGGCACAGAGGACAAGTTAAAGATTACATTTTTTTTCTCCAAGGCCAATTCAGAATTTCAAACAAGTAAATTATATGACCCAGCTTATGTATGTATTCTGGCATGGTATGGAGAATAAATTGGAAAGAAGCAAAAGTGAAGGGTGGGGAGACTTTCAGTAAGCAGTTGAAACAGTCCTGGTGGGTGATTAGAGTGGCTTGGAACAGGGTGGTGACACTGGAGATCGAAAGCAAGGTACTTGACCTGTTTTGACACAATCTTAGCTCTATGAAATAGTTAATAGTTACCATTAAACCTATTTTAAAGATAAGGAAGCTGAGGCTCAGAGTAGGTGAGTACCTATATTACAAAGGTGTTAATCAATGAGATTATATTTGAACCCACACCTAGAGACCCTAAGAATGTTTTGTCTACCACATCACTCACTCCAAAAAGAATGTGTAGAATCATCGAGTCAATGTCCCTGACATTCACCTATGGGATTATGGACATCAGCTTAGTGCACATAATTTTTCCAGGACACATGAGCTGTAATAATCAATTTGCTTTATTTTTTAGTTTCACTGGACTCTGGAGTGGACTCCAAGTGCTGAATTGGAATGTCCCAAGAATCACTTGGCCAAGCCATGGTACTCCCAGGACTCCAATGCCAGGACCAGCTTCCTGCCACTGCAGAGCACGCGGTTCACGTCCCCTGCCTGGAACTGACACTAGCAAGACAATGCCAGTTAGAAGAGCCTGTGGTAAGAGTTAGCATCCTCTTACTTACCAGCAGATGCCTCCAGAAGAGGACAAGAGAGAAGAAAGGAGATCAAAGGAGAAGCTGAGCAAGCGGTCACCTCCTCCTGGCAGCTTGGCCTTGACTTCCCAGCCTGCCCTCTCCAACAGAGCTTCCTTTCAGGCCCCAGCTCAGCCCGTTCCAGAATGAGAAGGAGCTGCTCATGTATATGCAGATGCCAAGATGGGAAGGAAGGCTGGAGGAATTAGCACTTGCAATGCAAGGAGACCACAGGGGAAGAGCAGAAGTAATGGGCAATAGCTTGCTATGTTGTTTTTCCAGAGGAAAAGGAGGCAAAAGGTCCAGGCGCCAGAGCAGAGGTCACAGCCATCTGCAGGACTCGGAAAAAAAACTTATAATAATCATAATGGAAAATAACAACAAAATCAATAAAATAACCATACAAAATATTTAATATTATTTCGGTGTCTGTTAGAAAGTATTTGATAAATATTAGCTACACAACAAATATGTACACCAATCTTCCCAAGCACTCTACAAGGCAGGTAGTAGTATTATCTCTATTTGATGGAATGTGGATGCTGAGGCTCAGTTCTGTTCGAAGTTCTGTTTGCAGTATGCTGCTGAGTCAGGATTTGACCTTAAGTCTGTCTGACTGTAGAGCCCTTACTCCGAAAATCTAGTCAAAGCTGCCTCTGTCCACAGAAAGTTTTTTGAGTGGTTGCACCATCCACAGTATCAAGTATGACATGGGCTCAAGAAGGATCTCCTGGTAGAAGTACAAACCAGAGGTAGGAGATGGGAGACAGAGGCCCCATTTGCCAAGGTCGGTGTGGATGTGGAAAGGAGATGAAAATAGGTGGCTCTCCTCCCTGACTAGAGTATCACATAGGGCTACATTTTTATTCTAAAACCTGAGTAACCTTGCTGTGAAGCAAAGCTCAGCCTCTGAGTTATCACTAACCTATTGGAAAGAATTTGGTAACAGTAAATCCCATATTTGTTCAGGAGGGAGAGAGAGGAAAAGGCGTGAGGTATGATGCTCACCTAGGTTCTGTGAGTGGTTATGCTGCCTGAGTAGGCCTCACAGAGATGCCTGGTGCTTGTTTCTGAGTTGCTGTCATTATTCCTATTATCTGTGTTAATGATGTTCACATCACCTGGTTTTACTTACAGGGTTGGGGAGGTAAAGATGCCATTCTGTCAGACAAGAAAGCCAGCATGCCTGCAGCCACACATCAATTTGGGATTTGCATCAGGACTAACAGTTTTAAGGAATGGATTATTGAACTGGAACAAGCTAAATATTCCCAAATAAGCTGATGGAGATGTTAGGTCAAGATGTCTCATCTGGTGAAAAGAGCTCTGCTGATCTTCCCCAGGTGGCATGCAGCTTCTTGGGACTCCTCCAAGTGAGTGACTCAGGGCATGGGGTATGTCTGTAGCCCAAACCCCAGCAGCCCTTGCTGTTGGCTTTGCCAGCTCCTTGCCTGCCCACGGTCTGTTCCCCTACTTTTTCTGCAGCCTGTTATTTTGGGGTAGGCCCTTTCAAACTGAACAGAATTGCCAGAGAGCAAGGGGCAGTTTGAGGACATGGCAGGAGTACAGCTGCAGAGTCACCAGGAAGCCTCCCATTCCTCAAACAGAGGCTGAACCCCAGCTGACTGTCAGCAGGATCTTAAAATCATCATTCTTTGGGGTGAGAGAGAGCCATTTCTAAGGTTATTCTCAGACATGAACTCTAAATCCCAGAACAGGAAAGGACCCCAGAATGTCCACTACTCCCTAGCCCAAGCATTGAGATAGGGGAACAGGGATCTGTTTCATTCTGCACATTTGGTCAAAGGCCACTCACTTATCACTACAAAAGTCAACTTATCTTGAGTTCTAAGGATTTCAACTTTGAATTCAGCCAAATATTTCATATTTGCCTCTCACTGAAGTTAGAAGATCATTTAGATTTCTTGCAACAACTTTTCAAATTCTTATTATCCATTTTGGTAAATTGACACCTCCCCAACCCTCCAGCATTCTCTTTGGCTAGCAAAACCATCCCATCAGTGAAGTGCAATGCATCATTTTGTGCATGGACTGCTGAGGCATTCTTTGATGTTCAGGCAGTCTGGGAGCAAGAATATGAAGCAAACTTGAACCCAGGGATGTTGTTGAGCTGAGAAGAGAGCTACTCCTACAGCAAGAACAGTGCTATGGGCTGGAATGCCTGCAACAGGCTCTGCGGGCTGCCTCTGCCTAGCCTCATTTCCATGCCAGCTTCTTCTGGCTGCTTGCCCAGGCTGCTGCACATGATCTCAGAACCCTGGAGAGGGGAAGGAGGAGAAACTATGCCGGGTGGGAGGAAGTTCAAAGGAAATATCGTGGGAGAGGAAAATTTGCAGGGCAGAAAGCTGGAACCAGGAGCCCTACATACCATAGCCCAGGCAGTGAAGGAGCAGACCCAGGCCACAAGCACTTCCTCCCAATCAGTGTGATTGCAATCAGCCTGAGAGCTGCTGTGCATTCAACAGAGCAAGCAAAGACATGCAATCTGCAAAATGCATGTCAAAATCACAAACAACCCAAACGGGGGAAGAGAAACTTGGGGAAGAAAGACCACCCACCACCCACAGACTTGTTGCAGTGTTGGACTGTCCTGTCTTGTCCCCTCTTGGCCAGCCTGGGAACAAGGGGCTATGTGTGGAAGGCCAAAGACCTAGAAAAACCTGTGTATAGAGCACTGGGCCAGCCTCAAAGTCAGCCCATGTCAGCCTTCAATCAGTCTCTTTTACTACTAATTTTCTCTCATGTTTTTTAATTTAATTCACGGCTTCCTTCAAATACCAATCAATGAACCATCCAAATTTCCTCCAAATATCCTTGAAAATGTTGAATTATGCAATTAAGGATGGTGTAATACAATAATATGAGGAGAAATGTTGTCATACATATTTTAATGAACACACAGGCTTTGGAAGGAAAGAGGAGGAAGAGATTTCCCAGAGCTGCCTTCACCCACCTCTGGTGACAGCTCCATCTTTTTGGTTATTAAAATCCTGCCATCCACACAAACCCCCAAGTAAAGAGTCACTGTGGACACTGTAGGATGCAGCTGCAAATGCTCAGGTCAGATTTGGGCTTGCAGTTATTCAGAAAGCAGTAAATCAATAGTGAATCATCCCTCACTCATATTTATGATTCATTCATTCATTCAGAAATATTTTCTAGGCTCTGCTACCTTGAGTCTTTGTAGAGCAGTTAAAGTACAGCTCCTGTTTGTCCCAGTTTTAGTACTTGACAATCAGAGACTCAGAAAACCCATTGGTCCCAGACAACCAGTTCTCTAACGTGAAGCTATATTTGCTTGGCTGACTGCAGCATGTTCATTAGGCATCAGCTAGTTCCTCCTCTGGAAAGCTTTCTGTGACAAAGCCAAACTAGATTTCATTGTTTCACAGTACCATCAGTCACCTATAATACTATCTTCTGCATCACCATGCTTTCCTTCCACACATCCCCTCCCCATCACACCTCACCATGGTTCCTTGAGGCTAATATTTTGTCTTAGTTATAATTATTTTTCTAACACCCCATAGTTCTGGGACACATTTTAGGCACTCAAATATTTATTGGATGACAACTAATAATGATGAAAATAGTAATCATAATGACAGTAATAATTTATTCAGATTTTCTAAGTGCCTGACATATGAAAGCATAACTTTAAGTGGCATATGAATTTTGATAGGTAGTGCTGGGGAGAAGCACATGTTAGAAAGGGAGAACTGTGTATGTGTTGAATATAGTACTTAATAAAAACTAGGTAAATAGTCCTTGTTGAAAGACAGACACTTAAGAGTATAAGAATAAAAAGTAATTGAGGAGAAATGATTATAAGTTTCTAAGAAAATAAAATTGAAATAAGAGGCTACAGAGAAAAAAAATTATAGTGAATATGTAGGTTAAGCTCACTTGTAGCTGCCATGAATATGCATATTAGTTGCTCAGCCTTGACTGAGTAGAAAATAGTATCTCTATACTTGTTTCTGGGCAAAGAAATGGGGAGGAATGTGTAGGAAAAAGATTCTGGGGTTTATATTTTTTAAACCTGAGTTTAACTCTGGCTTACAACTTGGAAAAGTCTCTTAAGGTTTCTGGGTCTTACTGACTCATCTGTGAACTGGAAACACTGATGTCTAACTTACAGAGTAGCTTTGGATCAGAGGCAATATATGTGAGCTGCCCAACACAGCAAGCAGTCAGCAGTGGCAGCCATGACCAGCATCACATATTAATATCACCATTGAGGATCTTGAGAAAAATTAGAAAAATTAATTTTAGGGGAAGAGAATTCTCCTGTTTATAAATGGCCACCAATGAAGCCACAATCTGGGCCACCTTCTAAGTTAACTATAAACAGAAAACATTTAGTGGGCTATGCTCTTTTATCCAGGGTCCCCTGGGCCATTTTAAATGTTATGGTTTTTATATTATAACCTTTTATTTCTAGTTCAGTGATCCTGAGACTCATGAGACACAATACAAATTTTATGTTAAGTCATTTATCTATTCTTTTAGAAATACTTTTTGGTTGTTGCTTTTTGTTGTTTCTTTTCTCTTTTCCATATATATTTGCTACTCCCAGGCTAGATTAGAGTTTGTAGGTAAAGAACACACTTTTATTTCTTCAGTTTATTTCCCCAGTGTCCAGTACAGATCTCTGTGTATATTCAGTTGCGTACACCCTGCAAAATAATGTTCACATCATGATACTCCAAGCTTTCACCATGTGGTCCCAATTTTTTTCAACATGTTGTCCATCCATCCTGTGTTCCATCCACTTAAACTTTCCTGCATCCAACAAGCACTTCCAAGTTCTGGGTATTTGTTATGTCTTCTGTCCTCAAACAGCTGAAAGGCCAAGTTGTGATGGGGATCCAGCATAAAGACTGGAAACACTGCCACTTGTGAAGGAGCAAACACTGCTTGTGAATTTGGAGTCAAGAAGCTGGGACTCAGAAGCAGTCTGTGCTTAGTCTCTTTGACTTACAAATTTCTCTTTGGTAACATTGGGATAATAATAATACCCTTTTACAAAGTTTTGGATGTTATTGCATTATCATTATGTATAAAGGTGTTTTAGAAACTGAAAAGTACTATAGCTAAGATGTCTTAATTCACAGTGTGATATAATGAAAAGCATACAAGAATTGGCTTTCAGTTTCAATAGCACCTCTCACTAGCTGGGTGATCATGAATAAGTCACTTTGCAACTGTAGATTTCAATTAATCATCCATAAAATGAGAGCAGTAGCAATTGTCCTGCCGACTTTTCAGAGCTATTAGGATTGCTGGTGAGATGCTCTCTGTAAAATTGCTTGACAAACCACATGTTGTTATACCAATTCAGTGGCAGTGTTGTGAGTGGTTAAAGAAGCAGTCCCAGCACCATCAGACACAGCCTGCATGCCCCAGGGCAGATCATTGCCCCCTCTGTGACTGCTTTTCCTGGTTACAAAATGGATGGGACAGTGGAAACTATCTTACAGGGTTTTTAGGAGGGTCAAATGGGTTAATACATACAAAATGTTTGAAACAATGGCTGAAACAATAATTAAATAAATGAGCTAAGTTATTATTGTTGGTGTTATTATCAGCAGTATTGTTTTGTTTTGTTTTGCTTATTTGTTTGTTTGTTTGTTTAGGCAAGGCAACCCTTGGTTGACCTCACAGATTGCAAAGAACTTGTCAGCTTACAATCTCTTATTTTTATTTTTAATTTTTTTTATGCCTACACCACCTGGTCTTCCTAGGTAGTCTCCCATCCAAAAACTAACCAGGCTAGATCTTGCTTACCTACTGAGATTAGACAAAATTGAGCTTTGTTCAGAGTGGCATGGCTGTAGATCAATAGTACTGTTATTCTTGTGCTTCCAGATCTTGATCAGACCAGAGGGTAGGTACCTCGTGGCTGAAAGGTATTGTTCTCATTCCTGTTTTGGCAGCTGCCAGGTAAGGTGACTTTCTTCTTTGCTTTTTTTACCCTTCATCTTGTCTTGTCTTGATTCTCTATCTATCCAGAAATACAACCCAGATAAATAATTTTATACTGAGCATGATTCCTCCATGCTGAGAGATAGCACTGACTCCACAATTCTATTAGTTAATATTCTGTCATTACTTTTAAGGGAGAAATCTCTGGTCTAAGTACAGACATGGCCCAGATTCAGTGGGGCCTGAATCTCACACATTTTTGAGGTTCTCTTTAAGTAAAAGAACATGAAATTGAAAATATGAAAATAGGTATGGATGTATTTATTCTAAATGAGAAATCATAAGTTATAAATTTTTAAAAACTAAAAAATATCTATAAGATGAGAAACTCTGGAAAAATAACATTCATATTAACTATTTTCCTAACATATTTCAGTAATATTTTGCTACATTCTTAGCTATATACATTTTTTATCACTTCACATTATTTTATATTTTCTATAGAAAAAAATAGAGAACCAGGCAAAGTACTGTAGATAATAGAAGCTTCTCTCATCTCTTCTTGTGACCACATTAAAGCTGAGATGGAAACATGGAGTAAACGGCAAGCAGAGTCACCTGGGGGTCTATATGAACAAAAGCACCACAACTAGGTAGAGAAATAAGAAATTACCCTAAATAGTTGGAGGTAAGAGGGGGCAAAAACATGAAGTTGCCCAATTCCTAGCAGCTGAGTGGGACAGAGTCTATGGCAGCTATAGCTGGCAGCTGCAGAAGCCTCTTAAAGGGGCTGGGTCTTCAACTAGACCTTCACAGTGATGGACCTGCTAGCTCTGAGCACCAATGCCAGGTCAGCAGGGGTAACCAGGGACTTACAGTGGGACACAGTTCTTGGAGTGAGGGTCGGAGGTAAAACTTTCTCCCTGGTAGAAGTGCTGGTGGTATCTATTTCTCCTTTGTTGAGCCCTCCCCTGTCTCAGTACACAGACACAGCATCATAGCCAAGATGTCATCAAACTGGATAACAGAGGTTGTTCTGCCCAGAGAATTCCTTGAAACTCTGCCTCCCCAACTTGTGTCCTCACCCAAGCTACATTCAGTTGTGTCCTCAGTGAGTCTTGTACCACTTACTGAGCAGTGCCAAGACTCACACTGGTGGCAGCTGACCTCAGTTTCTGGTGTGGCTTCTTGAGGCAACTATAAGCACAAGATCAGGCTGGGGCTAAACTTGGCCTATAGCTGAACTCTTCTCAGGACTGTGCTGTTGGATATCTACTACACAAAGCCATGCTAATAAGACCTGGAGACTTAGGAGCTTTGATTAGTATATAGAAACAGACACAGAAAGGCAGCCAAAATAGGAAAACAAAGATGCAGAAACAGTATGAAAGAACAGAACATAAATCAAGGAAAAATGGAATCAAACAATCTCACAGAGTTCAAAACACTGGTTATAAAGATGTTCAATGAAATTAAGAGAGTGTAGATGAATTCAGTGAGAACTTTAACAAAGATATATATATATATATATATATATATATATATATATATATATATATATATATATA